>CM059580.1:53056350-53606615 GCA_030386875.1 Morinoia aosen
TATTGGTTTATCGCGTCGAAGTGGCTCTCTTTTTCAGGGTTTATCGCGTCGAAGTGCTCTTTTTATTGGTTTATCACGTCGTAATGCTCTTTTTAAGGGTTTATTTTGTTGAACTGCTCGGTCTATAAAGAAGCTTATCGAGTCCAGGGGTCTATTTCAGGGTTTATCGGATTGCATCAAATTACGCGCTCTTTATTTTTATTAAAAGTGGGAGGGTTATCACATTATAGTACCCTTTTTGAATTTATCGATCGAATCGCAATGGATTTCTTCGTTGAGCGCGTGGAATTGCTGTTGGGGTTTTACATTGCGTGGTCTCAGTAATTTTTGGGAGGTTTATCGCATCGAAGTGCCGTGTTTAGGGGGGTACAATTATTCTGTCGGTTGGAATTAGCCCTCCCAGTGGGAAGACGTGAGGTCCCGGTCTGAGAGTAAGGCTCCTCAGGGGGATACAATTATTGTATCTATGGGAATTAGCTTTCCAGGGGGACTATGTGAGGGCCCGAGCTGAAGGTTATGTAGGCTGTTTGTTGTTGAAATAGAATAGGGTTTTTATTTGTTACGGACCATCTTTTTTCGGTTGACTGCTGTCCTGTTTTTCAGCACCGACTACTTTCTTCTTCGACTTAGTTCTTGTTTCATGAACTTTTCTCTCATCTTACTGCTTCTATGCCCTTTCTGCATAGATTCCGCGTTCTCTTACCTCCATACTAAATGGTGCCTTCTTCCTTCCTCTCTTTGGATCGCATTTATTGCGGATAGGGAGGCTTAAACCAACAAATAATCTAATCTGGCTCCTTGATGGGCTATAGAGTTGCAACACTGAGACTTTGCTGTGTTGGGGGAGATTTAAAATGCCTTAAAATCTAATTTACTAAAAGCTATTGCGTTGAATTCAATATTTTGGGATTTATTCCATGGTAATAAAATCTAGTTTGCTAATAGCTATTGCATTGAATTCAATATTTTGTGAATTATTCCATGGTATTTCTGTAAAATATTTCTTGCGTCAAAGTCAGTGCTCTGTTATTGGGGTTTATCGCGTTGAAATGCTTATATTTGGGGTTTATGTCATCGAAGTGCTTTTGTTTAGGGTTTATAGCGTCGAATTTCGTTTACTTAGGATTTAGCACTTCACATTGATCCTATTTAGGTTTTAACACCTTAAATTGGCCCTATTTAGGGTTCAGCTCACTAAATAGGCCCTATTTAGGGTTCAGCTAATTAAATTGGCCCTATTTAGGGTTCAGCTCATTAAATAGACCCTATTTAGGGTTCAGCTTATTAAATAGACCCTATTTAGGGTTCAGCTCATTTAATAGACCCTATTTAGGGTTCAGCTTATTAAATAGACCCTATTTAGGGTTCAGCTCATTAAATAGACCCTATTTAGGGTTCAGTTCATTAACCCTTTAACGCCCACATTTTTATACTCATATTACCGTTATCACAACCACTATCACTAAACCGACACTGGCATTAGGTAGGCACTGTTTTCAAGATGTGGAAGGAACTGCCACTCGGCAGAGAAGTTCAAACAAGACAGTAATGAACAAATTGAATAAGAAATACAATATATTATTGTTATTTTTGAAAGAGGACCGTACAGTCCACTTGGGCATTAAAGGGTTAAATAGACCCTATTTAGGGTTCAGCTCATTAAATAGACCCTATTTAGGGTTCAGCTCATTAAATAGACCCTATTTAGGGTTCAGCTCATTAAATAGACCCTATTTAGGGTTCAGCTCATTAAATAGACCCTATTTAGGGTTCAGCTCATTAAATAGACCCTATATAGGGTTCAGCTCATCAAATAGACCCTATTTAGGGTTCAGCTCATTAAATAGACCCTATTTAGGGCTCAGCTCATTAAATAGACCCTATTTAGGGTTCAGCGAGTTGAAGTGCTAATTTTTGGTAGTTTATCAGGTAGATGTGCCCATTTTGTGGTTATCGCGTTGATTTGCTCTTTTTCAGAGACTTATTGTATCGATTTGCTCTTTTTCAAGATTTATCAGGTTGAAGTGCTCTTTTTCAGGGTTTATCGCGTGGAAATACTCTTTTCTGGGGTTTATTGTGCCGATACGCTCTTTTCTGGCGTACGTTGCGCCGATTCACGTATTTTTAGAGATGAAGGGGAAGGAGGCAAATTGTTTATTATGCGTGCAAGCTTTTCCGTTCTTTTGCCAATCCACCCTTTCCTGTTTTTTATTTATTTTGTACTGTTTGTCATACATAGTTCATTGTAAACTCTCCTCATGAGTTCATTGTGGGCGTATGCGTTTTTGTTGCTCCTTATGTAGCCGACGGTGTCGTGTGATTTTTTTCAGGTGTGACTAAAGGCCTGTTTACACGATCATTGGGTGCGCGCGTGAGCAGTGAAGAGAGGCGCAAGCCCCGCCCACTTGCTCTCGCTTCAGGTGTATTTACTGCTCAATGGCAGGCGCATTTACTGCTCAATGGCAGGCGCATTTACTGCTCAATGGCAGGCGCATTTACTGCTCAATGACAGGCGCATTTACTGCTCAACGACAGGCGCATTTACTGCTCAATGACAGGCGCATTTACTGCTCAATGACAGGCGCATTTACTGCTCAACGACAGGCGCATTTACTGCTCAATGACAGGCGCATTTACTGCTCAATGACAGGCGCATTTACTGCTCAATGACAGGCGCATTTACTGCTCAATGGCAGGTGCATTTACTGCTCAATGACAGGCGCATTTACTGCTCAATGACAGGCGCATTTACTGCTCAATGGCAGGCGCATTTACTGCTCAATGACAGGCGCATTTACTGCTCAATGACAGGCGCATTTACTGCTCAGTGACAGGCGCATTTACTGCTCAATGACAGGCGCATTTACTGCTCAGTGATAGTGTAGCTGTAGTGACACTGACAAGCTCTGACCAGCGCCATGAAGACGAGCACAGTCCGCACTGTCACTGAGCAGTAAATGCGCCTGAAGCGAGAGCAAGTGGGCGGGGCTTGCGCCTCTCTCCACTGCTCACGCGCGCACTCAATGATCGTGCAAACTGGCCTTAAGACTGTGACCGCTACGGGTTAAACTGAAGTTCAATATTCAATTCAAATTCAAAGACAATTGTGGTAATCAACTTTGAAAATAGCAAACATTACCTGGATCATGCCCTCATTCAGCTTTAATTTGGTATTTATGAAAATTGAGTTTGTGACTACTGGTCGGTCAGCTGCATACGAAAATCCTCTCCGTGTACCACCGGTGGCGCAAGTAGCGGTTAACGTTCTTCTTTCTGACGCCCTTTGCTTCATGTTTTCAGTAACATGCTTCGGAACATTATTTCCGGGGTTTATCGTGTAACATTTTGGGGTTTATTAATGGGGCTCAGAATCTCGCAAGGCTTTTTCTAGGGGTTTATCGCGTAACATTTTGGGGTTTATTAATGGGACTCAGAATATTGCAGGGCTCTTTCCCATGGTTTATCGCGTAGTCAGCTATGTGGTCGAGCTTGTCCCGTTCTCCCGTGTTTTCTGCCTTGCGTTATAAAAAACTTGAACGCATGTGATTAAATAACAAGGTGGCTTAATGAAACGTTCATTGACTATACTACACTATTAATTACTCCCACATTTCTTGAACAAAAGAAAATGTGATGAGCGTATCCATGAAACAGGCATCACTACCTCACCTGTATAAATATGCTATTTAAATCCCGGGTATTATTGGCATAGATATATTAGTACCGTGTAGGGAAGGATTAATACATTCATAACAAAACCCGGGATTTATACATCAGTGGGGTGTAGGGAAGGATTAATATATCCATAAACAAAACCCGGGATTTATACATCAGTGTGGTGTAGGGAAGGATTAATATATCCATAACAAAACCCGGGATTTATACATCAGTGTGGTGTAGGGAAGGATAAATATATCCATAACAAAACCCGGGATTTATACATCAGTGGGGTGTAGGGAAGGATAAATATATCCATAACAAAACCCGGGATTTATACATCAGTGTGGTGTAGGGAAGGATTAATATATCCATAACAAAACCCGGGATTTATACATCAGTGTGGTGTAGGGAAGGATAAATATATCCATAACAAAACCCGGGATTTATACATCAGTGTGGTGTAGGGAAGGATAAATATATCCATAACAAAACCCGGGATTTATACATCAGTGTGGTGTAGGGAAGGATTAATATATCCCTAACAAAACCCGGATTTATACATCAGTGTGGTGTAGGGAAGGATTAATATATCCCTAACAAAACCCGGGATTTATACATCAGTGTGGTGTAGGGAAGGATTAATATATCCCTAACAAAACCCGGGATTTATACATCAGTGTGGTGTAGGGAAGGATTAATATATCCCTAACAAAACCCGGGATTTATACACCAGTGTGGTGTAGGGAAGGATTAATGCAGGCAGAATTGGAGAGGCAGTGAAGCCTGTATCACAGATACGCTCATCACACACTTTCTCAAGTAATCAGAGAGTAATTAATCCCATTATATATTTACCTACTTAATTACCTACAACATTTGCGTCTCGTGCAATTCTGCGAGAGCGTCAATTTTGACGGCATGGGTAAATCAAGTGGTAAATAATCGACAAACAACGTCAAACCTCGTAACTTTTATCTAATATGGCACGATAACTTATTTTTCTCCTGGAGGTCATGACTTGTAGCCAATTTTTTTATTTTTTTTTATTTGTTTTGGTGCTTTTGCGCGACAGTATCGGAACAAGCGAAGTTATTGAATGAAACTACACTGAGGGTCAAGTGAACAGGCAGGTCTAACGCTCATGTATTCATTTAGATCAATGAACATTTGAGGCTTAAACTACATTGCGTAGCAACAAGTGAATCTTTTCTACAAAATGGCGGCACTCGCCACTCCAAATGGCGGCACTCGCCACTCCAAATGGCAGCAATCGCCACTCCAAATGGCGGCACTCGCCACTCCAAAGGGCGGCGCTCGCCACTCCAAATGGCAGCGCTCGCCACTCCAAATGGCGGCACTCGTCACTCCAAATGGCGGCGCTCGCCACTCCAAATGGCAGCGCTCGCCACTCCAAATGGCGGCACTCGCCACTCCAAAGGGCGGCACTCGCCACTCCAAATGGCGGCGCTCGCCACTCCAAATGGCAGCGCTCGCCACTCCAAATGGCGGCACTCGTCACTCCAAATGGCGGCAATCGCCACTCCAAGTGGCGGCACTAGCCACTCCAAATGGCGGCACTCGCCACTCCAAATGGCGGCACTCGCCACTCCAAATGGCGGCGACGTACACAAAATGGCGGACATGTTTTGAACAAGAAATTCGTCGCGAATTTGGCACTAGTTAATACTCTACATAATAATAATCATAATCATTATGGCTACTAAGGTACTTAAAGAGACGTAGTATTCTAGCATTATTGTTGTCTCACTACACTCATATTGCTTCCGGTTGCTCGCTTTATTGAAGGTGTGTGTGTGTGTGTGTGTGTGTGTGTGTGGCCCACGTGCATATTGCAGTGCATTTTGTATGCGTACATATGACATGTTATATGCATATAACTCGCGTACATATAGCATGTTATGTACTTGTAACTGGTTCATATATAACATGTTACATGCACACATACAACAGTACACTCGCACATATAATGCATAGAACTGCACATGTGCGCACGGTACACACATCACACACAAGTACACGCATGTGTAGCTTTATGTAGCGCACATGTATAGCCACACACGCACATGGCTACATAATTAATCGTTGGTCGTCGAAGATAAATAAGTACAATACATATGTATTAATCGTAAATTAATACAATTCATACACACTGTCCACGTTACAGCACAGCTAAGCCTGAAATGAACAGCGGCGCCTTACTCATTTTTATGAGGGGGAGCGTAGGATGGGTAATGGGGGATGGGTAAGGGTAAAGGGGATGGGTAATGGGTATGGGTGAAGGGGATGGGTAATGGGTATGGGTAAAGGGAATGGGTAATGGAGATGGGTAAAGGGGATGGGTAATGGGTATGGGTAAAGGGGATGGGTAATGGAGATGGTTAAAGGGGATGGGTAATGGGTATGGGTAAAGGGGATGGGTAATGGGTATGGGTAAAGGGGATGGGTAATGGAGATGGGTAAAGGAGATGGATAAAGACTGTATAAGTAGATGCGGGACATTGAACATTACTCAGCAAATCCAATTAGCGCCCACACATAATTGGAGCTCAATTAGTTTTGTACTAAGCGAACGAACGACGCGTCCGACTTGCGTTTATTAATTTAATTAGAGGGGTTAAACTACAACTTTTTTGAGTTTATTTTCTTCAATTAGCTCACCGTTTTTCACTAAATACCCTACTTAAATTGGCATGGACTAAACGAACATCGCGAAGTACCTGAAACAGGCGCGGTAATTTAGTATCAGGGCACACGCACTTAATGAAGCTATTTTAAATTCAACAAACTCACACAATGAACATAATCATCGTAATCATAATGATATAATTGCACAATTAGACCCCCTGCATAATTGTATAATTAGGAATAACTAATTAGCGTACGCGCTAATTTAACTAACCGGGTAAATTCATTAAATATTTATTTAACGCATAATTGATGCTTTAATTATTGGACGTCAATTACTTGGTCAGTTATTAATTAGTGAAGAAATTAAATCATAATAAATTCTCATTGAATCTATAAATCGATGTTAAAATTGATGAATGGTAGTGGAATAATTAATATCTAAATTAAATAAATAATCATTCAATGACATGAATGATTATTTGCTCAATGAAATAACCAATTAATCACTCAATGAAATAACCAATTAATCACTCAATGAAATAACCAATTAATCATTCAATGAAATAACCAATTAATCACTCAATGAAATAACCAATTAATCACTCAATGAAATAACCAATTAATCACTCAATGAAATAACCAATTAATCACTCAATGAAATAACCAATTAATCACTCAATGAAATAACCAATTAATCACTCAATGAAATAACCAATTAATCACTCAATGAAATAACCAATTAATCACTCAATGAAATAACTAATTAATCACTCAATGAAATAACCAATTAATCACTCAATGAAATAACCAATTAATTACTCATCGAAATAATTAGCTAATTACCTAAGTAATTAAACAAGCGGCAGCACGGGACGCTCACATTAAACGAGCGCACCGCTGCGGTTAATATATTAATTATAAATATAATTATTGAATTAGTTTGCAGTAACGTTTTCGCTCCTAATTAGACAAAGTTCAATTAACTAATGAGTTAATAAGACAAGCAAATATGTACACAAATGAATAGATACATAAATAAATAAATAAGTAGAAAGGTAAATACGTACCCCGATGCTCGTACATGTAAAGATTTAAATAAATCAATAAAGAAATAAGTAAATAGGGTAAATAATAATTACATGTAGAGTTCAATAGATTTAAAAATAAACGCACACAACAACTAAGTAAACAATAAAATAAATAGGGTAAAAAATAATCACGTGTAGAGTTCAATAAATAGGTAAAGAAATGCACGGTCGCATCAACAAATAAGCACGTGAGGGAACGTGTAAGTAAACAAGCTGTGTAGACACGTACACAGGTAAACAGACAGGTCGCTAAATACACAGACACTACAGCAGGTAAGTACACAACAACAGAACAACACGCACAAAAGAACACACAAACACAGCCTGTAAACTTAACAAACGCGCGAGGCAACGCGCGCTTTGATGTGTTGGTACACACTATACGCCAGATGTGGCACACAGCCCGTGTCTATACAGTTCTAGCGCTAATTTTGACGCGTCTTAGTTATTTTTGACGCGTTATACCGTCATTTTTGACGTGTTTAACGTCAATTTCGACGTGTTTTACCGTCATTTTCGACGTGTTTTACCGTCATTTTTTACGTGTTTTACCGTCATTTTTGACGCGTTATACCGTCATTTATGACGTGTTTTACCGTCATTTTTTGACGCGTTTTCGACGTCATTTACCGCGATTTTTACGTCATTGTTGACGTCAGTTCAAACGCTATTTTAGTATCAAATTCACCAGTACTTTAACGCTAGTTTGTATTCAGCCTTAAGGCCATTTGACGGTATTTTGACGTACACTCTACCGTCCCTCAGCGTGAAATGGAAGGCAGTCTCACCATCATGTTCACGTCATGTTTAGCGCCACTTTCAACTCACCACATTTATTGGT
Source organism: Morinoia aosen (assembly GCA_030386875.1). Classification (NCBI taxonomy): domain Eukaryota; kingdom Metazoa; phylum Arthropoda; class Malacostraca; order Amphipoda; family Talitridae; genus Morinoia; species Morinoia aosen. Next base: position 53,064,589 of record CM059580.1, read on the forward strand.
TAATATTTTCATTACCCATAAAATTATTCGCACAAAATTGACAAAACAATTGCATTAGATCCGAGGCGCTGGCGCCAGTTGACGTCCTGGCAACTCCCGTCATCTCATTCAATAATTAATGGCTTCCATCATTCATGTCCGGGGCTCAATTATGGCAACAAATATGAAAATAATTAATTTATTTAGAGGCATTTTCGATCAATGACTAACTAAATTAATAATTATTACTTCAATTAATTAATTTGGAGGCATTTTCTATACATTATATTCTCCAAATACCACCTGTTCAGTAGGTCTAAATTTATTTATTGAATTATTCATTTATTCATTTATTTATACAGCCTAGAGAAAAGTAAAGAATTTACACGCATAATTAAGCAGGCTAATTATCTTCAATTAGTCACTCAATTAGGGGGTGGACAGGCTCGTGTCTAATTATTAATTATTTCATTTAGTTTATGCGTTAGTTATTTACTTGTGTAGACGTGAGGCATTCAAGCTGCTAGCGAGGCTGTGCTAGTTCCTTAGCACTAGCACTGGTACTAGCACTAGTACATTTGTAGCAACAGTATCAACGCTAGTAGCAGAACTAGCATCAGTACCAGCACTAGTACATCACCAGCACTTGTACATCACTAGCACCAGCACTAGTAGCAGAACTAGCACCAGTACCAGCACTAGCACATTACTAGCACCAGCACTAGCACCAGCACTAGGAGGCCTAGTCCGTCAGAGGAGAAAGGCTGCGAACTAGCACGCAGGCTGCCCCAAGCTCTATCACTAGCGGCTAGTTCTAGTTAACGCTAGTAGGTAACACTAGTTAGCGCTAGTTAACACTAGGAACAAGGACGCAAGTAGAGGCTAACTGTAATTTTGGCACTGGAATTCACGCACACAGACACACACGCACACAGACGCACACACACACGGATGTGCGTGTGTGTGTTAACAAAGTATTGGCTATTACTATACAGTATTGGCTGGCGCACTGAATTGGTAAAGAAACTTATATTCTGGTGCAACATTAGTTGCTTGGTTTATACCAAAGAAGAAATGTTCTTTTTTTTAGCAATATTACTCTTGAAACTGGGAAATTCTGTTGCCCTGATAATATTAGTTACACAGCCCCGATATTACTTAAATGGACCCCAATATTAGCTACATAGTCCCCAATATTAGTTACACAGCCCCGATATTACTTACATGGCCCCCAATATTAGCTACATAGTCCCCAATATTAGCTATAGAGCCCCAATATTAGCTACATAGTCCCCAATATTAGTTATGCAGCACCAATATTACTTACAGGGCCCCCAATATTAGCTACATAGTCCCCAATATTAGTTATACAGCCCCGATATTACTTACATGGCCCCCAATATTAGCTACATAGTCCCCAATATTAGCTATAGAGCCCCAATATTAGCTACATAGTCCCCAATATTCGTTATGCAGCCCCAATATTACTTACAGGGCCCCCAATATTAGCTACATAGTCCCCAATATTAGTTATGCAGCACCAATATTACTTACAGGGCCCCCAATATTAGCTACATAGTCCCCAATATTAGTTATGCAGCACCAATATTACTTACAGGGCCCCCAATATGAGCTACACAGTCCCCAATATTAGCTATAGAGCCCCAATATTAGCTACATAGTCCCCAATATTAGTTATACAGCCCCAATATTACTAACATGGCCCCCAATATTAGCTACATAGTCCCCAATATTAGTTATACAGCACCAATATTACTAACATGGCCCCAATATTAGCTACATAGTCCCCAATATTAGTTATACAGCACCAATATTACTAACATGGCCCCCAATATTAGCTACATAGTCCCCAATATTAGTTATACAGCACCAATATTACTAACATGGCCCCCAATATTAGCTACACAGTCCCCAATATTAGCTATAGAGCCCCAATATTAGCTACATAGTTCCCAATATTAGCTACTTGCTCTGCTCATTAAGTAAATTAAGGCAACATTCAGCATTTAAGAAACACATAAAATGGTGTAACATTGTTCACTACACACAAATAAATAAAATTAAACAAACTCGTGAAATTTTTTCAAGTAACGATATCTTCGTATATTATTATTCGAGGCCAGCTAATTATTTAACTGCATGATCAATTTCCACTAATTATCCACGAACTGATAGCAGATTAGATTATTAGTTAGTTTAAGCCTCCCTATCCGCAACAAATGAGATCCAAAAAGAGAAAGGAAGAAGGCACCATTTAGTATGGAGTTAAGGGAACGCGGAATCAACGCAGAAAGGGGCATAAAAACAGTAAGCTGAGAAAGAAGTTCATGAAACAAGACAAAAGTTGAAGAAGAAAGTAGTAGGTGCTGAAAAACAGGACAGCAGTCAACCGAATAAAGATGGTCCGTAACAAAACAAAAAACTATTCTATTTTAACACAATTCCATTTCAACAAAAAGAAAGCCTACCTAACTCTCAGCTCGGGCCCTCACATAGTCCCCCTGGGAGCGAACTAATATCAAATATTTAGCAACTTTCGGGACACCAGCGCGACGTTCCTTCTTTAGAAAACTGGGCACTTAAGCTTACTCAACAAATGTATAACAAAAGACTCCTACATTCCTACACAGTGGATAGCGAACAACATATACCAAATATAACACCGCCCTTTTCATTCACTGCAAGCTCGACAATAAAAGGTACGTAACGCATCATATGCTTAACATATTTGAACAACAACAGACGCACTAACGCACACAAGCAAGCAACGCTGTGCTTATTGCTGTCAGGGAAGCATATCGAGGTGTCTGAAGACTACATAACGAGCTGATGGAGCTCTTATAACTTAGTTATTGTCCGTCTTATAGCAACGGGTTTTTGTAACATAACGGGTTATTGTCCGTCTTATTGTAACGGGTGATTGCAACATAACGGGTTATTGTCCGTCTTATTGCAACATAACGGGTTATTGTAACTTACGTATTGAATCTTAAATGCTATTCAGTGACAACTTAAATTTTAATTAATGTCTATTCGCGCGACATTCCATTTCTCCGCTCGAAATAAAGCTAACACTTTGCTTTTTTGGTCTAAAGGCTTACTTGTGCGGTGTATGTGGGAGACATGCCCGCTGTGTCTGGTGTAGTCAGCTCTAACTGTTACCGCTTGAGGGAAATTTGTATATGTGTAACATGACTTTTTAACACTTTGACTGCGGCAACTAAATATTAAGTTCAATGCCACACTCAAATTTAAAGTCAATTGTAGTAAAATATTTTGAAAATAGCAAACATGAACTGGATCGTGCCTTCATTTAGCTTTGATTAGGTATTTATGGAAATTGAGTTTGTGACTACTGGGCGGTCAGCAGCATTGTGAAAATTGCCTCCGTGTACCACCGGTGGCGCACGGCGCGGTTAAAGTGTTGAAGAACTCTCTGGATCGCGTAGAGTTTCCTTCGGGAGATTTATTGAGTCAAATAGGAAAGTTTGGGTAGATTTTTCGAGAACGTGCATAGTCGCGCACTGCAGGCTTCTCACTAAAGTCCTGTGTTTCAAGTGTGCATATATAGGCACGAAGTATCCCTTCATAACACAAGGAACCAAACCTATTTTCCTTCCCAGAGAAAATTGTGTTAAATCTTGCCAGTGTGGTGATACTGCGGTGCTGAAGCCTCTCTAAAGGATGTTTTATTCCAATCAAGCCTAACACACACCACCTTGTACACTGGTATATCAAATGCCTCATAACTAACACCAGGACGCCATGACGGTTACTCCCATTTCCGACACCTGGGTAGAGTGGGGAGTTGTGGCTGAGTTCTCCCTTCTCCCAACGGGGAAAAATCACCGCGCGGTGCCGGGATTCGAACTGCCAACACCTTCCCGTGAAGGGCGCGTCCTTTACCACTCGGCCACGGTGACCACTCTGATATCTGTCCCTCCTAAGTTTATTCTCAACACGACCGCATTTCTTCAAGTAAATAAAAGGCTTTGTTGAAGTATTTGCGAAGCACAACTTAGACGCAAACTTGATGGTTCGATCTCATAAAATGAGAATCTTGCTTTGCTTGCTGCTAACCGTACTCCTATTGGCTAAATCTACAAACTCAACATTTGGCACAACTGCAACGTTGCCACATACGACCATTTAGTATCTCGTCGGACTATAGCTGATTTGCAAGTCTTAGTTTTAAATAATTAATTACTGTAGCCAAGAGAACCGTTTTCGCTCGCCCACGCAAAGGTTATTTTCCCCACGAGAGGAGCTTCGTTAGATCACAGAAAACGGGAAGGTTAGAAAACGACGAAGGGAGACTACAACAAAGGTAAAGTATTTCAAGGCGGGCTTTTTAGTTATTTAACAGCGGGAGGCGGTGCGTGGGGGTAACCATAACAATTGCCTTATACATCTAAGTAGAAACAATGCATAGATGAAGATCACGCTAAACGTTTCCAGTTAACTAGGCCTCCTGCATTTGGCGCATGTGCGGGTCGTGCCTCTGGCACCTACACGCCCTCTATGTACAGACTCGCTTGTGTACTCCTTATACAGACTCATATATACCTCACACAAATTCGTATCAAGTTCATATACAGAGTTGAATGCTGTTCATATACAGACCTACACTCGCAACGGACACGATATACACCAAAGTATACATAAATTATATATATTTACACAACGTGAGGGCCTTTATACAGTAGCAGCAGCCGCGAGTGTGCTTTTAACTTCCACAAGTAGTTAGTTCTTGCGGCCGGAGAAACATGGATTAAATTATTGGCGTCATTTCGCGAGGCTTGTTGTCTTGAAATGCGCGGTGTTTCTTCTTTTCCCAATGCACGTGTCCGTGATACGCAGCTGCACGTGTCACGCTGCTGCACGTATCCGTGATACGCAGCTGCACGCATCATGCAGTTGCACACATCACGCAGCTGCACGCATCACGCAGCTGCACGTATCCGTGATACACAGCTGCACGTGTGCAGGCCACAGCTGCACGCGCCACACCAGACGCGCCTCTAGGACACGTGGCGCAGGGTGGTGGTGGAGGTGACGACCGTGTGGTGGGGGTTGTGCTGGTGGGGGTCCGTGATGGGATCCCCCCCGTGGATGGAGGGGTCCGCGCCCCCCGCCGAGGGGGTCGTGGGCTGCACGATGAGGGCCTGGGTGAGGTGGTGGGGGGACCCCAGCGAGGGCGGGTGGGAGGCGTCCGATGAGCTCACCACCGTGAAGTAGCAGCGATCTGGGGGAATGGTGACGCTAGAGTGGGGGAGCGGTGATGCTAGAGTGGGGGAATGGTGACGCTAGAGTGGGGGAGTGGTGATGCTAGAGTGGGGGAATGGTGACGCTAGAGTGGGGGAGCGGTGATGCTAGAGTGGGGGAGTGATGATGCTAGAGTGGGGGAGTGGTGATGCTAGAGTGGGGGAGCGGTGATGCTAGAGTGGGGGAGTGGTGATGCTAGAGTGGGAGAGCGGTGATGCTAGAGTGGGGGAGCGGTGATGCTAGAGTGGGGGAGCGGTGATGCTAGAGTGGGGGAGCGGTGATGCTAGAGTGGGGGAGCGGTGATGCTAGAGTGGGGGAGCGGTGATGCTAGAGTGGGGGAGCGGTGATGCTAGAGTGGGGGAGTGGTGATGCTAGAGTGGGGGAGCGGTGATGCTAGAGTGGGGGAGCGGTGATGCTAGAGTGGGGAGCGGTGATGCTAGAGTGGGGGAGCGGTGATGCTAGAGTGGGGGAGCGGTGATGCTAGAGTGTGGAAGCGGTGATGCTAGAGTGGGGAGCGGTGATGCTAGAGTGGGGGAGCGGTGATGCTAGAGTGGGGGAGCGGTGATGCTAGAGTGGGGGAGCGGTGATGCTAGAGTGGGGGAGCGGTGATGCTAGAGTGTGGGAGCGGTGATGCTAGAGTGGTGAGCGGTGATGCTAGAGTGGGGGAGCGGTGATGCTAGAGTGGGGGAGCGGTGATGCTAGAGTGTGGGAGCGGTGATGCTAGAGTGGGGTTGCGGTGATGCTTGAGTGGGGGAGCGGTGATGCTAGAGTGTGGGAGCGGTGATGCTAGAGTGGGGGAGTGGTGATGCTAGAGTGGGGGAATGGTGACGCTAGAGTGGGGGAGCGGTGATGCTAGAGTGGGGGAGTGATGGTGCTAGAGTGGGGGAGTGCTGATGCTAGAGTGGGGGAGCGGTGATGCTAGAGTGGGGGAGTGGTGATGCTAGAGTGGGAGAGCGGTGATGCTAGAGTGGGGGAGCGGTGATGCTAGAGTGGGGGAGCGGTGATGCTAGAGTGGGGGAGCGGTGATGCTAGAGTGGGGGAGCGGTGATGCTAGAGTGGGGGAGCGGTGATGCTAGAGTGGGGGAGCGGTGATGCTAGAGTGGGGGAGCGGTGATGCTAGAGTGGGGGAGTGGTGATGCTAGAGTGGGGGAGCGGTGATGCTAGAGTGGGGGAGCGGTGATGCTAGAGTGGGGAGCGGTGATGCTAGAGTGGGGGAGCGGTGATGCTAGAGTGGGGGAGCGGTGATGCTAGAGTGGGGGAGCGGTGATGCTAGAGTGTGGAAGCGGTGATGCTAGAGTGGGGAGCGGTGATGCTAGAGTGGGGGAGCGGTGATGCTAGAGTGGGGGAGCGGTGATGCTAGAGTGGGGGAGCGGTGATGCTAGAGTGGGGGAGCGGTGATGCTAGAGTGTGGGAGCGGTGATGCTAGAGTGGTGAGCGGTGATGCTAGAGTGGGGGAGCGGTGATGCTAGAGTGGGGGAGCGGTGATGCTAGAGTGTGGGAGCGGTGATGCTAGAGTGGGGTTGCGGTGATGCTTGAGTGGGGGAGCGGTGATGCTAGAGTGTGGGAGCGGTGATGCTAGAGTGGGGAGCGGTGATGCTAGCGTGGGGGAGTGGTGACGCTAGCGTGGGGGAGTGGTGACGCTAGAGTGGGGAGCGGTGATGCTAGAGTGGGGAGCGGTGATGCTCGAGTGGGGGAGTGGTGACGCTAGAGTGGGGAGCGGTGATGCTAGAGTGGGGAGCGGTGATGATCGAGTGGGGGAGCGGTGACGCTAGAGTGTGGGAGCGGTGATGCTAGAGTGTGGGAGCGGTGATGCTAGAGTGTGGGAGCGGTGATGCTAGAGTGGGGAGCGGTGATGCTAGAGTGGGGAGCGGTGACGCTAGAGTTGGGAGTGGTGACGCTAGAGTTGGGAGCGGTGATGCTAGAGTGGGGAGCGGCGCTGCTAGAGTGGGGGAGTGGTGACGCTAGCGTGGGGGAGTGGTGATGCTAGAGTGTGGGAGCGGTGATGCTAGAGTGTGGGAGCGGTGATGCTAGAGTGGGGAGCGGTGATGCTAGAGTGGGAGAGTGGTGACGCTAGAGTTGGGAGTGGTGACGCTAGAGTTGGGAGTGGTGACGCTAGAGTTGGGAGCGGTGATGCTAGAGTGGGGAGCGGTGCTGCTAGAGTGGGGGAGTGGTGACGCTAGCGTGGGGGAGTGGTGATGCTAGAGTGGGGAGCGGTGATGCTAGAGTGGGGGAGCGGTGATGCTAGAGTGGGGGAGTGGTGACGCTAGCGTGGGGGAGTGGTGACGCTAGAGTGGGGGAGTGATGGCGTTAGAGTGGGGGAGTGGTGACGCTAGAGTGGGGGAGTGGTGACGCTGGAGTGGGCGCGTTATGTCGACTCATAATGGATTTGGTTAGGCTTCATGTGCCTGAATAACCGTGTGATTCATGCGTGTATTACTGGTGCGTAGGAAGGATTAATACAGAGTGCTTTTCAAATACGGGACCTGAAAAAATCTTTAGTAACTTTTGATGCAATGAACAGGATTTTCGAAAGCAAAACGGCCGTATAATCCTGAGATTTATACATTTAATTTGGTACCTACGTATCCATGATACAACGAGCAAAACAAGGATCAGAAACCGCCGCCAAGACGACGAACTGGACAAAGGAACAATTGGCTTACATAATAATAATAATAATAATAATAATAATGAAGGCATCTACGGATGCTTTATTTCCAATCAAGCCTGATACATATCACCTTGTACATTGGATTTTCAAATGCCTTATAACTAACGCCAGGACGCCATGACGCTTTCCCCCCGGTCGAGACCGGTACCCATTTCAGACACCTGGGTAGAGTGGGGTATTGTGCTTGGAGTTTTTCTCCTATACCCAACAGAGAAAATCGCCACTGCCAGCGCCGAGTTTCGAACCCGGGTCCCGGCCGCACGGCGGCGGAACCTATAGCACATGGCTATCGCGAGCACAAGCCCTGCATGCTTCTCTAATGGAAGGAGCATTGTCCTAGCCACCATAAATTCGCAGGTTGTACTGTCTCTTGAAACTTCCCTGGGCTCGGACAATGCACAACACACACCACACACCCCACACAGTCACACCCCCCCCCCCCCCACACACACACATACGCTCCCTCTCACCCGGGATGTCCTCGAGCTGCTGCGCGTTGAGGTACTCGAGCTCCTCCTGGTCCTGCCTGTCGATCTGGACCCTCCGGACCAGACCCCCGCTGCGGTGCAGGCCTATGGGAGGGGGGGGGGGGGTCGTGAGGCATATATCATTTGTTACTTCGCCAAAAAATTCCATAGAAGGCAAGTAATAAACTTAATTCATTAACATTTTTTCGTTTTATTTCGTTTTTTATTTTCCCGTTTTGTATATTTTCCATTTTTTCGTTCTTTATTTTTTGTATTTTTTCTTTTTTTCACAGTTGCGCAAATTAGAGAACCTGGCCGTACGTGCGGTGCTCTGTAGCATTAGACATCACATTCATACGTACGTGCGTACGAACATGTTTCGTTTACACCGAGCAGCAGTCTGGAGCTTGTCTGTGTGTGATTGCAGCATTAGGGGACCGCAGGGCATCACATGTGGTGCGAATACCACACATATGAAGGTGGTGTAATTACGAATAAACATACAAACGGGCAACTATAATTTTGCTGCTTCCTCCGGTGAGCTGCTACATACGTATATCACCCACCACCCACCATCCCCCACCACCCACCATCCCCCACCACCCACCATCCCCCACCACCCACCATCCCCCATCACCCACCTATCCCCCATCACCACAACCCAGTATCCCCTCACCACCCACCATCGCCCCCGATGATGGTGTCCTCCATGAGCTGGACGGTCGCGTCGCCGCTCAAAGAAGGCATCAGGGTCGCGTAGTCCATGTTCTCATCCAGGCTGATGAGGGTACTGCTCCCCGCCGGGGGTTGGGGGGTCCAGCGGGACCCCAACTGGGGGGAGCGGGAGGCCACCGAGCGTGGTGTGGGGGAGGAGGGGGGCAGCAGCCCCAGCGAGTTGGGGGAGATCACCCCCGATGTCGTAGGGCTCATCGAGGAGTAGCTGAACAGCTGCCAAGAAATGGGGGTTAGAGCGGCCCAGTAATGGGTGGTGGTGGTGTCCAGTAATGGGTGGTGGTGGTGTCCAGTAATGGGTGGTGGTGGTGTCCAGTAATGGGTGGTGGTGGTGTCCAGTAATGGGTGGTGGTGGTGTCCAGTAATGGGTGGTGGTGGTGTCCAGTAATGGGTGGTGGTGGTGTCCAGTAATGGGTGGTGGTGGTGTCCAGTAATGGGTGGTGGTGTCCAGTAATGGGTGGTGGTGGTGTCCAGTAATGGGTGGTGGTGGTGTCCAGTAATGGGTGGTGGTGTCCAGTAATGGGTGGTGGTGGTGTCCAGTAATGGGTGGTAGTGTCCAGTAATGGGTGGTGGTGTCCAGTAATGGGTGGTGGTGTCCAGTAATGGGTGGTGGTGTCCAGTAATGGGTGGTGGTGTCCAGTAATGGGTGGTGGTGTCCAGTAATGGGTGGTGGTGTCCAGTAATGGGTGGTAGTGTCCAGTAATGGGTGGTGGTGTCCAGTAATGGGTGGTGGTGTCCAGTAATGGGTGGTGGTGTCCAGTAATGGGTGGTGGTGTCCAGTAATGGGTGGTGGTGTCCAGTAATGGGTGGTGGTGTCCAGTAATGGGTGGTGGTGTCCAGTAATGGGTGGTGGTGTCCAGTAATGGGTGGTGGTGTCCAGTAATGGGTGGTGGTGTCCAGTAATGGGTGGTGGTGTCCAGTAATGGGTGGTGGTGTCCAGTAATGGGTGGTGGTGTCCAGTAATGGGTGGTGGTGTCCAGTAATGGGTGGTGGTGTCCAGTAATGGGTGGTGGTGTCCAGTAATGGGTGGTGGTGTCCAGTAATGGGTGGTGGTGTCCAGTAATGGGTGGTGGTGTCCATTAATGGGTGGTGGTGTCCATTAATGGGTGGTGGTGTCCAGTAATGGGTGGTGGTGTCCAGTAATGGGTGGTGGTGTCCAGTAATGGGTGGTGGTGTCCAGTAATGGGTGGTGGTGTCCAGTAATGGGTGGTGGTGTCCAGTAATGGGTGGTGGTGTCCAGTAATGGGTGGTGGTGTCCAGTAATGGGTGGTGGTGTCCAGTAATGGGTGGTGGTGTCCAGTAATGGGTGGTGGTGTCCAGTAATGGGTGGTGGTGTCCAGTAATGGGTGGTGGTGTCCAGTAATGGGTGGTGGTGTCCAGTAATGGGTGGTGGTGTCCAGTAATGGGTGGTGGTGTCCAGTAATGGGTGGTGGTGTCCAGTAATGGGTGGTGGTGTCCAGTAATGGGTGGTGGTGTCCAGTAATGGGTGGTGGTGTCCAGTAATGGGTGGTGGTGTCCAGTAATGGGTGGTGGTGTCCAGTAATGGGTGGTGGTGTCCAGTAATGGGTGGTGGTGTCCAGTAATGGGTGGTGAAGTCCAGTAATGGGTGGTGAAGTCCAGTAATATGTGGTGGTGTCCAGTAATGGGTGGTGGTGTCCAGTAATGGGTGGTGGTGTCCAGTAATGGGTGGTGGTGTCCAGTAATGGGTGGTGGTGTCCAGTAATGGGTGGTGGTGTCCAGTAATGGGTGGTGGTGTCCAGTAATGGGTGGTGGTGTCCAGTAATGGGTGGTGGTGTCCAGTAATGGGTGGTGGTGTCCAGTAATGGGTGGTGGTGGTGTCCAGTAATGGATGGTGGTGGTGTCCAGTAATGGGTGGTGGTGGTGTCCAGTAATGGGTGGTGGTGTCCAGTAATGGGTGGTGGTGGTGTCCAGTAATGGGTGGTGGTGTCCAGTAATGGGTGGTGGTGTCCAGTAATGGGTGGTGGTGTCCAGTAATGGGTGGTGGTGTCCAGTAATGGGTGGTGGTGGTGTCCAGTAATGGGTGGTGGTGGTGTCCAGTAATGGGTGGTGGTGGTGTCCAGTAATGGGTGGTGGTGGGGGGGTGTCAAGTAATGGGTGGTGGTGGGGGGTGTCAAGTAATGGGTGGGGGTGTCCAGTAATGGGTGGGGGTGTCCAGTAATGGGTGGGGGTGTCCAGTAATGGGTGGGGGTGTCCAGTAATGGGTGGGGGTGTCCAGTATTGGGTGGTGGTAGTGGTGTCCAGTAATGGGTGGTGGTGTCCAGTAATGGGTGGTGGTGGTGGTGTCCAGTAATGGGTGGTGGTGGTGGTGGTGTCCAGTAATGGGTGGTGGTGGTGGTGGTGTCCAGTAATGGGTGGTGGTGGTGGTGTCCAGTAATGGGTGGTGGTGGGGGGTGTCCAGTAATGGGTGGTGGTGGGGGGTGTCCAGTAATGGGTGGTGGTGGGGGGTGTCAAGTAATGGGTGGTGGTGGTGTCCAGTAATGGGTGGGGGTGTCCAGTAATGGGTGGGGGTGTCCAGTAATGGGTGGGGGTGTCCAGTAATGGGTGGGGGTGTCCAGTAATGGGTGGGGGTGTCCAGTAATGGGTGGGGGTGTCCAGTATTGGGTGGGGGTGTCCAGTATTGGGTGGTGGTGTCCAGTAATGGGTGGTGGTGTCCAGTAATGGGTGGTGGTGTCCAGTAATGGGTGGTGGTGGTGTCCAGTAATGGGTGGTGGTGTCCAGTAATGGGTGGTGGTGGTGGTGTCCAGTAATGGGTGGTGGTGGTTTCCAGTAATAGGTGGTGGTGGTGGTGTCCAGTAATGGGTGGTGGTGTCCAGTAATGGGTGGTGGTAGTGTCCAGTAATGGGTGGTGGTAGTGTCCAGTAATGGGTGGTGGTAGTGTCCAGTAATGGGTGGTGGTAGTGTCCAGTAATGGGTGGTGGTAGTGTCCAGTAATGGGTGGTGGTAGTGTCCAGTAATGGGTGGTGGTGGTGGTGGTGTCCAGTAATTGGTGGTGGTGGTGGTGTCCAGTAATGGGTGGTGGTGTCCAGTAATGGGTGGTGGTAGTGTCCGGTAATGGGTGGTGGTGTCCAGTAATGGGTGGTGGTGTCCAGTAATGGGTGGTGGTGTCCAGTAATGGGTGGTGGTGTCCAGTAATGGGTGGTTGTGCCCAGTAATGGGTGGTTGTGTCCAGTAATGGGTGGTGGTGGTGTCCAGTAATGGGTGGTGGTGGTGTCCAGTAACGGGTGGTGGTGGTGTCCAGTAACGGGTGGTGGTGGTGGTGTCCAGTAATGGGTGGTGGTGGTGTCCAGTTATGGGTGGTGGTGGTGTCCACTAATGGGTGGTGGTGGTGGTGTCCAGTAATGGGTGGTGGTGGGGGTGTCCAGTAATGGGTGAGGGTGTCCAGTAATGGGTGGGGGTGTCCAGTAATGGGTGGGGGTGTCCAGGAATGGGTGGGGGTGTCCAGTAATGGGAAGTGGTGTCCATTAATGGGTAGTGGTGTCCAGTAATGGGTAGTGGTGTCCAGTAATGAGTAGTGGTGGTGTCCAGTAATGGGTGGTGGTGGTGTCCAGTAATTGGTGGTGGTGGTGTCCAGTAATGGGTGGTGGTGGTGGTGGTGTCCAGTAATGGGTGGTGGTGGTTTCCAGTAATGGGTGGTGTTGTCCAGTAATGGGTGGTGGTGTCCAGTAATGGATAGTGGTGTCCAGTAATGGGTGGTGGTGGTGTCCAGTAATGGGTGGTGGTGGTGGTGGTGGTGTCCAGTAATGGGTGGTGGTGGTTTCCAGTAATGGGTGGTGGTGTCCAGTAATGGGTGGTGGTGTCCAGTAATGGGTGGTGGTGGTGTCCAGTAATGGGTGGTGGTGTCCAGTAATGGGTGGTGGTGGTGTCCAGTAATGGGTGGTGGTGTCCAGTAATGGGTGGTGGTGGTGGTGGTGTCCAGTAATGGGTGGTGGTGGTTTCCAGTAATGGGTGGTGTTGTCCAGTAATGGGTGGTGGTGTCCAGTAATGGGTGGTGGTGTCCAGTAATGGATAGTGGTGTCCAGTAATGGGTGGTGGTGGTGTCCAGTAATGGGTGGTGGTGGTGGTGTCCAGTAATGGGTGGTGGTGGTTTCCAGTAATGGGTGGTGGTGTCCAGTAATGGGTGGTGGTGTCCAGTAATGGGTGGTGGTGTCCAGTAATGGGTGGTGGTGTCCAGTAATGGGTGGTGGTGGTGTCCAGTAATGGGTGGTGGTGGTGTCCAGTAATGGGTGGTGGTGCCCAGTAATGGGTGGTGGTGTCCAGTAATGGGTGGTGGTAGAGTCCAGTAATGGGTGGTGGTAGTGTCCAGTAATGGGTGATGGTAGTGTCCAGTAATGGGTGGTGGTAGTGTCCAGTAATGGGTGGTGGTAGTGTCCAGTAATGGGTGGTGGTAGTGTCCAGTAATGGGTGGTGGTAGTGTCCAGTAATGGGTGGTGGTGTCCAGTAATTGGTGGTGGTGGTGGTGTCCAGTAATGGGTGGTGGTGTCCAGTAATGGGTGGTGGTGTCCAGTAATGGGTGGTGGTGTCCAGTAATGGGTGGTGGTAGTGTCCAGTAATGGGTGGTGGTAGTGTCCAGTAATGGGTGGTGGTGTCCAGTAATGGGTGGTGGTGGTGTCCAGTAATTGGTGGTGGTGGTGGTGTCCAGTAATGGGTGGTGGTGTCCAGTAATGGGTGGTAGTAGTGTCCAGTAATGGGTGGTGGTGGTGTCCAGTAAAGGGACATGACAACATCCAGTACACAAGAGATCAAAGGTTCAGGTTAACTAGTGCAAGAAAATAAGTAATTTACGACGTGTATTTGAAATTAAAAATGCCTAATTGTAATTGTATGACATACTAGTGAGGGAGCACGGTAACTAGTTGGGGGTAAAGGCAGTGTGACCACTAGTGACACCAACACCAGGGCAGCGTGACCACTAGTGACGCCAACACCAGGGCAGCGTGACCACTAGTGACGCCAACACCAGGGCAGCGTGACCACTAGTGACGCCAACACCAGGGCAGCGTGACCACTAGTGACACCAACACCAGGGCAGCGTGACCACTAGTGACGCCAACACCAGGGCAGCGTGACCACTAGTGACGTCAACACCAGGGCAGCGTGACCACTAGTGACACCAACACCAGGGCAGCGTGACCACTAGTGACACCAACACCAGGGCAGCGTGACCACTAGTGACACCAACACCAGGGCAGCGTGACCACTAGTGACGCCAACACCAGGGCAGCGTGACCACTAGTGACACCAACACCAGGGCAGCGTGACCACTAGTGACGCCAACACCAGGGCAGCGTGACCACTAATGACACCAACACCAGGGCAGCGTGACCACTAGTGACACCAACACCAGGGCAGCGTGACCACTAGTGACACCAACACCCGGGCAGCGTGACCACTAGTGACACTAACACCAAAAACACACATAAATACATTTATAATTCTATTACATATATATATACATATATACATTGTATATAAAGACGGTGTCTCCGATCATTGCTGTAGAGACAACATTAAAAGCAGTAAACAGTACATGGCGGTGCCCAGTACACACCCAGTACAATCTGAGTACAATAATGTGTACACGAGACCTCTGGTGTGTCTGGTCAACTGAAACCACAAATAGATCTCTGGTGATGTGACCTAGTGACCAGAGCGTGATGTGACCTAGTGACCAGAGCGTGATGTGGCCTAGTGACCAGAGCGTGATGTGACCTAGTGACCAGAGCGTGATGTGGCCTAGTGACCAGAGCGTGATGTGACCTAGTGACCAGAGCGTGATGTGACCTAGTGACCAGAGCGAGATGTGACCTAGTGACCAGAGCGTGATGTGGCCTAGTGACCAGAGCGTGATGTGACCTAGTGACCAGAGCGTGATGTGACCTAGTGACCAGAGCGTGATGTGACCTAGTGACCAGAGCGTGATGTGGCCTAGTGACCAGAGCGTGATGTGACCTAGTGACCAGAGCGTGATGTGGCCTAGTGACCAGAGCGTGATGTGACCTAGTGACCAGAGCGTGATGTGACCTAGTGACCAGAGCGTGATGTGACCTAGTGACCAGAGCGTGATGTGGCCTAGTGACCAGAGCGTGATGTGACCTAGTGACCAGAGCGTGATGTGACCTAGTGACCAGAGCGTGATGTGACCTAGTGACCAGAGCGTGATGTGACCTAGTGACCAGAGCGTGATGTGGCCTAGTGACCAGAGCGTGATGTGACCTAGTGACCAGAGCGTGATGTGGCCTAGTGACCAGAGCGTGATGTGACCTAGTGACCAGAGCGTGATGTGACCTAGTGACCAGAGCGTGATGTGACCTAGTGACCAGAGCGTGATGTGACCTAGTGACCAGAGCGTGATGTGACCTAGCGGCCAGTTCACCCCCCCCCCCCCCCCCCCCCCTTCCTAGAAGCTGCAGCCAATCAGCGCCCTGGGATGCACGACAGACTCGACCAACGGTCACATAATATCTACATAAACGTAAAGCATGCAAGGATATGATCATAGTTAGCATGAACATAATGCGTAGCATATCCACAGGCAGTAGAGCATGTGCAGAACTAGCAACAGTTAGTGCGCATGCGCGGCTGCTTAACGAGTTAGGAAACAGCCTTAGCTTTTGACAGAGAGCGAAAACAGCTCAAATATGATGGCATGCTACGCTTACCTGAATGGCGTCCCTCTCACAGCTGTTATTGCTGTTGCTGTTGTTGTTGTTGCTGCTGCTGTTGTTTTTGTCGCTGTTGGGGGTGGTGTTGGTGGGGGGTTTGGCTTCAGTGCTTTTGTTGTTGTTGTTGTTGTTGTTGTTGTTGTTGTTGTCACTAGATGATGGTGGTGGTTGTGGTGATGGTGTGGCGATCTCTTTCTGGTTACTGCCGGCGTTGTTTTTACTGTTGTTTTTGGACTGTTCGGGAAACTGTGGCGTTTTGTTGTTGTTATTTTTAGCGTTGTTATTGCTGCTGTTGGTGTTTTGGTGTTGGTGATGGTTGGCCGGTGTGGCTCCCTTCGTTTGGAGTCGTTAAAAAACACAACGTAAAAATAAAATTCACAAAAACACAAAACAAAAGAAAATCGGAAGCAAACTACCTCACTGCGCTACTGAGATGCTCGCGGGGGTTGAGGGGGAGTAATGAGGGGGAGTTGAAGGGGAGTAATGAGGGGGAGTTGAAGGGGAGTAATGATTGGGTTGAGGGGGAGTAATGAGGGGGTTGAGGGGGAGTAATGAGGGGGTTGAGGGGGAGTAATGAGGGGGAGTTGAAGGGGAGTAATGAGAGGGTTGAGGGGGAGTAATGAGGGGGTTGAGGGGGAGTAATGAGAGGGAGTTGAAGGGAAGTAATGAGGGGGTTGAGGGAGAGTAATGAGGGAGTTGAGGGGAAGTAATGAGGGAGTTGAGGGGGAGTAATGAGGGGGTTGAGGGGGAGTAATGAGGGGGTTGAGGGGGAGTAATGAGGGAGAGTTGAGGGTAATAATGAGGGGGAGTTGAGGGGGAGTAATGAAGGAGTTGAGGGGGAGTAATGAGGGGGTTGAGGGGTAGTAATGAGGGGGAGTTGAAGGGGAGTAATGAGGGGGTTTAGGGGTAGTAATGAGGGGGAGTAATGAGGGAGTTGAGGGAGAGTAATGAGGAAGTTGAGGGGGAGTTGAGGGGGTAGAGGGGGAGTAATGAGGGGTTTGAGGGGGAGTAATGAGGGGTTTGAGGGGGAGTAATGAGGGAGTTGAGGGGGAGTAATGAGGGAGTTGAGGGGGAGTAATGAGGGAGTTGAAGGGGAGTAATGAGGGAGTTGAGGGGGAGTAATGAGGGAGTTGAAGGGGAGTAATGAGGGAGTTGAGGGGGAGTAATGAGGGGGAGTAATGAGGGAGTTGAGGGAGATTAATGAGGGAGTTGAGGGGGAGTAATGAGGGAGTTGAGGGGGAGTAATGAGGGGTTTGAGGGGGAGTAATGAGGGAGCTGAGGGGGAGTAATGAGGGGGAGTTGAGGGAGAGTAATGAGGGGGTTGAGGGGGAGTTGAGGGAGAGTACTGAGGGGTCAAGGGGAGTAATGAAGGGTTGAGGAGGAAGGGGAGAGGAGGGGAGAGGGGCGCGAGGGGGTGCCTGTGCCCCCACTACACAACCCCTCATGTCACACCAGCCAAATGACGGCTGTAACTGCACTCTCAGCCAACGCCACACAACTCAGCGAGATGTTTCATTAGGTACGTAAGCTATAATGATGTGAGTGTGGGGAACTCGGGACAAAAGAACAAAATCAAGGAAATCAAAATAAAATCAAGGAAAGTAGAATGAAAGAAAGCGCCCTTAATATCTACCAATAATGACTGGCCAAACCCTGGCGCACCGGCATTTACACTTCGGGTTCTGGTACGCCCAGTATCCCTGATACCAAACCCTGGTGTGCGGCATCCATACCCCGGGTTGAGGTACGCCTCGTATCCCTGATACCAAACCCTGGTGTAGCGGCATCCATACCCCGGGTTGAGGTACGCCTCGTATCCCTGATACCAAACCCTGGTGTAGCGGCATCCATACCCCGGGTTGAGGTACGCCCAGTATGCCTGATACGCTCTACGACTGTACCAGCTTTAATATCCCGTCTATCATTTCAATCATCTGCCTTTGTTCTTCCTTTATCGCTAACTATCATCGTCGTATAACCGTGAGCTTATGAGAGGTTTGTAATACAGGCTGTGTTTTCAACGATTTAGTAAATGGTTGGCTACCCGGCGATGACTGGCTACCTGGCACTGTTACCCACTATAGCAGCTGAGGCGTTAACAGCTATCCAATAGCAGAGGAAATAAAGAAAAAGGGTGTAGGGGAGTCTACCGTTACAAACAAACCACACACGCACACTCAGAGTCAAAGAAAACAAGCGAAACAGCTCTATATTCTGGCAACAGCTGTTTCAGAGGCCGCGCGCGTGAGCAGTGAAGAGAGGCGCAAGCTCCGCCCACTTGCTCTCGTTTCAGACCCATTTACTGTTCGAAGTTAATGCGGACTATGCTCGTCTTCATGGCGCTGGCCAGAGCTTGTCAGTGTCACTACAGAGGCACTGTCATTGACCAGTAAATGCGCCTGAAGCGAGAGCAAGTGGGCGGGGCTTGCGCCTCTCTTCACTGCTCACGCGCGCACTCAATGATCGTGTAAACTGGCCTTAACGCGCTTCTACCCCCACCAAGCATCTACCTCTAGTCTTCGTGCTTCTACACCTATATGCTTCCACCTTGTCAATCTAAGCGCGTCTACTCCTACAGTCTACATCCTTCTACCCCCTATATGCTTCTACCCCCAGTCTACACCTACAGACTCCGCGCTTCTACTCAAGACGAATTCATGCTATACGAGAAACTGATTTTAGATAAATAATTGATAACTAGCACGGCATAAAGATAACTAGCACGGCATAAAGATAACTAGCACGGCATAAAGATAACTAGCACGGCATAAAGATAACTAGCACGGCATAAAGATAACTAGCACGGCATAAAGATAACTAGCACGGCATAAAGATAACTAGAACGGCATAAAGATAACTAGCACGGCATGAAGATAACTAGCACGGCATAAAGATAACTAGCACGGCATAAAGATAACTAGCACGGCATAAAGATAACTAGCACGGCATAAAGATAACTAGCACGGCATAAAGATAACTAGCACGGCATAAAGATAAATAGCACGGCATAAAGATAACTAGCACGGCATAAAGATAACTAGCACGGCATAAAGATAACTAGCACGGCATAAAGATAACTAGCACGGCATAAAGATAACTAGCACGGCATAAAGATAACTAGCACGGCATAAAGATAACTAGAACGGCATAAAGATAACTAGCACGGCATAAAGATAACTAGCACGGCATAAAGATAACTAGCACGGCATAAAGATAACTAGCACGGCATAAAGATAACTAGCACGGCATAAAGATAACTAGCACGGCATAAAGATAACTAGCACAGTACAGCATGCCTCGTGCTAACTAGCAACGCTCACGCTCAGAAGCAATGCTAGTTTGGAGCTAGTGCTAGTCTCACTGAAGCAAGCACACCGCAACGGACGGACCAATCAGAGCGAGGCACACAACCCGCCTACTGCGGGGACCAATCAGAGCGAGGCACACAACCCGCCTACTGCGGGGACCAATCAGAGCGAGGCACACAACCCGCCTACTGCGGGGACCAATCAGAGCGAGGCACACAACCCGCCTACTGCGGGGACCAATCAGAGCGGGGCACACAACCCGCCTACAGCGGGGACCAATCAGAGCGAGGCACACAACCCGCCTACTGCGGGGACCAATCAGAGCGGGGCACACAACCCGCCTACAGCGGGGACCAATCAGAGCGAGGCACACAACCCGCCTACTGCGGGGACCAATCAGAGCGGGGCACACAACCCGCCTACAGCGGGGACCAATCAGAGCGAGGCACACAACCCGCCTACTGCGGGGACCAATCAGAGCGAGGCACACAACCCGCCTACTGCGGGGACCAATCAGAGCGGGGCACATAACCCGCCTACTGCGGGGACCAATCAGAGCGGGGCACACAGCCCGCCTACAGCGGGGACCAATCAGAGCGGGGCACACAACCCGCCTACAGCGGGGACCAATCAGAGCGGGGCACACAACCCGCCTACTGCGGGGACCAATCAGAGCGGGGCACACAGCCCGCCTACAGCGGGGACCAATCAGAGCGGGGCACACAACCCACCTACTGCGGGGACCAATCAGAGCGGGGCACACAACCCGCCTACAGCGGGGACCAATCAGAACAAGCCTCTCCAAACCTCGCTTCAAGGCACACCAAATCGTGAGAAGTACAAACACATACACACACGTCAGCTAGAAAACACACACACACACACAACAGCTAGAAAACGCACACACTAGGAGGGGGAGGCACACGCACGCGCCGTTAAAAAACGCACACCCGCACACGTCCGCTAGAAAACGCACACATACACGCTAGCTACAACGTACACACCTGCGAGGCGGAGGCGTGAGGACTGAGGCACAGCCTCCGCTGCTGGGGGGAGGCGGGCTGGAGCTCTGCGCCCCCCACCAGCACCCCCACGTGGGGGTCCGACTGGCAGGAGGGAGGGGGGGAAGCAGGCACGGGAGACCCCGAGTTTTGCAGGTTGATCAGGTCCGCTGCGGGGCCGGGGAATATGTTAGGTCTTAGTTTACATTAGATTAGATTATTAGTTAGTTTAACACGTTAGTTGCGATGGGTTAAACAGAAGTTCAATATTCAACTTGAATTTAAAGTCAAAAGTGATAAGCAAATTTGTAAATATCAAACATTAACTGGGCCTGTTAAATACCACTAATTTAGAAAGGTTGTTAAAATTTTTCAAAACGACCCATCGATGGGTCGTTTCGCAGCAGGAAAAACCTAACTACGACCCACCGGTGGGTCGTACCGCAATGAATGTGTTTAGCCTCCCTATCCGCAACAAAAGCTATCCAAAGAGAGGAAGGAAGAAGGCACCATTTAGTATGGAGTTAAAGAAACGTGGAATCTATGCAGAAAGGGCATAGAAACAGTAAGCGAAGAAAGAAGTTCATGAAACAAGAAAAGTTGAAGAAGAAAGTAGTAGGTGCTGAAAAACAGGACAGCAGTGAACCGAAAAAAGATGGTCCGTAACATAACAAAACCTATTCAATTTCAACAAAAAAGAAAGCCTACCTACCAACCTTTAGCTCAGGCCCTCACATAGTCCCCCTGGGAGCGCTAATTCCCATAGATACAATAGTTGTGTCCCCCTGAAGGAGGTCTTAGTTTAGGTTAGGTTATGTTCTATGTTAGTTTAAGCCTCCCTGACCGCAACACAGGCGTTCCAAAGAGAGGAAGGAGGAAGGTTAGATTAGATTATATGTTAGTTTAAGCCTCCTTAGCCGAAACACAGGTGTTCCAAAGAGAGGAAGGAGGAAGGTTAAATTATATGTTAGTTTCGACCTCCTTGACCGCAACGCAGGCGTTCCAAAGAGAGGAAGGATGAAGGTTAGGATTATGTGTTAGTTTAAGCCTCCCTAACCGCTATTAATAAGAGCGTTCCAAAGAGAGGCAGGAAGAAGGCATCATTCAGCGTGGAGTTATGAGAACGGGGAATCTATTCTAAAAGTGTTCACAGAAGCTGCAAGTTAGGAAGGAAGTTTATCCAACAAGACAAAAGTTGAGTTAACGGGGAATCTATGCACGCATTGCCCGTACAAACAGCAAGTTAGGAAGGAAGTTCATGAAACAAGACAAAAGTTGAAGAAGAAAGTAGTAGGTGCTGAAAAACAGGACAGCAGTCAACCGAAAAAAGATGGTCCGTAACAAAACAAAAACCTATTCTATTTCAACTAAAGGAAGGCCTACCTAACTCTCAGCTCGGGACCTCACATATTTTTACAGGGAGAGCTTATTCCCATGGATACAATAGTTGTGTCCCCCTGAGGGGCCGGGCGAGGTAGTGGGAGGAAAGTACGAGGGTTAGAGTGATGGTTGAGTGAGAGAGAAAAAAAGAGGTAGTATAATGAGGGTTGAGTAAAAATAAGATAGGCTGAGAGTAGAGGATAAGAGTAAAGAGAATGTAAAGGGTGAGAGTAAAGAGAGAGTAGAGGGTAAGGGTAAAGAGAGGGTAGAGGGTAAGGGTAAAGAGAGGGTAGAGGGTAAGGGTAAAGAGAGAGTAGAGGGTAAGGGTAAAGAGAGGGTAAAGAGAGGGTAGAGGGTAAGGGTAAAGAGAGGGTAGAGGTAAGGGTAAAGAGAGGGTAGAGGGTAAGGGTAAAGAGAGAGTAGAGGGTAAGGGTAAAGAGATGGTAAAGAGAGGGTAGAGGGTAAGGGTAAAGAGAGGGTAGAGGGTGAGAGTAAAGAAAGGACAGAAGATGAGAGTAAAGAAAGGACAGAAGATGAGAGTAAAGAGAGGGTAGAGGATGAGAGTAAAGAGAGGGTAGAGGATGAGAGTAGAGAGGGTAGAGTGAAGTGAGGGAAGGTGAGGAAGCGAGCAGGCGTATTTACCCTCTCATTGCTTTGTTCCCGGGGGGAACGTTTTCCCCCTCTAGTAGACACCATTCCTTATTGCTTTCATGCAGTACATATTATAGTTGGTCAATATTATTGTCCTTGTATATAATCATTATTGGTAATTACTTCATTTTTAGGCGATAAAATATAAACAGGCGTTGAGCAATCGTAGGCTTAAGACCCGTTTACACGATCATTGAGTGCGCGCGTGAGCAGGGAAGAGAGGCGCAAGCCCCGCCCACTTGCTCTCGCTTCAGGCGCATTTACTGCTCAGTGACAGGCGCATTTACTGCTCAATGACAGTGTGGCTGTTAAGATGCCGACAAGCTCTGGCCAGCGCCATGAAGACGAGCATAGTCCGCACTGTCATTGAGCAGTAAATGCGCCTGAAGCGAGAGCAAGTGGGCGGGGCTTGCGCCTCTCTTCACTGCTCACGCGCGCACTCAATGACCGTGTAAACAGGTCTTTATACACGCCACAGGCCTACATGAACACCCTGTTAACACCAGAACACCTCACAGATATCCGCTGGATACCCAATTTCCACTCTAATTAACTGAAAGTCCTGGAGTTCTAAGAATATCCTTGTATTCATCGAGGATATCCTTATATTCCCCAGCTTCAGACAAGCCCAGAGCCCCTCAGACCCCAGAGAACCCTAGATCAATGAGCTCCATAGACCCCAGACCCCTTTATGGATCCCACAGTTCTCCAAAGGCCTCCCCAGGTCCATCAGGGTCCAAGACCCCTCTAAAAACCATATAAATAAATAAATAATTAAATAAATAATGAAGGCATCTACGGATGCTTTATTTCCAATCAAGCCTGATACATATCACCTTGTACATTGGATTTTCAAATGCCTTATAACTAACGCCAGGACGCCATGACGCTTTCCCCCGGTCGAGACCGGTACCCATTTCAGACACCTGGGTGGAGTGGGGTATTGTGCTCGGAATTTTTCTCCTATACCCAACAGAGAAAATCGCCACTGCCTGCGCCGAGATTCGATCCCGGGTCCTTGCCGCACGGCGGCAGAACCTCTACCACATGGCTATATAGACCTATTAGGACCCCTAGACCTCAGACCCATTAGGACCTCTGCAGACCCCTTAGGACCCTCAGATTCTATAGGCTCCTTGAAACCCACCAAATTCCTTACTACCTCCAAACCTCTTAGGATCCCTCCCAGACCCCTTAGGACCCCTAGGACCCCATCGCTCACCTGTGGACCGGATGATGGGGACGGGCCTGGCCATGGGAGGAGGGGGGGGAGGGGGCAGCATGGACCCCCCCGTGTAGTGCACCCCCCCCGTGGTGGTCACCTTCGTGATGCCTCTGTACAGCCCGGGGGGGCTCACACCCCCGTCCTGCAAGCGGGGGGGGTATTAGAGAGGGTAGGGGGGTTCGGGTTATTAAGAATTTGACCGCAACGTGCACCACCGGTGGTACACGGAGGTAATTTTCACAATGCTGCTGACCTACCAGTAGTCACAAACACAATTTCCATAAATACTCAATCAAAGCTAAATGAAGGCACGATCCAGTTAATGTTGGCTATTTTCAAAATCTCTTACTAAACTGACATCAAATTTGAGTTTGGTGTTGAACTTATGTTTAGTAGTCGCAGTCGAAGTGGTAAAGGGGGTTATGGGGGATTAAATGGGGGTTGTTGGGGTAGTAGGTGCTGCAGTGAGAAGCATGCGAACACGTGCCCAGTATTGGCTGCAGTCGAGTGGACGCCACATGAAAATTTTGATCTTAGAAAGTTAGTCGAAATAAAAGATACGAGTCTCGGAATTCTATTACAGCTTTATTTTCAAAAATCCGCTCATTGTCTCCAACGTAATTGAAGGTTTTTTCGGATCGCGTATTTGAAAAACACCCTGCATAAATGGGAGTCCATAAAGTCGAGGAGCGATCTTAAATTACCGTAGCTTCGTAACTATGCATCCCCCCAGAGGGATAAATTACTGTATCTATGGGAACTGGCACTCCCAGGGGGACTATGTGAGGTCCCGAGCTGAGAGTTAGGTAGGCCTTTTTGTTGAAATAAAATGTTTTTTGTTATGTTGAGGACCATCTTTTTTCGGTTCACTGCTGTCCTGTTTTTTCAGCTCCTACTACTTTCTTCTTCAACTTTGATCTTCTTTTATGAACTTCTTTCTTAGCTTACTGTTTCTGTGCCTTGCTGCGTAGATTCCGCATTTCCTTAACTCCATACTAAATGGTGCCTTCCTCCTTCCTCTCTTTGGATCGCATTTGTTGCTGGGTAGGGAGGCTAGAACTAACGACTAATCTAATCTAATCTGTAACTATGCATGAAAGAAACAATCTGTAGACTGAATTAAAAAATGACTATCTTATTTACGCCTGGTTAGTTGATATTTTCCCGCAAGATATTTTGTATAACATTGAAGGCTTTGAGTCTCGTCGACCAAAACAACTCATCACCTATGTTATCATGGCACATTTTCGTGGCCTCCGCGCTCCACAGATTTGACTCCTTTCATTTTTTATATAGGGGCATGTGAAGGCGAGAGTGTGCGCCACAAGACCTCGTTCTTTGAGAGACAAAAACAAAGGTAAAATACCTGCTGTGCTCTCAGACATTACTGCTGGCCAGCCAGCAAATGTTTTTGATGAACTTAAATACCGTGTTGCCTTACGCGTAGCTAATGATGGCGGACATGTACAAACTTAGGAAAGCTGCAGTAAATAAATTTTACACTTTGACAGCGGCAACTAAATAATAATGAAGGCATCTACGGATGCTTTATTTCCAATCAAGCCTGATACATATCACCTTGTACATTGGATTTTCAAATGCCTTATAACTAACACCAGGACGCCATGACGCTTTCCCCCGGTCGAGACCGGTACCCATTTCAGACACCTGGGTAGAGTGGGGTATTGTGCTTGGAGTTTTTCTCCTATACCCAACAGAGAAAATCGCCACCAGTTCAATATTACCAGTTCAATATCAATAATAAGTATTAAGTTCAACACCAAACTCAAATTTAAAGTCAATTGTAGTAAGCTAGTTGGAAAATAGCAAACATGAACTGGATCGGGGCTTCATTTAGATTTGATTAAGTATTTATGAAAATTGTGTTTGTGACTAGTGGTCGGTCAGCAGCATTGTGAAAATTACCTCCGTGTACCACCGGTGGTGCACGTCGCAGTCAAAGTGTTAAGAATATAATTATTTTTGTTTCTTATACCTCTTACAGATTGTTTCTATAACGTATAGCTTTATAGCTACAGCAACATCAAATTGCAGCACGCCTGTATTGACCGACCTAATTACCTACAGCATTGGCATCTTAAAGATGGGCAGCACAAACCTGCGCTACATAGGGGTGGCTGCGGTACTGCTGGTGCTGGACCCCACCTGGCTGTGCTGGACCCCACCTGGCTGTGCTGGACCCCACCTGGCTGTGCTGGACCCCACCTGGCTGTGCTGGACCCCACCTGACTTTGCTGGACCCCCACCTGGCTGTGTTGAGCCTCCTGGCACACGAGGGTCACGAAGTCCGTGAAAGTGTCGTGGTTGGGGTCATGGGGGTCGCTGGGGTTGCCGCCATCTTGGTACTTGGGGGACGTAGGGGGGTCGTGGTAGTAGCCGGGCAGACTCAGAGACATCGACGGCAGCACTGCAAGTGGGGTCCAATTAGAGGCTAGTGAGACCCCAAATGATGGCCAGTAAGACCCCAATTAGTTGTTATGAGGACACAAGCTCATGCTAATTAAGACCCCAGTTAATGATAGTAGGACCCCAGTTAATGATAGTAGGACCCCAGTTAATGATAGTAGGACCCCAGTTAATGATAGTAGGACCCCAGTTAATGATAGTAGGACCCCAGTTAATGATAGTAAGACCCCAGTTAATGATAGTAGGACCCCAGTTAATGATAGTAGGACCCCATTTAATGATAGTAGGACCCCAGTTAATGATAGTAGGACCCCAGTTAATGATAGTAGGACCCCAGTTAATGATAGTAGGACCCCAGTTAATGATAGTAAGACCCCAGTTAATGATAGTAGGACCCCAGTTAATGATAGTAGGACCCCATTTAATGATAGTAGGACCCCAGTTAATGATAGTAGGACCCCAGTTAATGATAGTTGGACCCATTTAATGATAGTAGGACCCCAGTTTATGATAGTAGGACCCCATTTAATGATAGTAGGACCCCAGTTAATGATAGTAGGACCCCAGTTTATGATAGTAGGACCCCAGTTAATGATAGTTGGACCCATTTAATGATAGTAGGACCCCATTTAATGATAGTAGGACCCCAGTTAATGATAGTAGGACCCCAGTTAATGATAGTAGGACCCCAGTTAATGATAGTAGGACCCCAGTTAATGATAGTAGGACCCCAGTTAATGATAGTAAGACCCCAGTTAATGATAGTAGGACCCCAGTTAATGATAGTAGGACCCCATTTAATGATAGTAGGACCCCAGTTAATGATAGTAGGACCCCAGTTAATGATAGTTGGACCCATTTAATGATAGTAGGACCCCAGTTTATGATAGTAGGACCCCATTTAATGATAGTAGGACCCCAGTTAATGATAGTAGGACCCCAGTTTATGATAGTAGGACCCCAGTTAATGATAGTTGGACCCATTTAATGATAGTAGGACCCCATTTAATGATAGTAGGACCCCAGTTAATGATAGTAGGACCCCAGTTTATGAAAGGTGGACCCCAGTTAATGATAGTAGGACCCCAGTTAATGATAGTAGGACCCCATTTAATGATAGTAGGACCCCAGTTTATGATAGGTGGACCCCAGTTAATGATAGTAGGACCCCAGTTTATGTAAACTTAAATATGGAAAATAATAGGCAAGTAGTGATTAATTGACGACAATACTTATCTTAATCACTACTACCGTCACTACTTATCTTAATCACTACTACCGTCACTACTTACCTTAATCACTACTACCGTCACTACTTACCTTAATCACTACTACCGTCACTACTTACCTTAATCACTACTACCGTCACTACTTACCTTAATCACTACTACCGTCACTACTTATCTTAATCACTACTACCGTCACTACTTACCTTAATCACTACTACCGTCACTACTTACCTTAATCACTACTACCGTCACTACTTACCTTAATCACTACTACCGTCACTACTTACCTTAATCACTACTACCGTCACTACTTACCTTAATCACTACTACCGTCACTACTTATCTTAATCACTACTACCGTCACTACTTACCTTAATCACTACTACCGTCACTACTTACCTTAATCACTACTACCGTCACTACTTACCTTAATCACTACTACCGTCACTACTTACCTTAATCACTACTACCGTCACTACTTACCTTAATCACTACTACCGTCACTACTTACCTTAATCACTACTAGAGTGATTATAGGAGTTATTAATTAATTAATTAACAAGCGATGAGTGACTATAATGAGTGACTAACATTAGCAGCTCATGAGTTATGAGTGACAGAAATAATTAATGAGTGAAATGAGTAACTATTGACACTAATCGATTAGTGTCAATGGTTAATGTTATCCAGTAGAGTGCCTAGAGTACCTAGGATACGAGGTAGAGTATCTACCACGGTAGAGGCAACAAGGTAGGGTCATTTATACGGCAGAAAATACACCTCCTCTTGTTCGGCTAGCCAATAGAAAGGCTTTATTTCAAACTAACTTCATGACGTCACCAAAACGCCATGTCGTTAGGCCAATAGTGGGGCCAGATTTGGGGGTAGCAGCGCTACCAGATGCAATGTGAGCGCTGCTATTGGTTCCTTGCCGTGACGTCAGCAAAACCACACAGTCGACGAAAAAAATACTGGTTTGAACCTACCTTGTTTATTCTACCGTGGTGTCTAGTTCTAGAACAACTAGAACATGGAAGGAGGAAGTGGGGGAGAGGGGAGGGGGGAAGGGGAAGATGGAGTCACGGTACGGGGGAAGGATAGAAGGAGGGAGGGGGGGGAGAGGGGAGAGGTGGGGAGGGAGGAGGGGGTCCGTACCTTCCCTGTGTTGCGGGGGGCTGTCGGAGGAAGGGGTCCTGGTGAGGGGGGGCAGCACGCGTCCCCCGCCCCCCACCACCACGCCGCCACCTGCACACCGGCAACTTGACTTAGAGTCACGTCTAAGATTTGCATGAAACAGATACTAAATATCCAATACAGGGCTTTAAAATACCCTTAAAGTAGCCTTTAATTATCCTTAAAATAGCTTTTAATTATCCTTAAAATAGCCTTTAATTATCTTTAAAATAGCCTTTCATTATCCCTAAAATAGCCTATAATTATCCTTAAAATAGCTTATAATTATCCTTGAAATATCCTATAATTATCCTTAAAATAGCCTTTAATTATCTTTAAAATAGCCTATAATTATCCTCAAAATAGCCTTAATTATCCTTAAAATAGCCTTTAATTATCCTTAAAATAGCCTTTAAGTATCCTTAAAATAGCCCTTAATTATTCTTAAAATAGCCTTTAATTATTTTTAAAATAGCCTTTAATTATACCTAAAATAGCCCTTAATTATCTTTAAAATAGCTTTTAATTATCTTTAATTATTCTTAAAATAGCCTTTAATTATTTTTAAAATAGCCTTTAATTATTCTTAAAATAGCCTTTAATTATTTTTAAAATAGCCTTTAATTATCCCTAAAATAGCCCTTAATTATCCCTAAAATAGCCCTTAATTATCTCTAAAATAGCTTTTAATTATCTTTAATTATTCTTAAAATAGCTTTAATTATCCTTCAAATAGCCTTTAATTATCATTAACCCTTTACCGCCCACATTTTTATACTCATATTACCGTTATGACAACCACTATCACTAAACCGACACTGGCATTAGGTAGTCACTGTTATCAAGATGGGGAAGGAACTGCCACTCGGCAGTGAAGTTCAAAGGACACATTAGTGAACAAATTGAATAAGAAATACGATATATTATTGTTATTTTTGAAAGAGGACGAAATAGTCCAGTTGGGCAGTAAAGGGTTAAATAGCCTTTGAATGTCCATAAGACAGCCTTCTCCCGCCGTTTGAAAAAAACGAGCAATTTTAGCTTTGCTTGCAATAAACATTCTAGCACACATAATAGCTCTCTAATTCATCCATCACCCGCCCGACTTTCTCCGATTCACGCCGTAAATGCACGCCAGTTTCCCCGGTCCATAGCGGCTCAATATCAATACCGTATCAAATTCATTTCGTAGTTCAAAAAATATACGTGGAATTAGCCTATATTCTTAAACACTTTGACTACGGCAGGTAAAACTGAAGTATAATATTCAACTGAAATTTAAAGTCAATATTGGTAAGCAATGTTGAAAACAGCAACATGAACTGGACCGTGCCTGCATTTTGCTTTGATTAAGTATTTATGAAAATTGAAATTGCGACTACTGGTCGGTCAGCAGCGTTGTGAAAATTACCTCGGTGACCACCGGTGGCTCACGTCGCAGTCTAAGTGCTAAATTAAGCAAAACCACAAATGAACCTATGCCTGATAGACTATTATAATAATAGTGACAATAATCACAATACTAATATTGCGATAACGTAATAATAGTAACAACAAGTAATGCATGTCATCATTTTACGATGAAGCCCTATTCTAACTACGCAGCGTCTTGTGTTACCCTTCACGCTTGTAGGACTATTCAGTCCTCTTTCAAAAACAGTTTACACCTTAGAATAACGTGATGGTAGGATGCCCTAGAAGTCGCTGAACTTGTTCGGGCCCACAGGTAGCTATACTCTAGTTTGACCATTGTACCAGACTTGAGAAGCGTTCTGCCTCTGTATCACCTGTGGTAAAAAATTGTTTACATTGTTTTCAGTTCCTTCCCCATCCTTATATCGTCGTCTACCCGATGCCAGTACCAATTTAGTGATATGG
Organism: Morinoia aosen; assembly: GCA_030386875.1. Classification (NCBI taxonomy): domain Eukaryota; kingdom Metazoa; phylum Arthropoda; class Malacostraca; order Amphipoda; family Talitridae; genus Morinoia; species Morinoia aosen. The sequence goes on from CM059580.1 coordinate 53,094,679, forward strand.
GTTGCAATAACGGTAGTACGAGTGCAAAAATGTGAGCGTTAAAAGGTTAAAGGTTAAAGCATTCTTTCTTCCCTCTACCAGCTGATACGCAATACATACAGCTCCCTCTCGCTAAACTACTCTACAGCCAACGCTCGCCTTTGAGATCCTGACTCGGCAACGAAGCTGGCGTAGTCATCGCTTTGACGTCGCTCAACACGACAGATGAAGATTTCACTGCGATTTCCCAATTTAACATACATTATGCTGTACTTGGATTATAATTTTTCCTCCTTTCTGGCTATTTGTTTTCAATTCACCTCAGGACCCGATATACTTATTCGCCCCCTTTCCATTAGAACCGTATTTGGTGCATCATGCCCCATTACATCTCCATTAGAACCCCATTACCTTTTCACCACACCCTCTATCCCCCATTACTCTCTATCTTACTCTTTTTGTATCCCACATTTATTAAACCATAAGACACCCCATCACGGTGCCCACCACGGTACCCACCATGCTCGAGGTCGGTGTGCCAGGTGCCCGCCTGACTGGTGGTGTAGTAGGCTGCCGCCGCCGCCGTCAGCTCGGCCCTGTCCGCCTCCGCCTCTGCCTCCTCCTCACCGCCGCCTCCGCCTCCGCTGAGGCGCCGCAGCCTCTTCAGGCGGGGCTCCAGGGGGGGCGCTGCTTGGGGAGGGGGTCTGGGTTATTGAGAGTCGTCATTGGGGTAAATACTCTGCGGTATCTGGGATACTGAAGTAAATACCGTACCGTATTTGGGATACTGAGGTAAATATCCTGGGGTATCTGGGATACTGAGGTAAATATACTGCGGTATCTGGGATACTGAGGGAAATACCCGGGGGTAACTGGGATACTGAAGTAAATACCCTGGGGTATCTGGGATACTGAAGTAAATACCCTGGGGTATCTGGGATACTGAGGTAAATACCCTGGGGTATCTGGAATACTGAGGTAAATACCCTGGGGTATCTGGGACACTGAGGTAAATACCCTGTGGTAACTGGGATACTGAGGAAAATATTCTGCAATAGCTAAGATTCTGAGATGAATACGTTCAGTATACAGAATACTGAACCCTGAAATAAACTCTCCGGCATCTAGGAAACAGACAAACACTGTGCAGTGTCTGAGATACTACCACAGTATCCCATACACTACAACCCAATCGTGAGCTCTCTGTGGTCCGCGTGTCACCACCCCACGCGAACCAATCAGCTCCAGCCCGGAATTGACTTGCGATGGTCATTCAAGAAGCGCACGGATGCAAGCAACACTCAATCACAGACTAGCATTCCGGCAACGAGACCTATCTCTCCACTCCCTGACTAGTAACACAACTCAGGAATCAATACCACGAACTTAGCAAGAGCAAATCATCTCATCACACCATGACGACGTCAACAGCTCGCCCTGCTCCATTAAGTAGGATAAGACTTTCCTATCATATTATAAAGCGAAAAGCACATCCTCACTCAGCTTTCGTAATCAGTCATCACTACATTTTGCTATCAGCTATCTTTGTGTCCCCAGCCGTCTTTATGGTCCACACCTTTGCAGCCAACGCTCGTCAGTGAGATCCGCCAACGAAGCCAGCGTAGTCTTAACTCCGAGTTCGCTCAACAGGACAGCTAATCACCAACCCTAGGTTCTCGATACTACTCTGAAGCATCTGAGACACTGGCCACTGAGGTACCTACCCTGCAGCATTTGGGATACTGGCTACTGAGGTAACTACCCTGCAGCATCTGGGACACTGGCCACTGAGGTAACTACCCTGCAGCATCTGGGACACTGGCCACTGAGGTACCTACCCTGCAGCATTTGGGATACTGGCCACTGAGGTACCTACCCTGCAGCATCTGGGCCACTGGCCACTGAGGTAACTATCCTGCAGCATCTGGGACACTGGCCACTGAGGTACCTACCCTGCAGCATCTGGGCCACTGGCCACTGAGGTACCTACCCTGCAGCATCTGGGCCACTGGCCACTGAGGTAACTATCCTGCAGCATCTGGGACACTGGCCACTGAGGTACCTACCCTGCAGCATCTGGGACACTGGCCACTGAGGTAACTACCCTGCAGCATCTGGGACACTGGCCACTGAGGTACCTACCCTGCAGCATTTGGGATACTGGCCACTGAGGTACCTACCCTGCAGCATCTGGGCCACTGGCCACTGAGGTAACTATCCTGCAGCATCTGGGACACTGGCCACTGAGGTACCTACCCTGCAGCATCTGGGACACTGGCCACTGAGGTAACTACCCTGCAGCATCTGGGACACTGGCCACTGAGGTACCTATCCTGCAGCATCTGGGACACTGGCCACTGAGGTACCTATCCTGCAGCATCTGGGACACTGGCCACTGAGGTAAATAGGACACTGGAGAAGCAACAACCCACTTATCACCAGCAGAACAACACTGCGCTAAATGGATCCATTCCTCGTATTACTCTGGAGCAAATTGCTGCGCAAATTGTATCACTCACTGTAGGCAGGCGGCAGGAGGTGGTGGTCAGGAGAGGAGGTGGTGTAGGTGGTGTAGTAGGTGGTGGTGGCCTCCATCTTGATGGTGGGCGGGAGGCAGGGAGAGCTCACCGACACAGAGCCTGCGCACACACAGGTGTGTACGTAATTCTCACCTGTTGCAGCCGTGATGGGTTCATTGATTGATTATAGGAAAGTTTTAGCCTCCCTTTACCACGACAAAGATGTTCAAAGAGAGGAAGGATGAATGCACCATTTAGTATGGTGTTAAGGAAACGCAGAATCTACGCATAAGGTGCATAGAAACAGTAAGCTAAAAAAGAAATTCATGAAAAAAGACAAAGTTGAGGAAGAAGAAAGTAGTAGGTGCTGAAAAGCAGGACAGCTGTGAACCGAAAAAAGATGGTCCGTAACAAAACACAAACCTATTCTCTTTTAACAAACGAAAGCCTACCTAACTCTCAGCTCGGGCCCTCACCTAGTCCCCCTGGAAGCGCTAATTCCCACAGATAGAATAGTTGTATCCCCTTGAGGGGAATTTTTTAAGGGTAAGAAATGTAAGTACATCTCTCAATCTTCACAAAAATACTAAGTGCATATCAGCTACTATTTCACCAAAATAGCTACTATCATAAAAAAGTCAATGACCATTATTATATTTCAAACTTATAACTACACAATTCAAGTTCACCATTCAGAAAAACAGGATATTTCATCCCAACGTAGACGCCACACACGACACACATTGGGGGTACAAATGCCTCATAATTAATGCCAGGACGCAGCGACGGTTACCCCCGGTCGTGCCGGTACCCATTTGTACACCTGGGTCACGTGGCCAGTGGTGGCTAACTTCTTCCGTTTCCCAACGGATAAAACCAGGTTGGCTTTGCCGGGAATCGAACTCGTGCCTCTACACGGAAGGGACCATGATGACCACTACACAGGAGGGACCTCGCATCAGTCACAAGGCACCATGCCACTAACCACTACACAGAAGGGACCTCACATCACTCACAAGGCACCGTGCCACTAACCACTATACGGAAGGGACCTCACATCACTCACGTTTGCTCAGCCGCCACAGTTCCCGCGCTGTGAAGCAGCCCGTGGCCAGGATTGTGTTGTTGTATATGACGCCGTTGATCCCGTTGTAGGCCACACTGTGCACCGGCTGGCCTGCGGGGGGACCAAGGGTACTGGGGGTCCACAGGTACAGGGGGTCCCCAAGGTGTTGGGGTACTTGGGGATACAGCGGCACGCAGGAGAAACCTTCTTTTCGCGAATAAAGGTTTCAAAATAATGGGAATGCTTTCATCTTTCTAAGGCGGATGGACAACGAGGAGCTGTGTCTTGTATTCTATCGCACAGGATCTACCCTCTTACGCGTCTACCTTCCCCTCTACACTCTACATCTACTTGGTTTCTAATTTTTCAATTTTGGCATTGTGCCTTTCTACCACCTTCCTCTTTTCATCTACTTCTGGCTCTTCCTTCTACCTGTTCCCTCCACTCTACTGTCCACACCTACAGCCACCTCTTCGTCTACTTCTGCTACGTCCTCTCTACTTCCAGCAGCCTCTTCTCATTCTGCCCCTCCATCCACTTTTCCTCTTCTTTCATCTTCCCATCACCATTCTTTCTACTTCTACTACCACTCTACTAATAGTTATATTGCCTCGCTCTATTTATTCTAACTCACTGTAGAGCTCTCTAACTATTTTCCTTCATTTCTACTGCTTCTCTACAGCGTCATTTGTGCCCATCTACCTCCCGTCCACCTCCTGTTTATCTCCCGTCTACCTCGCGTCTACCTCCCGTTTATCTCCCGTCTACCACCCGGGTACCTCCTATCTAATAATATCCCGCCTAATACCTGTTTACCAACTATCTACCGTTCTACCTCCCGTCTACCGCCCGTCAACTCACTGTTGATGCGGTCGTCGTCCCTGTCCGACTCGAGCATGAGTCCCGCCAGGCTGTCTGCAACACAAAATAATCTCTTTATCACAAAATTACATAAATGACTTCATTTATGGCCCCAATAAACGGGATGGCGGTTATTAGAAGGGCATTTGAGGTGTTTCGTTTACTCAAGGGATTTGGTGCAAGAGGGAGAAATGAGAATCCCTTGAATAGAACTTCAAGGTCAGTATCACGCTTTGGTCAGGGAAGACCTTGGTTCAGTCCCAGTTCACCCGTGCGAGATTTTTACACGAGTGTGTGCAGCTTCTCGGGTAATAATCGAAAATGAAGAAGAAAACGGGTCAAAGAACTGGTCTCTGTATACTCATAATGATCGCACTTCACTACATCTCAATGAATCAAGAAGCTTAAAAAAAAAAATTTTTACAAAGGAATGGTTGTGATAGATTATAAGAAAGTTTTAGCCTCCCTGTAGCCCAAAAAAGATGTCAAAGAGAGGAAGGATGAAGGCACCATTTAGTATGGAGTTGAGAGAACGCGGAATCTACGCACAAGGTGCATAAGAACAGTAAGCTAAAAATGAAGTTCATGAAACAAGACATAAGTTGAAAAGGAAAGCAGTAGGTGCTGAAAAACAAAACAGCAGCAATTCGAAAAAATATAGTCCATAAAAAACAAATAACCTATTCCATTCCAACAAAAAAAGACCCACCTAACCTTCGGCTCGGGACCTGCCATAATTTTACAAAGGAAATTTGAAGCTGGAGCAATCCCCTTTGTTCACGCAGAAGGCAAAAATGAAGCTCGACGCTCTGTTGGTCCTGTCAGTTTATCCCAAGAGTGCGAGTTGTGTTCCGTTGACATGGGCACCATTTGCACCATCCTGTCGTCTGTCCCCGTGCTGCTTATACACATCACAAAAATTCTGCTAAAAATCATATGCACTTTTAGTCCGTTCCTTTGAAGCCATTTTCCGACCAGTTGGGGAGGCTTATCACTAACATCTAACCCAGAGGTCCCCAAACTTTTTATTTACCGGCCCCTTCTCAGTTCTCAGGACACTTTCTATCTACCGCCCCCCTCAGGTCCTGCCGCCCTCTAGTGGTTAATTATATTACAATTTTGTAGCAAACTATCGAGAACATGAATGTGCTATCTATAAAAAAATTTCGACGCTGGACTCCACCGCGTCCCTTGACGCTGGACTCCCCCCTCCCGTGGGGCGGTAGCTCCCGCTTAGAGAACCGACAGAGCGGGGGTGATTGGCAACGTGGGGGTGAAGGGCACTGACAATAGCTTCTGGCCCCACAAACCCGCTAGACCCCAGGACAGGACCTCCGGCCCCCCCCACAAGACCCCAGATTCCACATTATTTTCGGCTTTCAAATTTCAAATGTTGTTTCCTAGGTCCCAAGAGTTCACGATGATTCTAAACCGCACAGAACTCTTAAACCCCACACAACACCTAAAACCCCACAGGGCCCCACAAGCCCCGACAGAACCCCAAAACTCTACAGGACCCCCAAAACCCCAAAGGACCCCCCACAACCCCAAAATTCCACAAAACCCCAAAACCCAAGAAAACACCCAAAACCCACTGGATCTACAAAACAGCAAAGGGCCCCAAAATCCTACAGGACCCCCAAAACCCCACAGGACCCCCCCAAAAAAACAAACCCCACGGGACCCCCACACCCCACAGAACCACCAAAACCCCACAGGACCCCTAAAACCCCACGGGATCCCCACACCCAACAGGACCACCAAAACCCCAAAAGACCCCGTAGGACCCCACCGTTCATGGAGATGAAGTTGCTGAGGTAGAGGTCGAGCTCCCTGACGCTGACGTTGATGTGTGCGGGGTTCACGCAGAGGTTGGGCTGGAGGCAGTCCGGGCTCTTCTCCAGGCGCTCCCCATCCGTCGACTCCAGCGGGATCGCCTTGAACAGGATCACCATGACCAGGTCCAGCCGCCACACCTGCGATGTGGCAACGTCGTGGGGTGTTTGGCAACGTGGTGGGTGGGGGGTGTTTGGCAACGTGGTGGGTGGGTGTGTTGGCAACGTGGTGGGTGGGTGTGTTTGGCAACGTGGTGGGGGGGGTGTGTTTGGCAACGTGGTGGGGGTGTTTGGCAACGTGGTGGGTGGGTGTGTTTGGCATCGTGGTGGGTGGGTGTGTTTGGCAACGTGGTGGGTGGGTGTGTTTGGCAACGTGGTGGGTGGGTGTGTTTGGCAGCGTGTGGGGGTGTTTGGCAACGTGGTGGGTGGGTGGGTGGGTGTGTTTGGCAACGTGGTGGGTGGGTATGTTTGGCAGCGTGTGGGGGTGTTTGGCAGCGTGTGGGGGTGTTTGGCAACGTGGTGGGTGGATGTGTTTGGCAACGTGGTGGGAGTGTTTGGCAACGTGGTGGGTGGGTGGGTGTGTTTGGCAACGTGGTGGGTGGGTGGGTGTGTTTGGCAACGTGGTGGGTGGGTGTGTTTGGCACGGGGTGGGTGGGTGGGTGGGTGTGTTTGGCAACGTGGTGGGTGGGGGGTGTTTGGCAACGTGGTGGGTGGGTGGGTGGGTGTGTTTGGCAACGTGGTGGGTGGGGGGTGTTTGGCAACGTGGTGGGTGGGTGGGTGGGTGTGTTTGGCAACGTGGTGGGTGGGTGTGTTTGGCACGTGGTGGGTGGGTGGGTGTGTTTGGCAGCGTGGTGGGGTTTTTGGCAACGTGGTGGGTGGGGGTGTTTGGCAACGTGGTGGGGGTGTTTGGCAACGTGGTGGGGGTGTTTGGCAACGTGGTGGGTGGGTGGGTGGGTGTGTTTGGCAACGTGGTGGGTGGGTGTGTTTGGCAACGTCGTGGGGTGTTTGGCAACGTGGTGGGTGGGTGTGTTTGGCAGCGTGTGGGGGTGTTTGGCAGCGTGTGGGGGTGTTTGGCAACGTTTGGGGGTGTTTGGCAACGTGGTGGGTGGGTATGTTTGGCAACGTGGTGGGTGGGTGGTGTTTGGCAACGTGTGGGGGTGTTTGGCAACGTGGTGGAGGGGTGTTTGGCAACGTGGTGGGGCGGTGTTTGGAAACGTGGCGTGTTCGGCAACGTGGTGGGGCGTGTTTGGAAACGTGGGGAGGGTGGTTTGGCAACGTGGTGGTGGGTGTTTGGCAACGTGGTGGTGGGTGTTTGGCAACGTGTTGGTGGGTGTTTGACAACGTGGTGGGGGTGTGTGGCAACGTGGGTAGGGTGTTTGGCAACGTGGGGAGGGTGTTTGGCAACGTGGGGAGGGTGTTTGGCAACGTGAGTAGGGCGTTTGGCAACGTGGGGAAGGTGTTTGGCAACGTGGGGAGGGTGTTTGGCAACGTGGTGGGGGGTGGTTTGGCAACGTGGGGAGGGTGTTTGGCAACGTGGGGAGGGTGTTTGGCAACGTGGTGGGGGGTGGTTTGGCAACGTGGGGAGGGTGTTTGGCAACGTGGGGAGGGTGTTTGGCAACGTGAGTAGGGCGTTTGGCAACGTGGGGAAGGTGTTTGGCAACGTGGGGAGGGTGTTTGGCAACGTGGTGGGGGGTGGTTTGGCAACGTGGTGAGGGGTGGTTAGGCAAAGTGGGGGGGGTGGCTTGGCAACGTGGGGGATGTTTGGCAACGTAGTGGGGAGTGTAGCAAGGGAGTGTGGCGTGGGAGAGTGTGGCGTGGGAGAGTGTGGCGTGGGAGAGTGTGGCGTGGGAGAGTGTGGCGTGGGAGAGTGTGGCGTGGGAGAGTGTGGCGTGGGAGAGTGTGGCGTGGGAGAGTGTGGCGTGGGAGAGTGTGGCGTGGGAGAGTGTGGCGTGGGAGAGTGTGGCGTGGGAGAGTGTGGCGTGGGAGAGTGTGGCGTGGGAGAGTGTGGCGTGGGAGAGTGTGGCGTGGGAGAGTGTGGCGTGGGAGAGTGTGGCGTGGGAGAGTGTGGCGTGGGAGAGTGTGGCGTGGGAGAGTGTGGCGTGGGAGAGTGTGGCGTGGGAGAGTGTGGCGTGGGAGAGTGTGGCGTGGGAGAGTGTGGCGTGGGAGAGAGTGGCGTGGGAGAGAGTGGCGTGGGAGAGTGTGGCGTGGGAGAGTGTGGCGTGGGAGAGTGTGGCGTGGGAGAGTGTGGCGTGGGAGAGTGTGGCGTGGGAGAGTGTGGCGTGGGAGAGTGTGGCGTGGGAGAGTGTGGCGTGGGAGAGTGTGGCGTGGGAGAGTGTGGCGTGGGAGAGTGTGGCGTGGGAGAGTGTGACGTGGGAGAGTGTGGCGCGAGAGAGTGTGGCGTGGGAGAGTGTGGCGTGGGAGAGTGTGACGTGGGAGAGTGTGGCGCGGGAGAGTGTGGCGTGGGAGAGTGTGGCGTGGGAGAGTGTGGCGCGGGAGAGTGTGGCGCGGGAGAGTGTGGCGCGGGAGAGTGTGGCGTGGGAGAGTGTGGGGCGCGGGAGAGTGTGGCGTGGGAGAGTGTGGCGTGGGAGAGTGTGGGGCGCGGGAGAGTGTGGCGTGGGAGAGTGTGGCGTGGGAGAGTGTGGCGCGGGAGAGTGTGGCGCGGGAGAGTGTGGCGCGGGAGAGTGTGGCGCGGGAGAGTGTGGCGTGGGAGAGTGTGGGGCGTGGGAGAGTGTGGCGCGGGAGAGTGTGGCGTGGGAGAGTGTGGCGCGGGAGAGTGTGGCGTGGGAGAGTGTGGCGTGGGAGAGTGTGGCGCGGGAGAGTGTGGCGCGGGAGAGTGTGGCGCGGGAGAGTGTGGGGCGTGGGAGAGTGTGGGGCGTGGGAGAGTGTGGCGTGGGAGAGTGTGGCGCGGGAGAGTGTGGCGCGGGAGAGTGTGGGGCGTGGGAGAGTGTGGGGCGTGGGAGAGTGTGGCGTGGGAGAGTGTGGCGCGGGAGAGTGTGGCGCGGGAGAGTGTGGGGCGTGGGAGAGTGTGGGGCGCGGGAGAGTGTGGCGTGGGAGAGTGTGGCGTGGGAGAGTGTGGCGCGGGAGAGTGTGGCGCGGGAGAGTGTGGGGCGTGGGAGAGTGTGGGGCGCGGGAGAGTGTGGCGTGGGAGAGTGTGGCGTGGGAGAGTGTGGCGCGGGAGAGTGTGGCGCGGGAGAGTGTGGGGCGCGGGAGAGTGTGGCGCGGGAGAGTGTGGCGTGGGAGAGTGTGGGGCGTGGGAGAGTGTGGCGCGGGAGAGTGTGGCGTGGGAGAGTGTGGCGTGGGAGAGTGTGGGGCGCGGGAGAGTGTGGCGCGGGAGAGTGTGGCGTGGGAGAGTGTGGGGCGTGGGAGAGTGTGGCGCGGGAGAGTGTGGCGCGGGAGAGTGTGGCGTGGGAGAGTGTGGGGCGTGGGAGAGTGTGGCGCGGGAGAGTGTGGCGTGGGAGAGTGTGGCGTGGGAGAGTGTGGCGCGGGAGAGTGTGGCGCGGGAGAGTGTGGGGCGCGGGAGAGTGTGGCGTGGGAGAGTGTGGCGCGGGAGAGTGTGGGGCGGGAGAGTGTGGGGCGCGGGAGAGTGTGGCGCGGGAGAGTGTGGCGTGGGAGAGTGTGGCGCGGGAGAGTGTGGCGCGGGAGAGTGTGGGGCGCGGGAGAGTGTGGCGTGGGAGAGTGTGGCGCGGGGGAGTGTAGCGGGGGAGCGGGAGCCCCTAAGCCACAACCCCCGACTCCCCCCACCCCCAGGGGGAGGGGGGAGGGAGTCAGGTCATAAAACTGATCGTAAAACACAAGCGTCTACGCTGGGGAGGCCGGGGGAGGGGGGCTGGGGGAGGAAAATGTGACAGCGGAGAAAAATGAGTAAAATGGGGAAGGAAAATGTGGTGGAAAATGGGGTGGAAAATGGGGAAGGAAAATGGGGAAGGAAATGGGGAAGGAAAATGGGGAAGGAAAATGGGGTGGAAAATGTGGTGGAAAATGGGGAAGGAAAATGGGGAAGGAAATGGGGAAGGAAAATGGGGTGGAAAATGGGGAAGGAAAATGGGGTGGAAAATGGGGAAGGGAAATGGGGTAGAAAATAGGGATGGAAAATGGGGTTGAAAATGGGGAAGGAAAATGTGTTGGAAGATGGGGAAGGAAAATGGGGAAGGAAAATGGGGAAGGAAAATGGGGAAGGAAAATGGGGAAGGAAAATGGGGTGGAAAATGGGGAAGGAAAATGGGGAAGGAAAATGGGGAAGGAAATGGGGAAGGAAAATGGGGAAGGAAAATGGGGTTGAAAATGGGGAAGGAAAATGTGTTGGAAGATGGGGAAGGAAAATGGGGAAGGAAAATGGGGAAGGAAAATGGGGAAGGAAAATGGGGAAGGAAAATGGGGAAGGAAATGGGGAAGGAAAATGGGGTGGAAAATGGGGAAGGAAAATGGGGAAGGAAATGGGGAAGGAAAATGGGGTGGAAAATGGGGAAGGAAAATGGGGAAGGAAAATGGGGAAGGAAATGGGGAAGGAAAATGTGGTGGAAAATGGGGAAGGAAAATGGGGAAGGAAATGGGGAAGGAAATGGGGAAGGAAAATGGGGAAGGAAAATGGGGTGGAAAATGGGGTGGAAAATGGGGTGGAAAATGTGGTGGAAAATGGGGAAGGAAAATGGGGAAGGAAAATGGGGAAGGAAAATGGGGAAGGAAAATGGGGTGGAAAATGGGGTGGAAAATGGGGAAGGAAAATGGGAGGACAGGGGAAGCAAATGGGGAAACAAAATAAGGAAATTGGTGTGGAAAATGGGGGGAGGAGAGGAGGACAATATGACTCACAATATCCATTCCATCAGGCCTCTATACTGAACAAGACATGATCAAAGCATTTGTTCCATGCGTGATGACATGCGAATGTGTGAACAGGCCGAGGCTGGGGGGAAACTGGGGATGACTTGCATGGGGGGATTTGAGCCCCAAAATGTGAGGAGGTAAATGTCGGGAAAAGCTGCTATGTTGGCGCAGAAATCATCTATGCTATAGCTGGGGACCCCACATGCTCCCCCGCAATACCCCTCCCTCTCACACACCCCAACAATAACCTCTTCCTCCCACACTCACCCGCAATCCCCTTCCTTTCTCCCAATATCCCTTCCTCTCCCACTGTGCGTTTCCCGCCCCCCACTCCCCCACTCTCCAAAAATACCCCTCCCTTTCACACCCCCCCTAATACCCCTTCCTCCCACACTCCCTCCCCCTCACACTCCCTCTTGCCCCCCATTCCCATATCGAACGCTCTGGCGCCAGGAATCTGAGAGTGGCAGCGGGAATGAGGGAGTGGGGGAGTGGGGGAGTGGGGTAGGGGGAGCAGACAAAAACAAAAACACGAAAAAGAGATCTGGCTGAGGGGAGTGAGGGAAGTGCACACAGAATACACACACAATTCACACCACACCCACACAACACAGGATAAAACACAACACACACACAACGCAACACATACAACATAACAACACCCACACAACGCAACACATACAACATAACAACACCCACACAACGCAACACATACAACATAACAACACCCACACAACGCAACACATACAACATAACAACACCCACAACACTACATACAGCACACAACATGATATACAACACAAAATAAAACGCGCAACACAATACACAACAAACAATACAAGACAACTTACAAACGCTACATAATACAAACCACACTACAAACAACACAACACACCACACAACACAACACACCTTATCAACCTGCCTGAGGCAGTCTATGCGGCGCATATTGCCCTTCTGGTCAGGGTTGGATAGGATGACACCACACAACCACAACCACAACCACAACACCACACAACACAACACCATACAACCATGACAACACACAACACCACACAACACACCTTATCAGCCTGACGGAGACAGTCGATGCGGCGCATCTTGCCCTTCTGGTCCGGGTTGGACAGGACGCACATGGCGGGCTTCTTGCCCGTGACGCTGAGCACGAAGTCCTCCCGGTACTCCTGCGTGATGTCCTTGCGCAGCTTCCCCAGCAGGCGCGACGCCCACTTCTGCTTCACCTCCACCTTCTCGTTCTGGGGGGGGGGAGTTGGGTTAGGTCGGGTCCCCTCGGGGGAACTTCCTGGGGTGAGGGGGGGGGGAGGAATGGGAGTTAGTTTAGATCAGGTCCCCTCGGGGGAACTTGTGCTTCACCTCCACCTTCTCGTTCTGAGAGGAAGGGGGGGATTAGGTCAGGTACCATTGGGGGAACTTCTGCTTCACCTCCACCTTTTCGTTTTGTGAGGGGGGGGATTTTGTTTAGGTCGGGTCCCCTCGGGGGAACCCAATGTTGTGTGGAGTGTTGCGTCTGTTATATTTTGCGTTGTGTTGTGTTATAGTGTGCGTTGAGTGATGAGGGTTACATTGAGTGATGTGTTGTGTTTGGGGGGGCGGGGGGAGAGAGGGGGAGGAGAATTTCTGAAGAGGTTTGTTTACTTATTTCTCCATCAGTTCATTCACATGCATACATACATAGAGACTGCAGGCTCACTGGGTGAGTGTCTTCTTTAACGCCTCCTAAAAGCCTTGTTTGCTTTTCAGTTTCGCCAAAGGAGCTGCCAACTCTGAAAAATACACCGGCCTTCATGGGGTATCGAACCAGCGACATTCTGCCTGTTTGTTTTTCGATTCCGCCAAAGGAGCTGCCAACTCTGAAAAATACACCGGCCTTCATGGGGTATCGAACCAGCGACATTCTGCCTGTTTGTTTTTCGATTCCGCCAAAGGAGCTGCCAACTCTGAAAAATACACCGGCCTTCATGGGGTATCGAACCAGCGACATTCTGTCTGTTTGTTTTTCGATTCCGCCAAAGGAGCTGCCAACTCTGAAAAATACACCGGCCTTCATGGGGTATCGAACCAGCGACATTCTGTCCTATAGTGTAACGCGCCGCTCCCTGCACTACGTCGAAGACTACCTGCGTCAGAGTTATGCTCTTATATGAGCGTAGTACCGAGCTGTAATACTTTTTTGAACAACTGGAACAGTGGATATCAAATGCAAATCGATTTTAGTCAACTCATACGATAGGAAACGTGCAATACTAATCAGGAATGACTTTACTAGACACCAAATTATTGTTGCTTGCTTGGTGTGTCCGTCCACCACCACCACCACTACAAACGTAAGCTGGACACCTGAACACTACACAATGACTGCAGATTTCTGCTTTGCCATTGCAATTTATTCATATTCACTGAACTTCAGTTTTTAGGACTGAATTAGAGCTTCCACTCCGAAATAACGCCATCATTTTTGGCGGCCTAAGTACGTTTAAAAGTATTCTTTGGATGATTTGTAGCATATCTTTTCAAAGGATCGGTGACAGTCAAAGATAACTCTGAAGTGGTTCGCTATGTTCTTACTATTTTTGATTGTAAACAATTCCCGCACTTGTGCGGTATATTTGCAGGACTAAGCAACCCCTCTGGTGGTACAGTAAACGGCAGATGGCGGGCAGAAAACGGAGATGGCGGGCAGAAAACGGAGATGGCAGACAGAAAACGGAGATGGCGGACGGAAAACGGAGATGGCGGACGGAAAACGGAGATGGCGGACAGAAAACGGAGATGGCGGACAGAAAACGGAGATGGCGGACAGAAAACGGAGATGGCGGACAGAAAACGGAGATGGCGGACAGAAAACGGAGATGGCGGACAGAAAACGGAGATGGCGGACGGAAAACGGAGATGGCGGACGGAAAACGGAGATGGCGGACAGAAAACGGAGATGGCGGACAGAAAACGGAGATGGCGGACAGAAAACGGAGATGGCGGACAGAAAACGGAGATGGCGGACAGAAAACGGAGATGGCGGACAGAAAACGGAGAATGCGGGTAGAAAACGAAAAATGTTGGTACAAAACAGAAAAGGCCGGTAGAAAACAAGAAGCACATAAAAATAGAAATAGAGAGTGAAAAACAGATACAAAAGTTCTATAGATACCATAGTTGTATCCCGCTGAGAGGGAACTAATTCTATTAACTGTCTGTCAGTAATGACAAATAACTAGTCCGTATCACCAGTTTTGCTACGCTTCCACTCCCCTGCTGCAGTAAGACACAACTGATGGATAAGCCGCTCCTCTTTCTCAAAGCGCAGCGGTATCTTGGATACCGCTTTTCCTTGTTGACTTCCACCACAATAGAGGAAACAAGGTAGGGTCATTTCTACGGGAGAAAATACACCACCTCTTGTCCGGCTGGCCAATAGAAAGGCTGTATTTCAAACTAACTTACGTCATCAAAACGCCATGTCATTAGGCCAATAGTAGAGCCAGATTTGGGGGTAGCAGTGCTACCAGATGCAATATGAGCGCTGCTATTGGTTCGTTGCCGTGATGTCAGCAAAACCACACCGTCAACGAAAAAAAGACTGGTTTGAACCTACCTTGTTTCCTCTACCGTGACTTCCACTTTCTGATTCCGCAGCGACGGTGGAGACGGAGGAATAAGATCCTAGTGCTCCCTAGTGCTCACGTGTAACTATCTTGTAGTTGTGCTGAAATAGTTTCAGCTTTGAAAGAACTATTTGGCTTTGAATCAACTTTGAATGAACTTTGAATCAACTATTCGGCTTTGAATGAACTTTGAATGAACTTTGAATGAACTTTGAATCAACTTTGAATCATCTTTGAATCACCTTTGAATGAACTTTAAATAAACTTTAAATCAACTTTGAATCAACTTTAAATCAACTTTAAATCAACTTTGAATCAACTTTGAATCAACTTTGAATCAACTTTGAATCAACTTTGAATCAACTTTGAATCAACTTTGAATCAACTTTGAATCAACTTTGAATCAACTTTGAATCAACTTTGAATCAACCTTGAACCAACTTTGAACCAACTTTGAACCAACTTTTAATTAACTTTGAACCAACTTTGAATCAACTTTGAATTAACTTTGAATTAACTTTGAACCAACTTTGAACCAACTTTGAACCAACTTTGAACCAACTTTGAACCAACTTTGAACCAACTTTGAACCAACTTTGAACCAACTTTGAACCAACTTTGAACCAACTTTGAACCAACTTTGAACCAACTTCGAATGAACTTTGAATCAATTCTTCATGTTCGAGTTAACTAGAGCGTCGTCCGGCCAAAAAGGGGCGACACACATAAAGCAGAAATGAATCAGTGTAAGCAGCATCAAATGAACTGTTTTACGTGTTCCCGCTAGATTCGTGCATTTTTGCGTTAGGACAAAACCTGAATTGATAAAAATAATTTGCCATTGTAAAACAGAAATTTACAGTCTTTCGGACTTTCATACACCGAGCAAGCAGAATATTGCAATGCGTGTATTGGCAGTTTGAATATTAGAAGGGAATGGATAACGAAAAAGATACCCAACAACCAGACTATGTATGGAGAACTTACGCGCTAGGCTGCGTTGAACACACGCGCACTTTTACGCCCCACACAACACACCCAATCCCATCCCGGTACACGCACACGCCCATATACGACACCCACCCTGCCACCCCCTCCCAGATACACACCCTTACACACACCCCCAACACCCTCACACTCCCCCAACACACACATACACACACAAACTCACACACCCTTACACACTCCCATCACACACATACACACTCTCTCCCACACACATACAACAAACATCCCCGACACACACACCCCCTAACACACACCCAACACACACCCCCACAAACACACCCACAACACACCCACAACACACCCCCAACACACGCAGTGTTGGCATACGCCAGCTGGCGTCCCGTCAACTGGACAAGCAGCCAAGACCGGCGCGCTTGGCAAGCCGTTGGCTGCTTGGCAACAGACATCTTGGCAACAGCTGGCTCCTGTTGCTGGCAAGCGCAGGTGCCAGCTGGCAACTGGACTGTGTAGTGAGTGTGTGTGCCAGCTGGCAGTAAATCCGGCGTCTATATCCGCCCCTTGGTGTCTAAAACCGGATCTCCGAGTCTAAATCCGGCCCTCCGTGTCTAAATCCGGCCCTCCGAGTCTAAATCCGGCCCTCCGAGTCTAAATCCGGCTCTAGGAGTCTAAATCTGGCTCTAGGAGTCTAAATTCGGCTCTAGGAGTCTAAATTCGGCTCTAGGAGTCTAAATCCGGCCCTGCAAGTCTAAATACGACTCTTCGAGTCTAAATCCGACTCTCCGAGTCTAAATCCGGCTCTAGGAGTTTAAATCCAGCTATTTAGACATCATACTGGCCTCTACTGCCAAAGTCTGCTCGTTATAACCTAAATCAGGCCCCTAAAGCCTAATTCCGGTCAATAAAACTTGAATCTAGCCATTAGAGCCTAAGCCCGGCTTCAGAAGCCCTTCACAGCCAGTCCAGGGTCCAGCTCCCTCAGTCACGAGCAGACTTTCGTTGAATCGCCCTTGAGGCCTGTTTACACGATCATTGAGTGCGCGCGTGAGCAGTGAAGAGAGGCGCAAGCCCCGCCCACTTGCTCTCGCTTCAGGCGCATTTAATGCTGAATGACAGTGCGTCTGTAGTAACACTGACAAGCTCTGGCCAGCGCCATGAAAACGAGCACAGTCCGCACTGTCACTGAGCAGTAAATGCGCATGAAGCGAGAGCAAGTGGGCGGGGCTTGCGCCTCTCTCCACTGCTCACGCGCGCACTCAATGATGGTGTAAACAGGCCTTTATGTGAGTTTCGTGACGTGCACTAGTGCAGCAGCTGCTTGTTTTGGCATCGTAGCCGCACACACGTACAGACACACAAATATTTAGCCACACACACCCGCCACCTGGAGCTGCTCCAGCTAAACCAGCCCTCACCTGGACCCGCTCCAGCCCTCAGCTGGACCCGCTCCAGCCCTCAGCTGGACCCGCTCCAGCCCTCACCTGGACCTGCTCCAGCCCTCACCTGGACTCGCTCCAGCCCTCACCTGGACCCGGTCCAGCCCTCGACTGGACCCGCTCCAGCCCTCGCCTGGACCCGTTCCAGCCCTCACCTGGACCCACTCCAGCCCTCACTTGGACCTGCTCCAGCCCTCACCTGAATCCGCTCCAGCCCTCACTTGGACCCACTCCAGCCCTCACCTGGACCCGCCCTCACCTGGACCCGCTCCAGCCCTCGCCTGGACCCGCTCCAGACTCACCTGGAGCTCCTCCTTGCAGCGGCGCTCCTCCTCCAAGCTCATCCTCTTCTCATGCTTCTTGAAGTACTTGCGCTTCGCCGCCTGCAGGTTGAACCACGTGTAGGCGAACGCACGCACGCACGGCAGCAGCGCCTCGATGAACGGGTGAAACTCGTCCTGAGTACACAAGGCCTAGGCATTAGGCCTATATGGAGGGTATTTTTGTGTTGGGACTCTTGTTCGCCATGCGAACACAAGGCCCAGGCATTAGGCCTATGTGGAGGGTATTTTTTGTAATGGGACTCTTATTCGCCATGCGTACACGAGGGTTGGGCTTATAGGCATACACGAGGGTTGGGCTTACAGGCGTACACGAGGGTTGGGCCTACAGGCGTACACGAGGGTTGGGCTTACAGGCGTACACGAGGGTTGGGCCTACAGGCGTACACGAGGGTTGGGCTTATAGGCATACACGAGGGTTGGGCTTACAGGCGTACACGAGGGTTGGGCTTACAGGCGTACACGAGGGTTGGGCCTATAGGCATACACGAGGGTTGGGCCTACAGGCGTACACGAGGGTTGGGCCTACAGGCGTACACGAGGGTTGGGCCTATAGAAATACACGAGGGTTGGGCCTATAGGCATACACGAGGGTTGGGCCTACAGGCGTACACGAGGGTTGGGCCTATAGGCATACACGAGGGTTGGGCCTACAGGCGTACACGAGGGTTGGGCCTACAGGCGTACACGAGGGTTGGGCCTATAGGCATACACGAGGGTTGGGCCTATAGGCATACACGAGGGTTGGGCCTACAGGTGTACACGAGGGTTGGGCCTATAGGCATACACGAGGGTTGGGCCTACAGGCGTACACGAGGGTTGGGCCTACAGGCGTACACGAGAGTTGGGCCTACATGCGTACACGAGGGTTGGGCCTACAGGCGTACACGAGGGTTGGGCCTACAGGCGTACACGAGGGTTGGGTCTATAGGCATACACGAGGGTTAGGCCTACAGGCGTACACGAGAGTTGGGCCTATAGGCATACACGAGGGTTGGGCCTACAGGCGTACACGAGGGTTGGGCCTACGGGCGTACGCGAGGGTTGGGCCTATAGGCATACACGAGGGTTGGGCCTACAGGCGTACACGAGGGTTGGGCTTACAGGCGTACACGAGGGTTGGGCTTACAGGCGTACACGAGGGTTGGGCTTACAGGCGTACACGAGGGTTGGGCCTACAGGCGTACACGAGGGTTGGGCCTATAGGCATACACGAGGGTTGGGCCTACAGGCGTACACGAGGGTTGGGCCTACAGGCGTACACGAGGGTTGGGCCTACAGGCGTACACGAGGGTTGGGCCTACAGGCGTACACGAGGGTTGGGCCTACGGGCGTACACGAGGGTTGGGCCTATAGGCATACACGAGGGTTGGGCCTACAGGCGTACACGAGGGTTGGGCCTATAGGCATACACGAGGGTTGGGCCTACAGGCGTACACGAGGGTTGGGCCTACAGGCGTACACGAGGGTTGGGCCTACAGGCGTACACGAGGGTTGGGCCTATAGGCATACACGAGGGTTGGGCCTACAGGCGTACACGAGGGTTGGGCCTACAGGCGTACACGAGAGTTGGGCCTATAGGCATACACGAGGGTTGGGCCTACATGCGTACACGAGGGTTGGGCCTACAGGCGTACACGAGGGTTGGGCCTATAGGCGCACACGAGGGTTGGGCCTACAGGCGTACACGAGGGTTGGGCCTACAGGCGTACACGAGGGTTGGGCCTATAGGCGTACACGAGGGTTGGGCCTACAGGCGTACACGAGGGTTGGGCCTATAGGCATACACGAGGGTTGGGCCTACAGGCGTACACGAGGGTTGGGCCTACAGGCGTACACGAGGGTTGGGCCTATAGGCGCACACGAGGGTTGGGCCTACAGGCGTACACGAGGGTTGGGCCTACAGGCGTACACGAGGGTTGGGCCTATAGGCATACACGAGGGTTGGGCCTACAGGCGTACACGAGGGTTGGGCCTACAGGCGTACACGAGGGTTGGGCCTATAGGCGCACACGAGGGTTGGGCCTATAGGCGCACACGAGGGTTGGGCCTACAGGCGAACACGAGGGTTGGGCCTACAGGCGTACACGAGGGTTGGGCCTACATGCGTACACGAGGGTTGGGCCTACAGGCGTACACGAGGGTTGGGCCTATAGGCGCACACGAGGGTTGGGCCTATAGGCGCACACGAGGGTTGGGCCTATAGGCGTACACGAGGGTTGGGCCTACAGGCGTACGCGAGGGTTGGCCTATAGGCGTACACGAGGGTCAATTAAATTCACTTTAACGCATTTTCAATACTTAATTTCATTTCAATGCAATTGACTTTACCATATCCAAATTCAATCAATATCACATAGTTATAATAATATCTCACGCAAATTTTTATTATTCACGGATGAAATTTAGTCATAAATCAAGGGTCAGAGCAATAGTTGGCCACTCCGTACACAACGAATATTGCCACAACGCTTAGAAGTGTTAAGAAGCGTTAAGGAAGAAAAATTCATATGCAATTACACGATTATTACCATAATTATCATCATTATTTATATCATCAAGTTATTAGTTTTCTCATTATTTGCTTAGGCCATCCGTTTGGCCGGAATATCCTGTGCAAGGACTACCGCCGTTTAGGGCCACCACACTGCCGTTTAGGGCCGCCACACCGCCGTTTAGGGCCACCACACCGCCGTGTAGGGCCACCACACCGCCGTTTAGGGCCACCACACCGCCGTGTAGGGCCGCCACACCGCCGTGTAGGGCCGCCATACCGCCGTTTAGGGCCACCACACTGCCGTTTAGGGCCGCCACACTGCCGTTTAGGGCCACCACACCGCCGTTTAGGGCCACCACACTGCCGTTTAGGGCCACCACACCGCCGTTTAGGGCCACCACACTGCCGTTTAGGGCTACCACACCGCCGTTTAGGGCCACCACACTGCCGTTTAGGGCCGCCACACCGCCGTTTAGGGCCGCCACACTGCCGTTTAGGGCCGCCACACTGCCGTTTAGGGCCGCCACACTGCCGTTTAGGGCCGCCACACTGCCGCTTAGGGCCGCCACACCGCCGTTTAGGGCCACCACACCGCCGTTTAGGGCCACCACACCGCCGTTTAGGGCCACCACACCGCCGTTTAGGGCCACCACACCGCCGTGTAGGGCCGCCACACCGCCGTGTAGGGCCGCCATACCGCCGTTTAGGGCCGCCACACCGCTGTTTAGGGCCGCCACACTGCCGTTTAGGGCCAACACACCGCCGTTTAGGGCCACCACACCGCCGTTTAGGGCCAACACACCGCCGTTTAGGGCCGCCACACCGCCGTTTAGGGCCACCACAGCAGCGAAATACCCATCACCAAAATTCAAAAATTGAACTACGGCAGCTTTTTATGGCTTTTTTAACCTCACAACGCTCAATACAGGTTCAGGTTAGGGTAGTTAAGGTTAGGACGGCTTTTGGTTCATTTAAATAAGAAAATAACTGATTAAGGCCGGTAACTTTGAAACCACAATGACGAATATAAACCAGATGCTATCGCCCCCACACCCCTCTGTGAGGGGGGAACACAATCCCAAAATCACCCTTTATTTTCGAGTCCTGCACGCACATGTGCGTCGAAAATCAGCTTCCGGCATCAACGACACTGACAGGAGTTCCATATGCTTAGTTACTTCAAGCCTGTGTGTCGTGCTAGCTATTATTCAACATCCACGTTCATTTCAGAAAGGATGCTTTATTACAATCAATCAAGCCTGATACACATCATCTTGTACATTGGTTTATCAAATGCCTCATAACTAACACCAGGACGCAACGACGGTTATCCCCGGTCAAGCCGGTACTCATTTCCGACATCTGGGTAGAGTGGAGAATTGTGGCTGAGTTCTCGCTTTTCCCAGCGAGAAAAAACACAGGGCAGCGCCGGGATTCGAACCCCCCGACACCTTCCCGCGCGCTCTTGACCACTCGGCTACGGTGACCAGAATAGGTTACGAGTTTGGAGAGTTCTGGATTTCTATTCTTTAAAAGGAGAAAAAAAGTACGCGGCTTGTACTTCAAAGGTCATTATATAAGCAAAATATAATTAATTATATAATTATATAAGCAAAACGGAGAGACTTGGGGTTAAAATTTTAGCTTGGCGCAGCGTCAGCCTATTTTGCATCATAAATTTTAGAAGAAATTTTTCTTTTTTTTCGTTAACTCAAAATTCAAAATAAACGGCTTCGATGCCGTCTTTTTTTTGCCTCATTCATCATCACAGCCTCCTTTAACATAATTATACATGTCTCCTTCAACCGTTAATTATCCCCCCTTCCACAGGGACGCCCAACTATCCCCCCTTCAACAGGGACGCCCAACTATCCCCCCTTCAACAGGGACGCCCAACTATCCCCCCTTCAACAGGGACGCCCAACTATCCCCCCTTCAACAGGGACGCCCAACTATCCCCCCTTCAACAGGGACGCCCAACTATCCCCCCTTCAACAGGGACGCCCAACTATCCCCCCTTCAACAGGGACGCCCAACTATCCCCCCTTCAACAGGGACGCCCAACTATCCCCCCTTCAACAGAGAAGCCCAACTATCCCCCTTTCATCGAAACGCCCCAACTATCCCCCTTCAACTCAGATGCCCCAACTATCCCCCCTTCAACGGACGCCCAACTATCCCCCCTTCAACAGAGAAGCCCAACTATCCCCCTTTCATCGAAACGCCCCAACTATCCCCCTTCAACTCAGATGCCCCAACTATCCCCCCTTCAACGGACGCCCAACTATCCCCCCTTCAACAGAGAAGCCCAACTATCCCCCTTTCAACGAAACGCCCCAACTATCCCCCCTTCAACTCGGATGCCCTAACTATCCCCCCTTCAACTCGGATGCCCCAACTATCCCCCCTTCAACAGGGACGCCCCAACTATCACCCCTTCAACAGGGACGCGCAACTATCCCCCCATCAACAGAGAAGCCCAACTATCCCCCTTTCAACGAAACGCCCCAACTATCCCCCCTTCAGCTCGGATGCCCTAACTATCCCCCTTCAACTCGGATGCCCCAACTACCCCCCTTCAACAGGGACGCCCCAACTATCCCCCCTTCAACTCGGATGCCCCAACTATCCCCCCTTCAACAGGGACGCCCAACTATCCCCCCTTCAACAGGGACGCGCAACTATCCCCCCTTCAACAGGGACGCCCAACTATCCCCCCTTCAACAGGGACGCGCAACTATCCCCCCTTCAACAGGGACGCCCAACTATCCCCCCTTCAACAGGGACGCCCAACTATCCCCCCTTCAACAGGGACGCGCAACTATCCCCCCTTCAACAGGGACGCCCAACTATCCCCCCTTCAACAGGGACGCCCAACTATCCCCCCTTCAACAGGGACGCCCAACTATCCCCCCTTCAACAGGGACGCGCAACTATCCTCCATTCAACACAGAAGAGGATTCTCCCACCCACCCAAGGCATGGCCGCGGCCTCGCACTTCATGGCCGCCGGCGGACTGCCGCCGTCCACACTCAGGAGGCCCTGGCAGGGCATGGCCGCCGCTACGTTGGTGGCCGGTATGGGCATGGCGCCCCCCGCCTCCCCCTCCTCGGGGCACACCAGAAGCCCTGCGTGGGGGCTCGTATTCTGGATACCCGCGTGCGGGTTGCTCAGTGTCCCCTCGGCGCTCGGCGGGGGAGGAGGTGGAGGGTGGGTGTTGCACGCCGGCGCGCTCAAATTACGCAGGGTTCCAGCCCCCTCGGATGGGGGTGCGTGGGGGGATATGAGAGGGGTGGTGAGGGAGCTGGTGGGGGTAGTAGACACGGATGCAAAGCATGCGGATACGACACTGGGGGCAGCTACAGACGAGGGGTAGGTTGAGGCGAAAGGCGTGTGGAACACCTGGGGGTACTCGCTCTGAGTGGAGACGAGGCTAGGGGTGAGGTCGGTTAGTATGGGCAAGGCAGGGGAGGAGAATATGCCCGAGATGTCAGGGGTGCCGGTGTACTGGGGGTATTGGGGCTGCTGCTGCTTGGCTACCGAGCCGTTGAGCCGGTAAGGGAGGGCGTGGTTGCCCCCCACGTACTGGTGGTTGCTCACAGACCCGTCGGGGAAGTGGTGGATCGTGTGGCTCCCCCCGGAGGAGTGGAGCCGACGCGTGTTCTGGACAGGCTTGTCCTCTGAGGGCTTGTACACGCACACAGCGCCCGCCTGGTCGTGTATGACAGACTGCTTCACGCACACGGGCACTTTGGGGGTGTCCACGTGCTGCTGTATCCTGCCAGACGAGGGGTGGAGGGGGTCCGGAGGCTGGGGCGGAATGCCGTTATGGATCGCGGTACTGTTGAGAGACTGGGACGGCGCTGTGACGTACGTGGCACACGTGACGTGCACGTCAGAGTGCCTGTGCCCTAAGTGGGTGGCATAGGTGGGCGCCACGACGGTGGGCAGTACGCTTCGACACGTGGGCCAAGAGGAGGTCGTGAGGTTGTAGCTGGGGCGAGGAGCGGTGGGGCGTGGGTGGGTCGAGTGGGGGCTGCTTAGAGGGTCGAGTGGGCTGGGTGTGGACTGGCATGCGGGGACAGAAGAAGACTTAACAGAACGGAACGGGGTAACGGAAAATGGGGGCAGGGGGTCTGAAGAGACGGGTGAAGTAAGAGGGGAACTCAAAGGAACGGGGCAAGCGGCAGCAAACCCCGACGTGGCAATTGTGGTGGTCAGGAAACTGGTCCTTTGGAATATAGA
This sequence comes from Morinoia aosen, assembly GCA_030386875.1. Taxonomy (NCBI): domain Eukaryota; kingdom Metazoa; phylum Arthropoda; class Malacostraca; order Amphipoda; family Talitridae; genus Morinoia; species Morinoia aosen. Next base: position 53,118,868 of record CM059580.1, read on the forward strand.
CTTGAGGCACTTCGAAAGTAAAGAACGGTCTTTGAAACTAAACTGCTTGGCTTCAGTGATCTACACTTCCAGGGTAATCATTTTGATCGACTTTGTGGTTAGTGGACTAGAGGTAATTACGAACCTAATTGACGCAGGAGTATATTCTGATCTTTTAGCTTGATGGTATATTGAAGGTGGTATATTGGAACCTGTGGTGTTTTGGTCCGTGGAAGTGGTGTGAGGGTACCAATGAGAACTTTAGATGCTAGGTAGTCGGGCAGGTACCAGGTGTTTTCAGGTAGGTGCCAGGATAGATGAGGTACGGATTCCAGGTGGTATGGGTTGTTAGTTGACTCTATAGGGTGGTAGGGGCCGGTTCTGGGGGAGTGGTGGTAGGTGGTGGTAGGTGATGGTATCAAAAACTGGTAGGTGGTGGCAAGAGTGGTAGGTGCCGGTACAGGGGATGGTAGGTGGGGGTACCAAGGGGTGGTATGAGGTGGTATGAGGCAGGTTTAGAGGCGTGAAGCGTTGGCCACACAAGGAGGCACTAGGGAGTGGCAGGTGGCGGTGGTCCAGGGAAGTGAGGCAGCTTGGAGAGGAGAGAAAAGGATGGGTTAGCGGGATACGAACATACGAACAAGTTACATCTAATGTTAGGAGGTCTACATGGGAAGGACAAGCAGGAGTACTTATTATATGCGTACACTAAATACTGGGTGTGAGTGTGTGTGTACCTCGACACACAAGTCACAATACAAACACGCCCCACTCCTGCCACACACCACAATACACACGCTACACACACACGCTGCCACACGCCAGTTCACACTCCAGTCACACGCCAAAACACATACCACACGTCACAACACACACACACCCTCACTCAGCATGATACGTTGAGACATGCAAGAAAAAGATACATTAGGACACCGTAGAGGGACACTAGGACACCGTAGGAGGATACTTTAGGACACCGTAGTAGGACACTCTAGGACACCGTAGAAGGACACTAGGACACCGTAGGACCACTGAAGGAAAAAAGGATCAATAGGAAGGACACCGAGATAGGCCTATAAAACTTCTTCAGTAGTTAAGAAGACCCCGCTGGATTTAGACTCGAGTTTTCTACAGAATTGTGTCAATGGGGGGTTAGGGAGGGGGTTATTAGTACACGACCTCATCAGCATTACTACTTGTAGAAGTAATCACTACTTGTAGTAGTAATGCATACCTGAAGCAGCTCATGGTCTGGCTGCATCACCATTTAGATATTTTTATGGTTTCCACATATCTCACTGCGTTAGCCACGCATAGCTAGAGATGCCGTCCATATATCCATAAATGCCATGTATGGCTGCCTAAATATTCAATGCCTGCTTATTAGAATACCACTATTGTTGTAGTTATAAAATAACCTACCTTACCGTTGTGATGATGATTACAACTTGTAGTATTATGATTAGTATTATTATAATTTTGAGAATAATACCACATAATAGCAGTGATATAAATACGTCAATATCGATAAAGCCGCCGCGCTCGCGTTATACAGGGTGTTTCAAAAATACACGGCATAATTTCAGGTATGTATTTCCCACATGTAGACAATCAAAATAGTTCATTACAACATATGTCCGGAAATGCTTCATTTCCGAGTTATGGCCTTCACAACATTGAAATTCACCGGAACGTTTTTCTTTCCGCAGGTCGTTGCCATTACAGAAGATGTTCAAAATGACCACCTCCTGCTTGAATACAGACCTCACATCGATGTCTCATTGACCTGCGAACACGATCCCACACTCCAGGAATGTTGCGTATGTCCTCAGAGCGTGCCACAATTCGATTCCGAAGGGATTCCAAATCAGGCACCGGAGACGAATAAACCAATGATTTTAAATGGCCCCACAAGTAGAAATCGAGAGGGTTCAGATCAGGTGAGCGTGGAGGCCAAGCAATTGGGCCACCTCTACCTATCCATCGATCAGGAAATCTTCGATCCAAGTACCGGCGAGCCGTACGACTGAAGTGTGCAGGAGCGCCGTCATGCAAGAAGTGAGCGTGCTGACGATCGATCAGTGGAGTGTCGTCATAAACATCAGGTATGATGTTTTCCAGGAAGTTTGTGTACGCCTGCCCCGTAAGTCTGTTTACAAGTACATGGGGTCCAACTAACCGATCACCAATGATACCGGCCCACATGTTGAGGGAGAACCGCACCTGGTGATGAGATACAACAGTTGCATTTGGGTTTTCATACGCCCATACATGCTGATTGTGGAGATTTGTTATGCCATCTCGTGTGAACTGTGCTTCATCTGTAAATAATACTAAGGCAGGAAAGTTCGGATTTGCAGCACATTGCTGCAAGAACCACTGACAGTACCTAACTCGTGCAGGGTAATCTGCTGGTGACAGCGCCTGTACACGTTGCAAATGGTAAGGATACAATTGATACTCTTTCAGCAGTCTCCAGACAGTCGTATGGGCAACATTCACTTGCAACGCTAACCTTCGTGTGCTGATAGAAGGAGTTCTGTTCACAATCTCCAGAATCTCCTCCTGTTCTTCTGGAGTTGTAGATCTTGGTCGTCCCCTTCCCAATCCAGGAGAGTCAAATTTTCCATACTCGCACAGACGCTGATGGAGACTTACAAATGTCTTCCGATCTGGACATTGTCGCTGTGGGTACCTCTCCTGGTACAAACGACGAGCCAGCGCAGCATTGCCGTCTGCCTTACCGTAGATCAAGTGCATCTCTGCCAGCTCCTGATTTGTGTACATGACACACAGTCGAACGCCAAACACAACACTGAATTTAACCTTCGCCTAGGAATGATCTGTCAGAGTGCCCTCTTAATGTGTCCTTTGACGGCAACGACCTGCGGAAAGAAAAACGTTCCGGTGAATTTCAATGTTGTGAAGGCCATAACTCGGAAATGAAGCATTTCCGGACATATGTTGTAATGAACTATTTTGATTGTCTACATGTGGGAATTACATACCTGAAATTATGCCGTGTATTTTTGAAACACCCTGTATAAGAAACAAGGTAGACGTGACATACGAACACACACGTTCAGAGGAGATCTACAGTTCCAGGTTCAGAGCTGAGATAGACAGACAATAAATGAATTTCTATGATGACGCTGTAGACCGATGTCATGACGTAGAGGTGACGAGGGAAATACGGGCGTGTGGAGACGTACAGCGGCGTATGGCGCCTATATGACGTTCATACGACACCCATATGACCGCCATATGACACCCTTAAGACGGCCATATGACACCCATAAGACGGCCATATGACACCCTTAAGACGGCCGTATGACACCCATAACACGGCCATATGACACCCTTAAGACGGCCGTATGACACCCATAACACGGCCATATGACACCTATAACACGGCCATATGACACCCATATGAAACCCATAAGACGGTCATATGACACCCATATGATGCCCATAACAATTGCCACTACCTGCCACACACACAACTGCCACAACCGACCACACACAACTGCCACCACCACCGGCCATACACACACTACTGCCACTACCTGCCACACACACACAACTGCCACTACCTGCCACACACACACAACTGCCACTACCTGCCACACACACACAACTGCCACTACCTGACACACACACACAACTGCCACTACCTGCCACACACACACAACGGCCACTAACTGCCACACACACACAACGGCCACTACCTGCCACACACACACAACTGCCACTACCTGCCACACACACACGCACAACGGCCACTACCTGCCACACACACACAACTGCCACTACCTGCCACACACACACCGGCCACTACCTGCCACACACACACAACTGCCACTACCTGCCACACACACACAACGGCCACTACCTGCCACACACACACACACACACACACACACACAACTGCCACTACCTGCCACACACACACAACTGCCACTACCTGCCACACACACACAACGGCCACTACCTGCCACACACACACAACGGCCACTACCTGCCACACACACACACACACACAACTGCCACTACCTGCCACACACACACAACGGCCACTACCTGCCACACACACACAACTGCCACTACCTGCCACACACTCACAACGGCCACTACCTGCCACACACACACAACTGCCATACCTGCCACACACACAACGGCCACTACCTGCCACACACACACAACGGCCACTACCTGCCACACACACACAACTGCCACTACCTGCCACACACACACAACGGCCACTATCTGCCACACACACACAACTGCCACTACCTGCCACACACACACAACTGCCACCACCGGCCATACACACACAACTGCCACTTCCTGCCACACACACACATAACTGCCACCACCTGCCACACACACACAACTGCCATCACCGGCCATACACACACAACTGCCACCACCGGCCATACACACACAACTGCCACTACCTGCCACACACACAACTGCCACTACCGGCCACACACACACACAACTGCCACCACCGGCCATACACACACAACTGCCACTACCTGCCACACACACAACTGCCACTACCTGCCACACACACAACTGCCACCACCTGCCACACAACTGCCACCACCTGCCACACAACTTCCACTGCCTGCCACACAACTGTCACACAACTGCCACTGCCTGCCACACAACTGTCACACAACTGCCACTGCCTGCCACCACCTGCCACAAAACTGCCACCACCGGCCACACAACTGCCACTGCCTGCCACACAACTGCCACTACCTGCCACTACTGGTCAGTTACCATTAACGTCTCTGATTGAGTGGAAGAAGAAACCGTCTCGATCATGCCTCCGTTTCAGTTGGGATTTCTTACGACGGGTTAAAACGAATCAAAACAGCGTTGAGATTCGTTACGACTGTTAACGATGCACAGGGTATATGATGTGCTCTTCTCAGTATTTTCTGGGTTTTATTTCAAGTATTACAAATTTTTCAAAGTTTTTCTGGCTATTTTTAACGTTCAAAGTTATTGCGGGCATTTTCAAGGCATTGATGGGTATTTCTGCGAGTCTGGGTTTTTTTCTCGGGTATTTTTCTGGGCATCATCAGAGCACTGCTGGGCATTTTCCGGGCATTTCTGGGTATTTCTTGGGTGTTGATGGGTATTTTCTTGCGTTTGGCTGGGTATTTCTTGGGTTTGGCTGGGTATTTTCTTGGGTTTTGCTGGGTATTTCTTGGGTTTGGCTGGGTTTTTCTTCGGTTTTGCTGGGCATTTCAGCCCACACCGACACGTGGGTAAATTCAACAACACAAAATAAGTAGCGCGTCACTCAACCCTTCAGGGAAAAGTTCTTATGGCCACACGTGCCATATATGGGCGCCCTCGCCCATCGCCCAGTAGCAGAAAGTTATTTTTATGGAAATGCCAAACTTTATGGAAATTAGCCACTTACGGCACTCTTCTTACCATATATGGAACAGCTCCACGCCTTGCTTCATCGCCATTTGGATATTTCATGGTTACCATATATAGCAATGCGCGAGCCATACACATTTAGAGATGCTGTACTTGTTTCCATAAGTGCCATGTATGGCTGCTTAAATAATTAGTAACGACCATGAAAATATTTCCAAAAGTTCTAAATATGTCGAATGGCCTTAAATATTTGTCATAGACTCACAAATATCCACTGAGGTGCCATAAATGTATAACTGGTGTGCCATAAATACTCACTGAACTTCCATAAATATTCATAGCGTTGCCATAAAAAGTCATCAATACCATAAACATTCACTGAGGTGCCACAAATACCCTGCACATGACACGATCACCACATGGCGAGGTTCACACGGTCAACATGGTCATGTCGACACATGAGAAGAAATGCTCGTGTGCGTTTTACACGTGTTAGCCGTGGTGTGCACACGAGTGGCATCCACACATAGTTTACACACACGCACATGTGTGTTTTCTACACAAGTCCATTTTTGCACATGCGGAGTCGAGACGTGATTGTTCCATCCACATTGATATATCCTACCCATGTGCGTTTTTTACACGTGTACGTTTTCCAAATGTGTACGCGTTCTATATATGTGCGTGTTTTACACATGTCCGTGTTCTACACATATACGTGTTTTACACATGTGCGTGTTTTACACATGTACGTATTCTGTACACGTACGTTTTCTGCACATGAAAGTCTTCTACACCTGCACGTATTCTGCACGCGTATGGTGCACACACGTATACTGTCTACACATGCGTACATTGCGTGTGTGTGTGTAGAAGTAACGAGAAGAGCTAACGAGGAAAGGTAACGAGAAGAGCTAATGAGACTAGCCCATCAGATGAGCTAATGAGGAAAGGCAACAAGAAGTAGTTGCAAGGAAAGAACATTCACTGTATATAGTGAACTTTGCACTACACATGACGGGCTTGTATTAAATACACGCACATGTGCACCCGGCACACACGTGTCTACACAGTTGATCAAGTTAATGGAGTCCAGTAATTGACGATCGTTAGTTAGCGATCACCGATGAAACGTTTAAGAAACGCTTTTTTTTGGTCTCACGTAGAACTTTTTGTAGCTCACGTGATAGGAGTCGCATCCTTTGGGGTCGATGTAATCAACATAGTCCACATGGATCCTTCATGTGGCACCCAACATGCCTACATAGGTCGTTGAATGCGTATGTGCTACTGAATGAGTCTATGTGGCACTCAACATGATTATGATGCGCCTAAGATATCTATGTGGCATCCAACATGCCTAAGGAGTGCCCAACATGTCTATGTGGTGCTCACTAGAACATCTATGTAATCCACAACATGAATATCTATGGGGTCAAATCGGACGTCTATGCGGTTCTCTATGCAGCATCAACCCCAAGACGGAGCATCTATGCGTCGCTCAACATCAACTATGTAGTTTACAACACAATATCTATGTGGCAATCCACATCACGTTGATGTGGCGGACAACGTCAAGATGGAATGAACAAGAGGTTCTCTTAGCCCGTATTTAAATAGCATATTTACTCCAAGTCCAGGTTTTTTGGCTAAAACCGCAATTTTTAGCGTCCATATTACGGTTTACAGGCGCAAATTTCCAATTAAATAAATAAAGGCTTATCGTTGAGTTTTAGACACAAATTGCGTTTATTTCAAAGCTCAAATCACTGTGTCTTAGTACATATTGCTGTTTTGTGGCACAAATCAAGGTTTTTCCGGCAAAAATCTATGTTTTTCGGCACAAATCATGATTTTTTTGGCACAAATCACGTTTTTCCGGCACAAATCTAGTTTTTTTTAAACAAATCACGTTTTACGGCACAAATCACGTTTTTTCGGCACAAATCACGTTTTTCCAATACAAATCGAAGTTTTTCGGCACAAATCAAGGTTTTCCGACACAAAACCAGGAAGTCTATCAATTCCCTGGTGAAAATAACAGTTTTCAGGCTCAAATCACGGCTGTTTGAGCCCCCAAGTCAAGGTGTTTAGACACAAATTCCAAATACTGCCATAAAAATCACGGCTTCAAAGCAAAAACTCCAATTTTTGATACACGGATTCAGGTTGTGAGGCCCACGTGAACTTCCAGTTCAGATTGTCATCTTTCTAGCACGAGTCTTTGTCCTTTGTTTGGAACTCGCGTTTTGCTGGAAATATCCAGTTCAAATATACTAATTTGAATATTGTAATAAAATATCAATTTGAATATTGTAATATAATGTTAATTTTAGGTCGAAATCATGGTTTCGAGACCTAAAATTTTGGTTTTCTAGATTCAAGTCGCGGTTCCAGTCAAAGTCTGAACTAAGGTTTTTAGATCAAAACCGCCTTATATCGCGGCCCTATTCCCAGTCACAGTATTCTGGAATTCTTAAAGTATTCGGGAACCTCTTTTATTTTTTGGTAAGTAGGTGAACAGAATAAACGTGGTTTGTACGTATCAGTTCATAACAGTTTCATGAATTAATTGATATTTAGGTCTAAATCACGGTATTTTAGTGCCTTGTAATGGTATTATGGCCGGTTCGCGGTATTTTAAAGAACTAATCATGGTTTCTTTAGGTTTCTATCAGTTTTCAGGTCCACACTTCAGTTTCAATGTCTATATTCCAGTACTTTAGGCCCAAATCACAGGTTTTTGGTTCAAATCACAGGTTTTCGGTTCAAATTTCGATTTTCGTTCGAAATCACGTTATTTAAGGTCCAAACCACGGTATTTTATGTCCAAATTATGGTACTTTGGGTCGAAATGATGAGTTTTCAGTCAAAATCACTTTATTTAAGGTCAAAATCACGGTAATTAAGACCCAAGCCACGGTATTCTCGTTCAGATTACAAATTTTAGGCGCAATTCACGGTGCTTTAGGTCCAAACCACGGGTTTTGATCGAAATATCGGTTTTTAAACCTAAATCACTATTAAGATCCAAATCACGGTAATAAAGGCTCAAATTATATTTCAGTTCACACGACGACACAAATTACTGTACTTGGTCTCAAATCACGGTAAAGAAAGGCTTAAATCACGGTATTCCAGTTGAGATGAGGGCACTGTGGGTCCAAATCACTGTATTTTGGTCCAAATCACTATATTTAGGCCCAAATCGAGGTAAATACAGGCCCAAATCGCTGTGTTTAGGCCCAAATCACGGTATTTAGGTCCAAATCAAAGAAATAAAGACTCAAATCACGGTATTCCAGTCGACATGAGGGCACTTTGGGTTCACACGCCAGTCCGCACACGCTCACAACGGGCCAAAGAGACGACGGCAGCGGCGGCCGAGGGCACGGTGCCTCACGCGCCCCAACTTCCCTCGGATGGCGCGAGGGTAGCTGCGTGTCGGAGGGTAGAGACGGCTGAGCTTGAGGGTAGATGAGAGGGTAGATGATGCAGTAGCACACGAGGGTAGAGGGTAGGAGAGAGCAGAAAGAGAGGGTAGGGAGACAGAGAGAGAGAGGGTCGGAGAGGCTGCCACTGACACCGGAGGCTCGACTGAGAGTGACGGTCGCTGTTAAAGAGTGCCCCGCTGTGGGGGAGGGAAATGGAAGAGGGGGGAGGCGGGGGAGGGAAATGGAAGAGGGGGAGGCGGGGGAGGGAAATGGAAGCGTGGGAGGAGGCGGGGGAGGGAAATGGAAGCGTGGGAGGAGGCGGGGGAGGGAAATGGAAGCGTGGGAGGAGGCGGGGGAGGGAAATGGAAGCGTGGGAGGAGGCGGGGGAGGGAAATGGAAGCGTGGGAGGAGGCGGGGGAGGGAAATGGAAGCGTGGGAGGAGGCGGGGGAGGGAAATGGAAGCGTGGGAGGAGGCGGGGGAGGGAAATGGAAGCGTGGGAGGAGGCGGGGGAGGGAAATGGAAGCGTGGGAGGAGGCGGGGGAGGGAAATGGAAGCGTGGGAAGAGGCGGGGGAGGGAAATGGAAGCGTGGGAGGAGGCGGGGGGGGGAAATGGAAGCGTGGGAAGAGGCGGGGGAGGGAAATGGAAGCGTGGGAGGAGGCGGGGGAGGGAAATGGAAGCGTGGGAAGAGGCGGGGGAGGGAAATGGAAGCGTGGGAGGAGGCGGGGGAGGGAAATGGAAGCGTGGGAGGAGGCGGGGGAGGGAAATGGAAGCGTGGGAGGAGGCGGGGGAGGGAAATGGAAGCGTGGGAAGAGGCGAGGGAGGGAAATGGAAGCGTGGGAAGAGGCGGGGGAGGGAAATGGAAGCGTGGGAAGAGGCGGGGGAGGGAAATGGAAGCGTGGGAGGAGGCGGGGGAGGGAAATGGAAGCGTGGGAGGAGGCGGGGGAGGGAAATGGAAGCGTGGGAGGAGGCGGGGGAGGGAAATGGAAGCGTGGGAAGAGGCGGGGGAGGGAAATGGAAGCATGGGAAGAGGCGGGGGAGGGAAATGGAAGCGTGGGAAGAGGCGGGGGAGGGAAATGGAAGCGTGGGAAGAGGCGGGGGAGGGAAATGGAAGCGTGGGAGGAGGCGGGGGAGGGAAATGGAAGCGTGGGAAGAGGCGGGGGAGGGAAATGGAAGCGTGGGAAGAGGCGGGGGAGGGAAATGGAAGCATGGGAGGAGGCGGGGGAGGGAAATGGAAGCGTGGGAGGAGGCGGGGGGGGGGGGGAAATGGAAGCGTGGGAGGAGGCGGGGGGGGGAAAGGAAGCGTGGGAGGAGGCGGGGGGGGGAAATGGAAGCGTGGGAGGAGGCGGGGGAGGGAAATGGAAACGTGGGAGGAGGCGGGGGGGGGGGGGAAATGGAAGCGTGGGAAGAGGCGGGGGAGGGAAATGGAAGCGTGGGAGGAGGTGGGGGAGGGAAATGGAAGCGTGGGAGGAGGCGGGGGAGGGAAATGGAAGAAGCGGAAGGAAATGGCAAGACCTACACACAAGATGCGTCCTTACACAAGAAAAGAACGTAAAAAGAAACCAGACACGCTGCGCATAAAAAGATCGAGATTGAAAGAGCCCCGCATATTGAGGAACCGCGCACGCGACATGAACCAAAATATTACTCGTTATTTATCGGTGTTTTGGTGTGGTGTAGGGAAGGAATAATATATCCATAACAAAACCCGGGATTTATACATCAGTGTGGTGTAGGGAAGGATTAATATATCCATAACAAAACCCGGGATTTATACATCAGTGTGGTGTAGGGAAGGATTAATAAATCCATAACAAAACCCGGGATTTATACATCAGTGTGGTGTAGAGAAGGATCAATATATCCATAACAAAACCCGGGATTTATACATCAGTGTGGTGTAGGGAAGGATTAATATATCCATAACAAAACACGGGATTTATACATCAGTGTGGTGTAGGGAAGGACTAATATATCCATAACAAAACCCGGGATTTATACATCAGTGCGGTGTTGGGAAGGATTAATATATCCATAACAAAACCCGGGATTTATACATCAGTGTGATGTAGGGAAGGACTAATATATCCATAACAAAACCCGGGATTTATACATCAGTGCGGTGTTGGGAAGGATTAATATATCCATAACAAAACCCGGGATTTATACATCAGTGTGGTGTAGGGAAGGATTAATATATCCATAACAAAAACCGGGATTTATACATCAGTGTGGTGTAGGGAAGGATTAATATATCCATAACAAAACCCGGGATTTATACATCAGTGTGGTGTAGGGAAGGATTAATATATCCATGACAAAACCCGGGATTTATACATCAGTGTGGTGTAGGGAAGGATTAATATATCCATAACAAAACCCGGGATTTATACATCAGTGTGGTGTAGGGAAGGATTAATATATCCATAACAAAACCCGGGATTTATACATCAGTGTGGTGTAGGGAAGGATTAATATATCCATAACAAAACCCGGGATTTATACATCAGTGAGGTGTAGGGAAGGATTAATATATCCATGACAAAACCCGGGATTTATACATCAGTGTGGTGTAGGGAAGGATTAATATATCCATGACAAAACCCGGGATTTATACATCAGTGTGGTGTAGGGAAGGATTAATATATCCATAACAAAACCCAGGATTTATACATCAGTGTGGTGTAGGGAGGGATTAATATATCCATGAAAAAACCCGGGATTTATACATCAGTGTGGTGTAGGGAAGGATTAATATATCCATAACAAAACCCGGGATTTATACATCAGTGTGGTGTAGGGAAGGACTAATATATCCATAACAAAACCCGGGATTTATACATCAGTGTGGTGTAGGGAAGGATTAATATATCCATAACAAAACCCGGGATTTATACATCAGTGTGGTGTAGGGCAGGATTAATATATCCATAACAAAACCCGGGATTTATACATCAGTGTGGTGTAGGGAAGGATTAATATATCCATAACAAAACCCGGGATTTATACATCAGTGTGGTGTAGGGAAGGATTAATATATCCATAACAAAACCCGGGATTTATACATCAGTGTGGTGTAGGGAAAGATTAATGCAGGCAGAATTGGAGAGGCAGTGAAGCCTGCATCACAGATACGCTCATCACACACTTTCTCAAGTAATCAGAGAGTAATTAATCCCATTATATATTTACGTACTCAACACTTTGAGCACAACTTGCACCACCGGTGGGCACAAAGGGGACTTTCATGGTGCTGCAGACCGACCTCAGTCACAGCCCAATTAACGTAAAACTCAAATAAAGTTGAATGAAGATATGATCCAGTTAATTAATGTTTGTCGTTTTCAAATTTGCTTGCATCAACTGACTTTAAATTTGAGTTGAAAAGTGAAGTTCAGTTGAGCCAATTGCGGTCTAAGTGTTGACTAGCTACTGCATCTGCGTCTCGTGCAATGCAAGAAGGCTCTAGTTCATTATTATTATTAAAATTATTAATAAAATTATAATTATTATCATTATTATTATTATTATTTTGACTCAAGTCCATTGCACAGTTACTTTTAACGGGCGCGGGTCCACCAGCGAAATAGAACGTGGGCCACCGCTTGGCCCCCGCGCCGTCCAGATCTCAAGCCACGCGGTCCTTCCCTTCCTCCTAATCGCAGTGCTGGCGCTCGAGCGCTGTGAGCAGGTGATTGCGTACGGGCGCATGCCTCGAGTGCGCCACTCGACGGTGACGTCATACGTTTTTGCTGCCGTCATTGAACTTTGGTGACGTCATTGAACTTTGGTGACGTCATACGTTTTGGCTGACGTCATTGAACTTTGCTGACGTCATTGAACTTTGGTGACGTCATTGAACTTTGGTGACGTCATTGAACTTTGGTGACGTCATTGAACTTTGGTGACGTCATTGAACTTTGGTGACGTCATCGAACTTTGGTGACGTCATTGAACTTTGGTGACGTCATACGTTTTGGCTGACGTCATTGAACTTTGCTGACGTCATTGAACTTTGGTGACGTCATTGAACTTTGGTGACGTCATTGAACTTTGGTGGCGTCATTGAACTTTGGTGACGTCATTGAACTTTGGTGGCGTCATTGAACTTTGGTGACGTCATTGAACTTTGGTGACGTCATACGTTTTTGCTGCCGTCATTGAACTTTGCTGACGTCATTGAACTTTGGTGACGTCATTGAACTTTGGTGACGTCATTGAACTTTGGTGGCGTCATTGAACTTTGGTGACGTCATCGAACTTTGGTGACGTCATTGAACTTTGGTGACGTCACCGAACTTTGGTGACGTCATTGAACTTTGGTGACGTCATTGAACTTTGGTGACGTCATCGAACTTTGGTGACGTCATTGAACTTTGGTGACGTCATTGAACTTTGGTGACGTCATTGAACTTTGGTGGCGTCATTGAACTTTGGTGACGTCATTGAACTTTGGTGACGTCATACGTTTTTGCTGCCGTCATTGAACTTTGCTGACGTCATTGAACTTTGGTGACGTCATTGAACTTTGGTGACGTCATTGAACTTTGGTGGCGTCATTGAACTTTGGTGACGTCATTGAACTTTGGTGACGTCATACGTTTTTGCTGCCGTCATTGAACTTTGCTGACGTCATTGAACTTTGGTGACGTCATTGAACTTTGGTGACGTCATTGAACTTTGGTGACGTCATTGAACTTTGGTGGCGTCATTGAACTTTGGTGGCGTCATTGAACTTTGGTGACGTCATTGAACTTTGGTGACGTCATTGAACTTTGGTGACGTCATTGAACTTTGGTGACGTCATTGAACTTTGGTGACGTCATTGAACTTTGGTGACGTCATTGAACTTTGGTGACGTCATTGAACTTTGGTGACGTCATTGAACTTTGGTGACGTCATTGAACTTTGGTGGCGTCATTGAACTTTGGTGACGTCATTGAACTTTGGTGACGTCATTGAACTTTGGTGACGTCATTGAACTTTGGTGGCGTCATTGAACTTTGGTGACGTCATTGAACTTTGGTGGCGTCATTGAACTTTGGTGACGTCATTGAACTTTGGTGACGTCATTGAACTTTGGTGACGTCATTGAACTTTGGTGACGTCATCGAACTTTGATGACGTCAGAGCGCCCAGACACACAGCGTGCCGTCGCCTACGCGAAACGACGGAAGCGAGAGGACTGAGATGCTGCATCTCTCGGGCGCGTACATGAGGGTTTCTTGTGTGCGTTGTGTGCAGCGTGTGCGTGTGCCACGCACACCACACTCACTCACAGGTATACTGAACACGCATACAAGTACGCAATACACATGCAGGTGCTTGTGTGTGAATTTGCACAGCACACACAAACGCACGCACATTACTACACACCAGTACACACCACATACAACAAACGTACAGAGTGCATACAGACAACACCCGTACACGACACATACAGCACACACACAACATGCACAGCACACATAACACACACGACACATACAATTCAACATACACAGCACATACAACACACGTACACACTCCGTACAGAGAACACATATACACGACACATACAATTCAACATACACAGCACATACAACACACGTACACACTCCGTACAGAGAACACATATACACGACACACGCAGCACCAACACAACACACAAAACACACACAGCCCTAACACACCACACACACACACAACACACACACACAACACACACACACAACACACACAACACACACAACACACACAGCCCTAACACACCACACACAACACACAATAAACAATGCACACACACAGCACAACATACACACAACACACACACACACACAACACACAATAAACAATGCACACACACAGCACAACACACACACAACACACACACACAACACACAACACACACACAACACACAATAAACAATGCACACACACAGCACAACACACACACAACACACACACACAACACACACACACAACACACAATAAACAATGCACACACACAGCACAACACACACACAACACACACACACAACACACAACACACACACACAACACACAATAAACAATGCACACACACAGCACAACACACACACAACACACACACACACACACACAACATACAATAAACAATGCACACACACAGCACAACACACACACAACACACACACACAACACACAACACACACACACACACACAACACACAATAAACAATGCACACAAACAGCACAACACACACACAACACACACACACAACACACAATAAACAATGCACACACACAGCACAACACACACACAACACACACACACAACACACAACACACACACACAACACACAATAAACAATGCACACACACAGCACAACACACACACA
Organism: Morinoia aosen; assembly: GCA_030386875.1. Taxonomy (NCBI): domain Eukaryota; kingdom Metazoa; phylum Arthropoda; class Malacostraca; order Amphipoda; family Talitridae; genus Morinoia; species Morinoia aosen. The sequence goes on from CM059580.1 coordinate 53,134,042, forward strand.
ACACACACACAACACACAACACACACACACAACACACAATAAACAATGCACACACACAGCACAACACACAGCACAACACACACACACACAAACCAGTCGCAGCAGCCGGACGCTAACGGACCTAAGGTCAGCTGCCCCACAAGGGTGGGGGGTAAATGGGGGGGGTGCTGCTTGTGACCTTGCGGGTACCTTGCCACCCCACGTATTCCCCCACCCCTGGAACCCCCACCCCCGCTTTTTCGGGGAAATAAACTAAATAAATAAAATATTAAACATAAATATATAAAAATATGATAAAATAAAAATATATAATAAAATATTTCTCCAAACCCCCTCATAGCTCAGATCTTAGTTTGAGCTATAAAAAGGTCCCGAAGAGAGAAAGGAAGAAGGCACCATTTAGTATGGAAATAAAGGAACGCGGAATCTATGCACAAGGTGCACAGAAACCAAAAAGTTGAGAAAGAAGTTCATGAAACAAGACAAAAGTTGAAGAAGAAAGTAGCAGGTGCTGAAAAACAGGACAGCAGTCAACCGAAAAAAGATGGTCCGTAACAAAACAAAAACCTATTTTATTTCAAGAAAAGGAAGCCTACCTAACCTTTAGCTTGGACCCTCACATGTTCCCCCTGGGAGAGAATATCATCAATCGAGCGCCGTCAGATGTATGTAATTCATACAATCGCATACAACGTAGATGCTTTCCCTGAATATATCATTCAAATATAATTCATAAATATAATATTTAGCTATAATTCATACATATAATTCATATCTATATAATTCATATAATTCGTCAGGTATTATCATATTATTTAATATCTGAAATTACCATTGTATTGTATAATTATATCCGTTATATACATATAATTCATAGAACTGCATTCAATATAAACAATGATCCTGAATAAATAAGATTTTCACCGTCACACCAGTGATGGTGACAGTATTTGCTGTGTGATGGTGATGTCACCATCACGGTTCCAACAGTTAGCCAGTTGACACAGCCAACCTTCACTAACAGTTGACAGTGAAGATACAAGTTCCAACAGTTAGCCAGTTGACACAGTCGACCTTCACTAACAGTTGACAGTGAAGATACAAGTTCCAACAGTTAGCCAGTTGACACAGTCGACCTTCACCAACAGTTGACAGTGAAGATACAAGTTCCAACAGTTAGCCAGTTGACACAGTCGACCTTCACCAACAGTTGACAGTGAAGATACAAGTTCCAACAGTTAGCCAGTTGACACAGTCGACCTTCACCAACAGTTGACAGTGAAGATACAAGTTCCAACAGTTAGCCAGTTGACACAGTCGACCTTCACCAACAGTTGACAGTGAAGATACAAGTTCCAACAGTTAGCCAGTTGACACACTCGACCTTCACCAACAGTTGACAGTGAAGATACAAGTTCCAACAGTTAGCCAGTTGACACAGTCGACCTTCACCAACAGTTGACAGTGAAGATACAAGTTCCAACAGTTGGCCAGTTGACACAGTCGACCTTCACCAACAGTTGACAGTGAAGATACAAGTTCCAACAGTTAGCCAGTTGACACAGTCGACCTTCACCAACAGTTGACAGTGAAGATACAAGTTCCAACAGTTAGCCAGTTGACACAGTCGACCTTCACCAACAGTTGACAGTGAAGAAATAGTTGTTAATCTACCTGGAGGTTTCTTTCTTACGCAGTTAGTTTCTAACTGGTTTAACCGTTCATTTCTGGCTGTTCTGTTTAGATTACCTGAAATTTCAAGTTATACCAGATGACACCAGTTGTAATCTCTTCCAGAAGCTCCAGTTAGAACACACCCAGTTACACAGTTAGTGCAACAAGAGTTTTAGTCACACACACAACACCACTTGGTTCAAAGAACCAGTTTGACGCAACTGTTTTTATTCTATCACAGTTAAGCATCTCTAACTGGGACAGTTAGTCACACATTGAACTTGCCAGTTAGTTCTACTGTCAGGACATCAACTGTTCGACACAAGTACCAGTTAGCACACAGTTATTACACAGTTTGAAATAGGTTTGGATTAAAAAACACATCGCTCTAACTGGTTCAGCCAGTGTGAATAGTACATATCTAACTGGGTAAGTTACACACTTCTAGCTGGGTAAGTTACACATTTCCTACCACGGCAGTTGGACATTTCTAACTGGGACACTTATGTGTCCCAGTTAGAAATTAGTTAGTTGGACACTCATAACTAGGTCAGTTAGACACTCTTCACTCTATGAGTTGCACAGTTCTAACTGGGCCAGTTATACACAACCAACTGGGCCAGATGGACCCTTCTAGTTGGGTCCATCAGTTGGGTCCAGCTAACTGGGCCAGTTGGACCTTTCTAACTGGACCAGTTTGTACACTTCAAACTGGGTTAGTCGAACAAAATCCCAATTTGGGCACTCATAACTGCACGAGTTGGACACTTCTAACTGGGCCAGTTGGGCCCAGCCAACCGGGCCAGTTGCTTACTGCAGTCTCAGGTAGCTTCGGGTAGGCAGGCGGCGACCGAGCAGACGAGCCAGCTGCCGTGACCAGCTGTGGTGGTGCGAGTGTGGTGGTGTGGTGATGGTGGTGGTGGTGTGGTTGTGGCGTCTGGTTGTGGTGAGGCAGGAACGATTCCGGCTTCAGTGCAGCACCGTCCATGGTTGTGGTTGCGTGGGTGAAACTGTGGTTGTGTGGGAAGCTGTGGTTGTGCGGGTAATGTGATGTGGTTGTGTAGCTGTGATAACGTGTGGTGCAGTGGTTGCGTGGGTGGAGCTGTGGTTGTGTGGAGGTGGTTGTGTCAAGATGTAGTTGTGTGGTGCAGCGGTTGTGGCTGTGCGGTTGTACAGCAGCTTGGTATTACACTTCACAGCTGTCCATCACATCACAGTCTACAGCTTCAAGAAGCAGTTACACACTATATTACCTGTAGTAAAAGTCACTATTTTCGACCGTAGGACGACCTATTGCCCCACACGCTGTCACTAGTTAAGCACTGCCTAGGAACTAGCACTCTGTGGAACAAAATAGTATAAGATTAGTTAGCTATTTCTGTCGTATTTCCGGTATTGTCTGGCGTATATCCGGTATTGTCTGGCGTATTTCCGGTATTGTCTGGCATATTTCCGGTATTGTCTGGCGTATTTCCGGTATTGTCTGGCATATTTCCGGTATTGCCTGGCGTATTTCCGGTATTGTCTGGCGTATTTCCGGTATTGCCTGGCGTATTTCCGGTATTGTCTGGCGTATTTCCGGTATTGCCTGGCGTACTTCCGGTATTGTCTGGCGTATTTCCGGTATTGCCTGGCGTATTTCCGGTATTGTCTGGCGTATTTCCGGTATTGTCTGGCGTATTTCCGGTATTGTCTGGCGTATTTCCGGTATTGTCTGGCGTATTTCCGGTATTGTCTGGCGTATTTCCGGTATTGTCTGGCGTATTTCCGGTATTGTCTGGCGAATTTCCGGTATTGTCTGGCGTATTTCCGGTATTGTCTGCCGTATTACCGGCATTGTCTGGCGTATTTCCGGTATTGTCTGGCGTATTTCCGGTATTGTCTGGCGTATTTCCGGTATTGCCTGGCGTATTTCCGGTATTGTCCGGTGTATTTCCGGTATTGTCTGGCATATTTCTGGTATTGTCTGGCATATTTCCGGCATTGTCTGGTGTATTTCCGGTATTGTCTGACGTATTTCCGGTATTGTCCGGCGTATTTCCGGTATTGTCTGGCGTATTTCCGGTATTGTCTGGCGTATTTCCGGTATTTTCTGGCATATTTCTGGTATTGTCTGGCGTATTTCCGGTATTGCCTGGCGTATTTCTGGTATTGTCTGGCGTATTTCCGGTATTGTCTGGCATATTTCTGGTATTGTCTGGCGTATTTCCGGTATTGTCTGGCATATTTCTGGTATTGTCTGGCGTATTTCCGGTATTGCCTGGCGTATTTCTGGTATTGTCTGGCGTATTTCCGGTATTGCCTGGCGTATTTCCGGTATTGCCTGGCGTATTTCTGGTATTGCCTGCCGAGCTGCGGGTGTATCACAGCGAAACTCCCGATACAGGCAGGAAAAAGGTTCCAATGTGTACCACCATCAGTACCGTACAAAGTTACGACCGTGGACTAGGATACCCTCATTTATGAATTATTTCCCCTCACATTGAGTGTGTTTGAGAGAATTTCCCCTCACACTGGGTGTGTCTGGGGGGCATTTCCCCTCACACTGGGTGTGTCTGGAGAAGCCTTATTTTTGCCTGTGTTATTACTGGAAACCTTATTTTTGCCCGTGTTATTACTGGAAACCTTATTTTTGCCTGTGTTATTTCCGGACACCTTATTTTTGCTTGTGTTATTACTGAAAACCTTATTTTTGCTTGTGTTATTACTGGAAACCTTATTTCTGCCTGTGTTATTACTGGAAACCTTATTTTTGCCTGTGTTATTACTGGAAACCTTATTTTTGCCTGTGTTATTACTGGAAACCTTATTTTTGCCTGTGTTATTACTGGAAACCTTATTTTTGCCTGTGTTATTACTGGAAACCTTATTTTTGCCTGTGTTATTACTGGAAACCTTATTTTTGCCTGTGTTATTACTGGAAACCTTATTTTTGCCTGTGTTATTACTGGACACCTTATTTTTGCTTGTGTTATTACTGGAAACCTTATTTTTGCCTGTGTTATTACTGGAAACCTTATTTTTGCTTGTGTTATTACTGGAAACCTTATTTTTGCTTGTGTTATTACTGAAAACCTTATTTTTGCCTGTGTTATTACTGGAAACCTTATTTTTGCCTGTGTTATTACTGGAAACCTTATTTTTGACTGTGTTATTACTGGAAACCATATTTTTGCCTGTGTTATTACTGGAAACCTTATTTTTGCCTGTGTTATTACTGGAAACCTTATTTTTGCCTGTGTTATTACTGGTAACCTTATTTTTGCCTGTGTTATTACTGGAAACCTTATTTTTGCCTGTGTTATTACTGGAAACCTTATTTTTGCCTGTGTTATTACTGGAAACCTTATTTTTGCCTGTGTTATTACTGGAAACCTTATTTTTGCCTGTGTTATTACTGGAAACCTTATTTTTGCCTGTGTTATTACTGGAAACCATATTTTTGCCTGTGTTATTACTGGAAACCTTATTTTTGCCTGTATTATTGGAAATATTTTTTCATTTTATTTAAAAATTCATTTTTCCCAACGTTGTTATTGGAAAAAATTTTGCCCTATATTATTCTTGGAACCGAAGCATACAGATACATATATATATATATATGTATACATACAGCTACACAGCTGTTCGCACACAGCTACACATTTATGGCACATACATTATACATGGTGTTTAATTCAACAATATAGAACGCCTTTTTTCCATAGGGCCTACGTCATTACCTCAATTAGATTTCGAGGCCTCCATTTGTACGTACACTAGCACACTAATGGGTATCAATACAACACCATTGTAATTACCTATCGCCTTCCATTAGGTAATAACGAGGACACTAGTGGGTAACAATACAGCACTATTATTTTCATCATCCCCTATTACCTGCCATCACCATCCCCTATTACCTGCCGTCATCATCCCCTACTACCTGCCATCACCATCCCCTATTACCTGCAGTCATCATCCCCTATTACTTGCCATCACCATCCCCTACTACCTGCCGTCATCATCCTCTACTACCTGCCGTCACCATCCCCTACTACCTGCCGTCATCATCCCCTATTACTTGCCATCACCATCCCCTATTACCTGCAGTCATCATCCCCTATTACTTGCCATCACCATCCCCTATTACCTGCCGTCATCATCCCCTACTACCTGCCGTCATCATCCCCTACTACCTGTCGTCATCATCCCCTACTACCTGCCGTCACCATCCCCTATTACCTGCCGTCATCATCCCCTACTACCTGCCATCACCATCCCCTATTACCTGCAGTCATCATCCCCTATTACTTGCCATCACCATCCCCTATTACCTGCCGTCATCATCCCCTACTACCTGCCATCACCATCCCCTATTACCTGCAGTCATCATCCCCTATTACTTGCCATCACCATCCCCTACTACCTGCCGTCATCATCCCCTACTACCTGCCATCACCATCCCCTATTACCTGCAGTCATCATCCCCTATTACTTGCCATCACCATCCCCTATTACCTGCCGTCATCATCCCCTACTACCTGCCGTCATCATCCCCTACTACCTGTCGTCATCATCCCCTACTACCTGCCGTCACCATCCCCTATTACCTGCCGTCATCATCCCCTACTACCTGCCATCACCATCCCCTACTACCTGCCGTCACCATCCCCTACTACCTGCCGTCACCATCCCCTACTACCTGCCGTCATCATCCCCTACTACCTGCCATCACCATCCCCTATTACCTGCCGTCATCATCCCCTATTACTTGCCATCACCATCCCCTATTACCTGCCGTCACCATCCCCTATTATTTGCCGTCATCATCCCCTATTACTTGCCATCACCATCCCCTACTACCTGCCGTCATCATCCCCTATTACCTGCCATCACCATCCCCTATTACCTGCCGTCACCATCCCCTATTACTTGCCATCACCATCCCCTATTACCTGCCGTCACCATCCCCTATTACTTGCCATCACCATCCCCTATTACCTGCCATCCCCATCCCCTACTACCTGCCGTCATCATCCCCTACTACCTGCCGTCATCATCCCCTATTACCTGCCATCATCATCCCCTACTACCTGCCGTCATCATCCCCTACTACCTGCCGTCATCATCCCCTATTACCTGCCATCATCATCCCCTACTACCTGCAATCATCATCCCCTACTACCTGCCGTCATCATCCCCTACTACCTGCCATCACCATCCCCTACTACCTGCCATCACCATCCCCTACTACCTGCCATCACCATCCCCTACTACCTGCCATCACCATCCCCTACTACCTGCCATCACCATCCCCTACTACCTGCCATCACCATCCCCTACTACCTGCCATCACCATCCCCTACTACCTGCCATCACCATCCCCTACTACCTGCCATCACCATCCCCTACTACCTGCCGTCATCATCCCCTACTACCTGCCGTCATCATCCCCTATTACCTGCCATCATCATCCCCTACTACCTGCCGTCATCATCCCCTACTACCTGCCGTCATCATCCCCTATTACCTGCCATCATCATCCCCTACTACCTGCAATCATCATCCCCTACTACCTGCCGTCATCATCCCCTACTACCTGCCATCACCATCCCCTACTACCTGCCATCACCATCCCCTACTACCTGCCATCACCATCCCCTACTACCTGCCATCACCATCCCCTACTACCTGCCATCACCATCCCCTACTACCTGCCATCACCATCCCCTATTACCTGCCGTCATCATCCCCTACTACCTGCCATCACCATCCCCTACTACCTGCCGTCACCATCCCCTACTACCTGCCATCACCATCCCCTACTACCTGCCGTCATCATCCCCTACTACCTGCCATCACCATCCCCTATTACCTGCCGTCATCATCCCCTACTACCTGCCGTCATCATCCCCTATTACCAGGGTTGCGGAGTCGGAGTCGGGACTCGGAGTCGCTGGAGTCGCATGTTTTAGGGTGGAGTCGGAGTCGGAGTCGGAATCGCCGGAGTCGCATGTTTTAGGGTGGAGTCGGAGTCGCAAAATTCTGGAATGGTGGAGTCGGAGTCGGAATCGCCGGAGTCGCATGTTTTAGGGTGAAGTCGGAGTCGGAGTCGCAAAATTCTGGAATGGTGGAGTCGGAGTCGGAGTCGGAATCGCCGGAGTCGCATGTTTTAGGGTGGAGTCGGAGTCGCAAAATTCTGAAATGGTGGAGTCGGAGTCGGAGTCGCAAATTTATTCCTCCGACTCCGCAACCCTGCCTATTACCTGCAGTCATCATTCCCTATTACTTGCCATCACCATCCCCTATTACCTGCCGTCACCATCCCCTATTACTTGCATCCCCTATTACCTTCCGTCATCATCCCCCACTACCTTCCATCATCATCCCCTACTACCTGCCGTCACCATCCCCTACTACCTGCCATCATCATCCCCTACTACCTGCCGTCACCATCCCCTATTACCTGCCGTCACCATCTCCTATTACCTGTCATCATCATCCTCTATATATCACTAGCCATTACTCCCATTACAGTTAGAGGCTTCCATTAGAAAGTAGTTCATTCCTTATCATCCATTACTTTCCATTACTACCATTATATTTAAAGTTAGACAGTCACAGAGAAACGCGTCGGAGTGTGGAAGTGACTCAAGAGGGACGTGATGTTCGCACAGCCCGGTAGGCTGGCACAAATGTGCATCTCGATGGCCCGAAATTTGGAATAAAGAACAAAATACATTGACATGAGGTCGATTGCATGGTAACTAAAATAGTAAGTCTCCTCCAAGAGAGATTAGATTAGATTATAGTTAGGTGAAGCCTCCCTATCCACAACAAAGGCGATCCAAAGAGAGGAAGGAAGAAGGCACCATTTAGTATGGAGTTGAGGGAACGCGGAACCTATGCACAAAGGGCACAGAAACAGTAAGTTGAGAAAGAAGTTCACGAAACAAGACAAAAGTTAAAGAGGAGAGTAGTAGGTGCTGGAAAACAGGGCAGCAGTGGACCGAAAAAGGCGGCCCTTAACATAACAAAAATATTTTATTTAAACAATAAGAAGGCCTACCTAACTCTCAGCTCGGGACCTCACACATTTCCCCCTGGGAGCGCTAATCCCCCTGAGATATAACAGTTGTCCCCTGAGACGTAAAGATAAGGCTTACACTCCTGCAAATCTAAACCCACGACAGACTCCTGCAACAAGTGCTGCTCTTTCTATTAACTCTTTCATTGACTGCCCCACTCCCCAATAGCATTGGTTTGCAGTTACAGTGGTACAGTGGAACGTGAGCAGTTTACTTAGGGAAGGTAGGGACATGAAAGATTATTCGAGGAGGAGGGTGTCCCGGCACCCTCTCTGGCATGCCTTCTCCGTTTTCTGTTCGGTTTCTCCGTTTCGACACTCTTTTTCAGTTGTCTACATGCTTTTTCTCCTACGTGTCTTTTCTGTTCTCTAACCCTTTTCAGTGTTCGACCGGCCTTTTCACTTCTGCTTTGTACCAGCTTTTTCCGTTTTCCACCAGCCTTCACCGTTTTTTACACAACCAGAGGAGCCGCTCTCAACTGTAAAAGCGCCGCGCAGGCACAGGGATTCGAACCCGGGACTTCTTCACCAAAACCCACACTCCCACACCCCCGCCCACCACAAGACACGGAGTTTCTTCACACTCCCCACGCACATAATATTTATTAGCGTTCCCGGAATGCCGCAGTTACGAGTTCACCAGAGTTGACGCTGAAACTAATGCCCGTGACTGCAGCGTAAGTAAACTTTGCTGGGAAATGGGGGAAATGTATGTTGGGTGTGGGGGGGGGCGTATGTTGGGTGTGGGGGGGGGCGTATGTTGGGTGTGGGGGGGGGGGCGTATGTTGGGTGTGGGGGGGGGGCGTATGTTGGGTGTGGGGGGGGGGGGCGTATGTTGGGTGTGGTAGGGGGGCGTATGTTGGGTGTGGTAGGGGGGCGTATGTTGGGTGTGGGGGGCGTATGTGGGGGGATGGGAGAGGAAGTGGGTGGAGGAGTACGAGTAAGAGTAGGGGAGAAGAAGACAGGATGGAAAAGCACGAAAAGTACTAGATGGTGTAGAAGGAAGAAGAGGCATGGTCAGAAGTGATAAAATACGTGCAGGAGGAATGGGAGGAGGAAATGGAGGCACTGCAGGGAGTAGAGGAGGAGTTAGAGGGGGTGGAGGAAGAATTGGCCTGCAGGAACAAAGAGGAGATGGAGAATGAGTAGAAAGTGGAGGAGTTAGCACTGAAGGAGGAAGAAATGGAGGAGGAATATTTGGAGGACGAGGAGTTGGCCTGCAGGAACAACAAGGAGGAGGAGGAGGAAGTGGAGGAAGAAGAAAAGGGTGGAGGAGGAATTAGAGGGGGCGGAGGAGGAATTTGCTAGCAGGAGCAGGAGGAAGAACAAGGAGGAGGAAGTGGAGGAGAGGAGCACTTGGCACTACAGGAGCAGGAGGCGCAGGAACAAGGAGGAGGAGGACGTGGAGGAGAGGAGTTGGCACTACAGGATGTTTGGCTGCCCCGCACACTTGGCTGCCACTTTTGGCACGGGGCACAGTTGGCACGACGGGCACCAGCGTGGCACTGCCCGCCCCAGCGCGGTGCCCACGTCGCGGCCGAGCCCACCGAAATAGCCCTCGCACCTGAGGGGGGCACCGGGGGGCTTGGGCAGGGGGGGGTATAGGGGGGTATGGGGGGGAATGTGTGGGCAGGTATTGCCAGTAGTTGTGGGTCCCCTGTGACAGTATGAGGGTATCTGGTGAGGGTGTGAGGGTATCTGGTGAGTGGGTGAGGGTGTGAGGGTATCTGGTGAGTGGGTGAGGGTGTGAGGGTATCTGGTGAGTGGGTGAGGGTGTGAGGGTATCTGGTGAGTGGGAGAGGGTGTGAGGGTATCTGGTGAATGGGTGAGGGTGTGAGGGTATCTGGTGAGTGGGTGAGGGTGTGAGGGTATCTGGTGAGTGGGTGAGGTTGTGAGGGTATCTGGTGAGTGGGTGAGGTTGTGAGGGTATCTGGTGAGTGGGAGAGGGTGTGAGGGTACCTGGTGAGTGGGTGAGGGTATGAGGGTATCTGGTGAGTGGGTGAGGGTGTGAGGGTATCTGGTGAGTGGGAGAGGGTGTGAGGGTATCTGGTGAGTGGGTGAGGGTGTGAGGGTATCTGGCGAGTGGGTGAGGATGTGAGGGTATCTGGTGAGTGGGTGAGGGTTTGAGGGTATCTGGTGAGTGGGTGAGTGGGTTAGGGTGTGAGGGTAACTGGTGAGTGGTTGAGGGTGTGAGGGTATCTGGTGAGTGGGTGAGGGTGTGAGGGTATCTGGTGAGTGGGTGAGGGTGTGAGGGTATCTGGTGAGTGGGAGAGGGTGTGAGGGTACCTGGTGAGTGGGTGAGGGTATGAGGGTATCTGGTGAGTGGGTGAGGGTGTGAGGGTATCTGGTGAGTGGGTGATAATGTTAGGGTATCTGGTGAGTGGGTGAGGGTATCTGGTGAGTGGGTGAGGGTATCTGGTGAGTGGGTGAGGGTGTGAGGGTACCTGGTGAGTGGGTGAGGGTATGAGGGTATCTGGTGAGTGGATGAGGGTGTGAGGGTATCTGGTGAGTGGGTGAGGGTGTGAGGGTATCTGGTGAGTGGGTGATGGTGAGAGGGTATCTGGTGAGTGGGTGAAGGTATCTGGTGAGTGGGTGAGGGTGTGAGGGAATCTGGTGAGTGGGTGATGGTGAGAGGGTATCTGGTGAGTGGGTGAAGGTATCTGGTGAGTGGGTGAGGGTGTGAGGGTATCTGGTGAGTGGGTGAGGGTGTGAGGGTATCTGGTGAGTGGGTGAGGGTATCTGGTGAGGGTGTGAGGGTATCTGATGAGTGGGTGAGGGTGTGAGGGTATCTGGTGAGTGAGTGAGGGTATCTGGTGAGGGTGTGAGGGTATCTGGTGAGTGGGTGAGGGTGTGAGGGTGCCTGGTGAGTGGGTGAGGGTGTGAGGGTACCTGGTGAGTGGGTGAGGGTGTAAGGGTATCTGGTGAGTGGGTGATGGTGAGAGGGTATCTGGTGAGTGGGTGATGGTGAGAGGGTATCTGGTGAGTGGGTGAAGGTATCTGGTGAGTGGGTGAGGGTGTGAGGGTATCTGGTGAGTGGGTGAGGGTATCTGGTGAGTGGATGAGGGTGTGAGGGTACCTGGTGAGTGGGTGAGGGTATGAGGGTATCTGGTGAGTGGGTGAGGGTGTGAGGGTATCTGGTGAGTGGGTGAAGGTATCTGGTGAGTGGGTGAGGGTGTGAGGGTATCTGGTGAGTGGGTGATGGTGAGAGGGTATCTGGTGAGTGGGTGAAGGTATCTGGTGAGTGGGTGAGGGTGTGAGGGTATCTGGTGAGTGGGTGATGGTGTGAGGGTATCTGGTGAGTGGGTGAGGGTGTGAGGGTATCTGGTGAGTGGGTGAGGGTGTGAGGGTATCTGGTGAGTGGGTGAGGGTATCTGGTGAGTGGGTGAGGGTGTGAGGGTATCTGGTGAGTGGGTGAGGGTATCTGGTTAGGGTGTGAGGGTATCTGGTGAGTGGGTGAGGGTGTGAGGGTACCTGGTGAGTGGGTGAGGGTGTGAGGGTACCTGGTGAGTGGGTGAGGGTATAAGGGTATCTGGTGAGTGGGTGAGGGTGTGAGGGTATCAGGTGAGTGGGTGATGGTGAGAGGGTATCTGGTGAGTGGGTGAAGGTATCTGGTGAGTGGGTGAGGGTATGAGGGTATCTGGTGAGTGGATGAGGGTGTGAGGGTATCTGGTGAGTGGGTGATGGTGTGAGGGTATCTGGTGAGTGGGTGAGGGTGTGAGGGTATCTGGTGAGTGGGTGAGGGTGTGAGGGTATCTGGTGAGGGTGTGAGGGTATCTGGTGAGTGGGTGAGGGTGTGAGGGTATCTGGTGAGTGGGTGAGGGTATCTGGTGAGGGTGTGAGGGTACCTGGTGAGTGGGTGAGGGTATCTGGTGAGTGGGTGAGGGTGTGAGGGTATCTGGTGAGTGAGTGAAGGTGTGAGGGTATCTGGTGAGTGGGTGAGGGTGTGAGGGTACCTGGTGAGTGGGTGAGGGTATCTGGTGAGTGGGTGAGGGTATCTGGTGAGTGGGTGAGGGTATCTGGTGAGTGGGTGAGGGTATCTGGTAATCGGGTGAGGGTATCTGGTGAGTGGGTGATGGTGTGAGGGTATCTGGTGAGTGGGTGAGGGTGTGAGGGTATCTGGTGAGTGGGTGAGGGTATCTGGTGAGTGGGTGAGGGTGTGAGGGTAACCTACCCTCATTTAGGTGGCTACAAACCAATCTGCTTTTCATACAGGCCCATACATTCATACATACACACATTTGAACACATGTTAGGTGAGGATAGGTTAGAGAAGGTGAGTTAGTTCAAGGCTTTCTAATTTAACCAAAGTGTTCCTTAGAAAAGAAGGAACCGCTTTGTGTAAAGTTAGGGGAACGGGGAATCTATGCACACAGTGCCCCCACAAACAGCAAGTTAGGAAAGAAGTTCATGAAACAAGACAAAAGTAGAAGAAAGTAGTAGGTGCTGAAAAACCGGACAGAAGTCAACTGGAAAAAGATGGTCCGTAACAAAACAAAAAAACCTCCTTCTACTTCAACTAAAGAAAGGCCCTCAAGCTCTGGACCTCACTTCTTCCTTCTGGTGACACCAATTCCCATAGTTGCAGGTTGTAGAAAGTCAGTTCAGAACAGGTCAGTATACAACATGCCAGTACACACAACAGGTCAGTATACAACAGGCCGGTATACAATAGGCTCAGTCACACAAGTACACAGGAGACTCGCAGTATCTCAGTGTAGTGCGCACACGAAGCTTTGCACGAAACAAATACTGTATTACGTACACACGAACACACATGTACGTAGGCACACACGCACACGTGCAGGCGCGTGTACGTGTGTGGCGAGGCTCCCCTGGCGCTATATTTAGCGGCGGCTGCTGGCGTGCCGGGCTGTGTGTTGTGAGTGTGGTGTGTGGTGTGTGTGGTGTGTGGTGTGTTGGTGTGTGTGGTGTGCGTGGTGTGTGTGGTGTGCGTGGTGTGTGTGGTGTGTTGGTGTGTGTGGTGTGTGTGGTGTGCGTGGTGTGTGTGGTGTGCGTGGTGTGTGTGGTGTGTTGTGTGTGTGGTGTGTGTGGTGTGCGTGGTGTGTGTGGTGTGCGTGGTGTGTGTGGTGTGCGTGGTGTGTGTGGTGTGCGTGGTGTGTGTGGTGTGTTGTGTGTGTGGTGTGTGTGGTGTGTGGTGTGTGTGGTGTGTGTTGTGTGTGGTGTGTGGTGTGTGTGGTGTGTGTGGTGTGTGTGGTGTGTGTGGTGTGTGTGGTGTGGTGTGGTGTGTGTGGTGTGGTGTGTTGTGTGTGTGGTGTGTTGGTGTGTGTGGTGTGTGGTGTGTTGCTGTGTTAGTGTGTTGTGTGTTGTGTGTGTGGTGTGTGGTGTGTTGTGTGTGTGGTGAGTTGGTGTGTTGCTGTGTGGTGTGTTGCTGTGTGGTGTGTGGTGTGTGGTGTGTGTAGTGTGTGGTGTGTGTAGTGTGTTGGTGTGTTGGTGTGTTGCTGTGTTGCTGTGTGGTGTATGGTGTGTGGTGTGTGTGTAGTGTGTTGGTGTGTTGGTGTGTTGGTGTGTGGTGTGTGGTGTGTTGGTGTGTTGCTGTGTGGTGTGTGGTGTGTGGTGTGTAGTGTGTGGTGTGTGGTGTGTGTGTGGTGTGTTGGTGTGTTGGTGTGTTGGTGTGTGGGTGTGTGGTGTGTGGTGTGTGTGTAGTGTGTTGGTGTGTTGGTGTGTTGGTGTGTTGGTGTGTTGGTGTGTTGGTGTGTTGCTGTGTGGTGTGTGGAGTGTGGTGTGTGGTGTGTGTGTAGTGTGTTGGTGTGTTGGTGTGTTGGTGTGTTGCTGTGTGGTGTGTGTGTGTAGTGTGTTGGTGTGTGGTGTGTGTGTGTGTGTAGTGTGTTGGTGTGTTGGTGTGTTGCTGTGTGGTGTGTGGTATGTTGGTGTGTGGTGTGTGTTGGTGTGTTGGTGTGTTGCTGTGTGGTGTGTGGTGTGTGGTGTGTGTAGTGTGTTGGTGTGTTGCTGTGTGGTGTGTGGTGTGTGTAGTGTGTTGGTGTGTTGGTGTGTTGCTGTGTGGTGTGTGGTATGTTGGTGTGTGGTGTGTGTTGGTGTGTTGGTGTGTTGCTGTGTGGTGTGTGGTGTGTGGTGTGTTGTGTGTGGTGTATGTTGGTGTGTTGCTGTGTGATGTGTGGTGTGTTGGTGTGTTGGTGTGGTGCTGTGTGGTGTGTGGTGTGTGGTGTGTGGTGTGTGTGTAGTGTGTTGGTGTGTTGGTGTGTTGGTGTGTTGGTGTGTGGTGTGTTGGTGTGTGGTGTGTGGTGTGTGGTGTGTTGGTGTGTTGCTGTGTGGTGTGTTGGTGTGTTGGTGTGTGGTGTGTGGTGTGTGGTGTGTGGTGTGTGGTGTGTAGTGTGTTGGTGTGTTGGTGTGTTGGTGTGTTGGTGTGTTGGTGTGTTGGTGTGTTGGTGTGTTGGTGTGTTGGTGTGTTGGTGTGTTGGTGTGTTGGTGTGTGGTGTGTGGTGTGTGGTGTGTTGGTGTGTTGGTGTGTTGGTGTGTGGTGTGTGGTGTGTGGTGTGTGGTGTGTAGTGTGTTGGTGTGTTGGTGTGTTGGTGTGTTGGTGTGTTGGTGTGTGGTGTGTGGTGTGTGGTGTGTGGTGTGTTGGTGTGTTGCTGTGTGGTGTGTTGGTGTGTTGGTGTGTGGTGTGTGGTGTGTGGTGTGTGGTGTGTTGGTGTGTTGCTGTGTGGTGTGTTGGTGTGTTGGTGTGTGGTGTGTGGTGTGTGGTGTGTGGTGTGTGGTGTGTAGTGTGTTGGTGTGTTGGTGTGTTGGTGTGTTGGTGTGTTGGTGTGTTGGTGTGTTGGTGTGTTGGTGTGTTGGTGTGTTGGTGTGTTGGTGTGTTGGTGTGTGGTGTGTGGTGTGTGGTGTGTTGGTGTGTTGGTGTGTTGGTGTGTGGTGTGTGGTGTGTGGTGTGTTGGTGTGTTGGTGTGTTGGTGTGTTGGTGTGTTGGTGTGTGGTGTGTGGTGTGTTGGTGTGTTGGTGTGTTGGTGTGTGGTGTGTGGTGTGTGGTGTGTGGTGTGTGGTGTGTAGTGTGTTGGTGTGTTGGTGTGTTGGTGTGTTGGTGTGTTGGTGTGTTGGTGTGTTGGTGTGTTGGTGTGTTGGTGTGTGGTGTGTGGTGTGTTGGTGTGTTGGTGTGTTGGTGTGTTGGTGTGTTGGTGTGTTGGTGTGTGGTGTGTGGTGTGTTGGTGTGTTGGTGTGTGGTGTGTGGTGTGTTGGTGTGTTGGTGTGTTGCTGTGTGGTGTGTTGGTGTGTGGTGTGTGGTGTGTGGTGTGTGGTGTGTGGTGTGTGGTGTGTTGGTGTGTTGCTGTGTGGTGTGTTGGTGTGTTGGTGTGTGGTGTGTGGTGTGTGGTGTGTGGTGTGTGGTGTGTAGTGTGTTGGTGTGTTGGTGTGTTGGTGTGTTGGTGTGTTGGTGTGTTGGTGTGTTGGTGTGTTGGTGTGTGGTGTGTGGTGTGTTGGTGTGTTGGTGTGTTGGTGTGTGGTGTGTGTGTGTGTGGTGCGTACGTGTGGCGCTATGTCATGTTGTTAACATTGGTGTATAAGGTTTATTGTATCTCTAGCTCTACCTAGCTATTTACTTTCTGTTTGAACTGATATAGCTGAGAACTCCCCAGCAACGACAAAGGTGACCTCAAGAGAGAGAAGAGGAGAGACCATTTAAAATGGACCGAAGGAAACGGGGAATCTATGCACAAGGTAGTGTCCCCACACGCTGCACACGCAAACAGCAAGTCAGGAAGGAAGGAATCTATGCACAAGGTGTGTCCCCACACCCTGCACACACAAACAGCAAGTCAGGAAGGAAGGAATCTATGCACAAGGTGTGTCCCCACACCCTGCACACACAAACAGCAAGTCAGGAAGGAAGGAATCTATGCACAAGGTGTGTCCCCACACCCTGCGCACACAAACAGCAAGTCAGGAAGGAAGGAATCTATGCACAAGGTGTGTCCCCACACCCTGCACACGCAAACAGCAAGTCAGGAAGGAAGGAATCTATGCACAAGGTGTGTCCCCACACCCTGCGCACACAAACAGCAAGTCAGGAAGGAAGGAATCTATGCACAAGGTGTGTCCCCACACCCTGCGCACACAAACAGCAAGTCAGGAAGGAAGGAATCTATGCACAAGGTGTGTCCCCACACCCTTCACACACAAACATCAAGTCAGGAAGGAAGGAATCTATGCACAAGGCGTGTCCCCACACCCTGCACACACAAACAGCAAGCCAGGAAGGAAGGAATCTATGCACAAGGTGTGTCCCCACACCCTGCACACACAAACAGCAAGCCAGGAAGGAAGGAATCTATGCACAAGGTGTGTCCCCACACCCTTCACACACAAACAGCAAGTCAGGAAGGAAGGAATCTATGCACAAGGCGTGTCCCCACACCCTGCACACACAAACAGCAAGCCAGGAAGGAAGGAATCTATGCACAAGGCGTGTCCCCACACCCTGCACACACAAACATCAAGTCAGGAAGGAAGGAATCTATGCACAAGGCGTGTCCCCACACCCTGCACACACAAACAGCAAGCCAGGAAGGAAGGAATCTATGCACAAGGCGTGTCCCCACACCCTGCACACACAAACAGCAAGTCAGGAAGGAAGGAATCTATGCACAAGGTGTGTCCCCACACCCAGCACACTCAAACAAGTCAGAAAGGAAGGAATCTATGCACAAGGTGTGTCCCCACACCCTGCACACTCAAACAAGTCAGGAAGGAAGGAATCTATGCACAAGGCGTGTCCCCGTCCCTGCACACTCAAACAAGTCAGAAAGGAAGGAATCTATGCACAAGGTGTGTCCCCACACCCAGCACACTCAAACAAGTCAGAAAGGAAGGAATCTATGCACAAGGTGTGTCCCCACACCCTGCACACTCAAACAAGTCAGGAAGGAAGGAATCTATGCACAAGGTGTGTCCCCACACCCTGCACACTCAAACAAGTCAGAAAGGAAGGAATCTATGCACAAGGTGTGTCCCCACACCCTGCACACACAAACAAGTCAGGAAGGAAGGAATCTATGCACAAGGCGTGTCCCCACACCCTGCACACTCAAACAAGTCAGAAAGGAAGGAATCTATGCACAAGGCGTGTCCCCACACCCTGCACACACAAACATCAAGTTAGGAAGGAAGGAATCTATGCACAAGGCGTGTCCCCACTCCCTGCACACACAAACAAGTCAGGAAGGAAGGAATCTATGCACAAGGCGTGTCCCCACACCCTGCACACTCAAACAAGTCAGGAAGGAAGAGGAACAAAAGACAAAGAAGAGATAGCAAAGAAAGCAAAAAAACTGAAAGTAGCGAAGACAAGTCCCGAAGGCCTACCTGTAGGTGAGGGACCTAACTGTATCTCCCCTAGGCCTAACTAACCTAGGCCTAGAGAGTGAAATTCACGAACACTGGAATTCAGTCAAAAGCTTTTCTTGAAGTTTCCATTTTTGCGAAGCGGTAAAAAATAAGAAAAGAGGGAAACTAACCCAAATCTAAGGAACACCAATAGCATCTACACAGCGACATCATATTGCACCTGCGAGAGTAGCATCACTGATTAGGGGTATTAATATTTAGAATTGAATGTCGCTACGAGGGCAGCGATACGAGGGAGGGCAGCGATACGAGGGAGGGCAGCGATACGAGGGAGGGCAGCGATACGAGGGAGGGCAGCGGTACGAGGGAGGGCAGCGATACGAGGGAGGGCAGCGATACGAGGGAGGGCAGCTATACGAGGGAGGGCAGCGACACGAGGGAGGGCAGCGATACGAGGGAGGGCAGCGATACGAGGGAGGGCAGCGATACGAGGGAGGGCAGCGATACGAGGGAGGGCAGCGATACGAGGGAGGGCAGCGATACGAGGGAGGGCAGCGATACGAGGGAGGGCAGCGATACGAGGGAGGGCAGCGATACGAGGGAGGGCAGCGATACGAGGGAGGGCAGCGATACGAGGGAGGGCAGCGATACGAGGGAGGGCAGCGATACGAGGGAGGGCAGCGATACGAGGGAGGGCAGCGATACGAGGGAGGGCAGCGATACGAGGGAGGGCAGCGATACGAGGGAGGGCAGCGATACGAGGGAGGGCAGCTATACGAGGGAGGGCAGCGATACGAGGGAGGGCAGCGATACGAGGGAGGGCAGCGATACGAGGGAGGGCAGCGATACGAGGGAGGGCAGCGATACGAGGGAGGGCAGCGACACGAGGGAGGGCAGCGATACGAGGGAGGGCAGCGATACGAGGGAGGGCAGCGATACGAGGGAGGGCAGCGATACGAGGGAGGGCAGCGATACGAGGGAGGGCAGCTATACGAGGGAGGGCAGCTATACGAGGGAGGGCAGCGACACGAGGGAGGGCAGCGATACGAGGGAGGGCAGCGATACGAGGGAGGGCAGCGATACGAGGGAGGGCAGCTATACGAGGGAGGGCAGCGATACGAGGGAGGGCAGCGACACGAGGGAGGGCAGCTATACGAGGGAGGGCAGCGATACGAGGGAGGGCAGCGATACGAGGGAGGGCAGCTATACGAGGGAGGGCAGCTATACGAGGGAGGGCAGCGACACGAGGGAGGGCAGCGATACGAGGGAGGGCAGCGATACGAGGGAGGGCAGCGATACGAGGGAGGGCAGCGATACGAGGGAGGGCAGCTATACGAGGGAGGGCAGCGATACGAGGGAGGGCAGCGATACGAGGGAGGGCAGCGATACGAGGGAGGGCAGCGATACGAGGGAGGGCAGCGACACGAGGGAGGGCAGCGATACGAGGGAGGGCAGCTATACGAGGGAGGGCAGCGATACGAGGGAGGGCAGCGATACGAGGGAGGGCAGCGATACGAGAGAGGGCAGCGATACGAGGGAGGGCAGCGATACGAGGGAGGGCAGCGATACGAGGGAGGGCAGCGATACGAGGGAGGGCAGCGATACGAGGGAGGGCAGCGACACGAGGGAGGGCAGCGACACGAGGGAGGGCAGCGATACGAGGGAGGGCAGCTATACGAGGGAGGGCAGCGATACGAGGGAGGGCAGCGATACGAGGGAGGGCAGCGATACGAGGGAGGGCAGCGATACGAGGGAGGGCAGCGATACGAGGGAGGGCAGCGATACGAGGGAGGGCAGAGACACGAGGGAGGGCAGCGATACGAGGGAGGGCAGCGATACGAGGGAGGGCAGCGATACGAGGGAGGGCAGAGATACGAGGGAGGGCAGCGATACGAGGGAGGGCAACGATACGAGGGAGGGCAGCGATACGAGGGAGGGCAGAGACACGAGGGAGGGCAGCGATACGAGGGAGGGCAGCGATACGAGGGAGGGCAGCGATACGAGGGAGGGCAGCGATACGAGGGAGGGCAGCGATACGAGGGAGGGCAGCGATACGAGGGAGGGCAGCGATACGAGGGAGGGCAGCGATACGAGGGAGGGCAGCGATACGAGGGAGGGCAGCGATACGAGGGAGGGCAGCGATACGAGGGAGGGCAGCGATACGAGGGAGGGCAGCGATACGAGGGAGGGCAGCGATACGAGGGAGGGCAGCGATACGAGGGCAACAATATTCAACAATAAGAACACAACAATAACATGATGAAGGGAATACCATAAAAGTGTACCTATGACACTACGATATCACTATAACTATGGCAATACAATAATACAATAAAAGGACTACAGCAGAACAATAACGATAGAACAAAGACAACAGAAACAGTACAATACAGCAACAGTACTCACCATGGTGGGGGCGTGGTGGTGGTGAGCGTGAGTCTGTCATCTGCCCTGCTGGTCACTGCAAATTATTATTATTATTACCATTTATCCTTTTTTTGATTTTTTCTATTTATATTATTTATTTTTTTACTCTTTTTATTATTATTATATTATTATTATTATGTAGGACATTTCTCCACGGAAGACGTTACAGAGATGGTTCATCGGTGTATTCGATATATTCCAGCTCATCATTTCTATCTAGGTACAGTAGTGTTATTGATACCTTGTCTTCCTTCACTGACGTACTATATTTTCACCCTTCGCTATTTTGAAGTCCTGCAATTGATTTTACTTCGACCTTTCATTTCAGGCATTGTTTTTTGAACTGATGATGGAGTCGTGAACCGTTGTAATCGTAAAGATGAATAGTTTCCTAGGAATTTTTTCATTTTTGGGTTTCTAATACTATTGATATCACCAATAAAATATAACATTAATGTATTAGATTATGTTGACTATAATATTATTGATATCATCAATGTACGATAGAGCACGTAGACGCTGTAGGCCATTAAGTAGGTAAATATATAATGGGATTAATTGCTCTCTGATTACTTGAGAAAGTGTGTGATGAGCGTATCTGTGATACAGGCTTCACTGCCTCTCCAATTCTGCCTGCATTAATCCTTCCCTACACCACACTGATGTATAAATCCCGGGTTTTGTTATGGATATATTAATCCTTCCCTACACCACACTGATGTATAAATCCCGGGTTTTGTTATGGATATATTAATCCTTCCCTACACCACACTGATGTATAAATCCCGGGTTTTGTTATGGATATATTAATCCTTCCCTACACCACACTGATGTATAAATCCCGCTTTTTGTTATGGATATATTAATCCTTCCCTACACCGTACTGATGTATAAATCCCGGGTTTTGTTATGAATACATTAATCCTTCCCTACACCTCACTGATGTATAAATCCTGGGTTTTGTTATGAATATATTAATCCTTCTCTACATCACACTGATGTATAAATCCCGGGTTTTGTTATGGATATATTAATCCTTCCCTACACCACACTGATGTATAAATCCCGGGTTTTGTTATGAATACATTAATCCTTCCCTACACCACACTGATGTATAAATCCCGGGTTTTGTTATGAATACATTAATCCTTCCCTACACCACACTGATTTATAAATCCCGGGTTTTGTTATGGATACATTAAACCTTCCCTACAATGCACTATGCCAATAATATCCGGGATTTAAATATTATACTAGTGAGGTAGTTAAGCCTGTACCACAGGTACGCTCATCATACACTATATGTAACCATTGACATTAGTTTCGAAGGTTGCATACATAAATACAAAAGATCCACGTTCACGACAAACACACCCATGCACTCTAAGCACCTGTAATACTATGTAATGCTATGTATCTATGATGCCGTAAAACAATTCACCAAGAAAATAAACGAATGTTTATGAAGATAGTTGAATGATTGATTGTAAATTAGTTTTAGCTTCTCTTTACCCCAACAGAGATGTTCAAAGAGAGGAAGGATGAGGGCACCATTCAATATGGAGTTAAGGGAACGTGGAATCTATGCACAAAAGGGGTTCCCGCGAGGAATCCTGTGCGCATAGAAGCAGTAAGATAGGAAGAAAGTTCATGGAACAAGATAAAAGTTGAAGAAAGTAGTAGGTGCTGAATAACAGGACAGCAATGAACCAAAAAAGTTGGTCCTCAACATAACAAAAACATTTCATTTCAACAAAAGAAGGCCTACCTAACTCTCAGCTTGGGCCTTCACATAGTCCCCCTGGGAGCGCCAATTCCCATAGATACAATAGTTGTGTCCCCCTGAGGGGCTATGAAGATGGTTTCCAAACAGTTTAATTTGAAATAAATATCATCGATATTAAACTGCTGTAGGGTATATAACGAGCCACAATTTCATCCATGCTGGGAATCAGAGAGCGCACAGCCCTCCGTGTATATTCATCTACCTATATAGGCATAAAATCTTGCTGCACATTCACATTCAGAATTATGGCAGGTACAAGTTTGCGATACATTTAGAGGCTCATGATAGGGTGTCGCACGGCCTGCAATATGACACTTTTTTATTAAATTTTGTTATGGCAATGGCCCTATTACTGTCGAAATAATCGTAAAGTTATGAAGAAAGTTCACGAAACATTATAAAAATTCAAGAAATAAATAGTAGGTGCTGAAACACAGGACAGCAGTCATCCGAAAAAAGATGGTCCGTAACAAGACAAAAACCTATTAAAAAATGAAGACCCACCTAACCCTAAGCTCGGGACCTCACATTTCCCCGAGGAGCACTAATTACAATAGATGCATCTCTCTGAAGAGACAGGCTCATTGTATCTTCCCTTTGGGAAAAGGAGGAAGTTAGCCACCACTGGCCACGTGACCCAGGTGTACAAATGGGTACCGGCAGTGCGAGCCCGGTGTATCTTCCCGTTGGGAAAAGGAGGAAGTTAGCCACCACTGGCCACGTGACCCAGGTGTACATATGGGTACCGGCAGTGCGAGCCCGGTGTATCTTCCCGGTGGGAAAAGGAAGAAGTTAGCCACCACTGGCCACGTGACCCAGGTGTACAAATGGGTACCGGCAGTGCGAGCCCGGTGTATCTTCCCGTTGGGAGAAGGAAGAAGTTAGCCACCACTGGCCACGTGACCCAGGTGTACATATGGGTACCGGCAGTGCGAGCCCGGTGTATCTTCCCGGTGGGAAAAGGAAGAAGTTAGCCACCACTGGCCACGTGACCCAGGTGTACATATGGGTACCGGCAGTGCGAGCCCGGTGTAT
Source organism: Morinoia aosen (assembly GCA_030386875.1). Classification (NCBI taxonomy): domain Eukaryota; kingdom Metazoa; phylum Arthropoda; class Malacostraca; order Amphipoda; family Talitridae; genus Morinoia; species Morinoia aosen. Next base: position 53,157,345 of record CM059580.1, read on the forward strand.
CTTCCCGGTGGGAAAAGGAAGAAGTTAGCCACCACTGGCCACGTGACCCAGGTGTACAAATGGGTACCGGCAGTGCGAGCCCGGTGTATCTTCCCGGTGGGAAAAGGAAGAAGTTAGCCACCACTGGCCACGTGACCCAGGTGTACATATGGGTACCGGCACGACCGGGGGTAACCGTCGCTGCGTCCTGGTGTTAGTTATGGGGCATTTGGACCCCCAATGTGTGTGTCGCGGGTGGCGTCTGCACGGGGACATCCTCCTACAGTACTTCTAATAATACATCCTTCTACTCCAATAGTACATCCTTTTGTATTGAAAGTACTTACAACAGCACATCCTCCTGCAGTACTGAACCCTCGCCAGCGAGTACTAGGCCTCTAGGCTGAGTCAGCACACGCACACACACACACACACATTCACACACACACAAGACGGACGCCACACAACACAATCAATATCTGGCGCCAGCCAGCGATGCTGGCGCCAACTGCTGCCCCCCCCCCCCTGGATGGGGGATGCAAGCATCCCCCCATTATGGTGGACGGGGGACGAGGGGGGGGAGTAAGGATCCCCTTTTCCGAATAACCAAATCCCGCTTCCCTCTCCGAAGAGGGGAGATTCCCCTCTTTCTACGGAATTGCTGGATGTACTTCCGGTGTGTCTGTGCACACGCTCACACACACGCACACTGACATACACGCAGACACACGCACACGAATGACTCAAATGATTCGCATCTGCGAAAAAAGGCATTCAATGAGACACAAATTCACAGCTCATCCCATAAATACCTGCAAATGATGTAAACACTTTTTTAAATAAATAATGATCTCATCTAAGACGTATATCTTGGCAGTTTCGTTGATAATTCGAATGTGCAAAATATATATCAATACCAGCACAACTGGAGAGACAGCTTCACAGTTCTGACATCCGTAAAACCACAGCAGGAACGACCAAGCGTACACACGCACTGACGTACACGCTAAGTGGGCCGGGTTAAAATGAAGTTCAACATTCAACTCGAGTTAAAGTTCATTTTAGAGACCAATTTCGGAAATGACGAACGTTAAACAGATCGTACATTTAGCTTCGATGAAGTATTTGTGGAAATTGTGTTTGTGACTGCTGGTCGGTCAGCAGCATTGTGGAAATCCCCTCCGTGTACCACCGGTGGGTCACGTCGCGCTCAAAGTGTCATCCTAACCTAACCTAACCAAACCTAACCTAACCTGAGCTAAGCAAATCACAACAAAACCACTTATACACACTCGCACATATGTATTTACACACACTACACACATCTATACAACAACACACGTGCAATACACACATAGACACCCAACACATCTGCAATGCAAATACACACACACACACAACGTACATACAACACACACACACACAACACACACACACACACACACAAGAGACGAGGGAGACACACGGGAGACCCGTCCCTCTGTGCCGGAAGAGAGGAACCTGGGAGTTGCGGGGGAGGGGAATGTTGCTGGGAGGAATGGCAGGGAAATGATGGTAGAATTGATGGGAGAGGAATGATGGTAGAATTAATGGGAGAGGAATAATGGTAGAATTAATGGGAGAGGAATGATGGTAGAATTAATGGGAGAGGAATAATGGTAGAATTAATGGGAGAGGAATGATGGTAGAATTAATGGGAGAGGAATAATGGTAGAATTAATGGGAGAGGAATGATGGTAGAATTAATGGGAGAGGTATAATGGTAGAATTAATGGGAGAGGAATGATGGTAGAATTAATGGGAGAGGAATAATGGTAGAATTAATGGGAGAGGAATGATGGTAGAATTAATGGGAGAGGAATAATGGTAGAATTAATGGGAGAGGAATAATGGTAGAATTAATGGGAGAGGAATAATGGTAGAATTAATGGGAGAGGAATGATGGTAGAATTAATGGGAGAGGAATAATGGTAGAATTAATGGGAGAGGAATGATGGTAGAATTAATGGGAGAGGAATAATGGTAGAATTAATGGGAGAGGAATAATGGTAGAATTAATGGGAGAGGAATAATGGTAGAATAAATGAAAGGGAAATGACGGTAGAATAAATGAAAGGGAAATGACGGTAGAATAAATGAAAGGGAAATGACGGTAGAATAAATGAAAGGGAAATGACGGTAGAATAAATGAAAGGGAAATGACGGTAGAATAAATGAAAGGGAAATGACGGTAGAATAAATGAAAGGGAAATGACGGTAGAATAAACCGTAGGGGAATGATGGGATACGAATGATGGCGCAGGAATACATGGAAGGGGAACGAGAGGATAGGAATAATGATGTAAAGAAAGAACAGGCCAGGGGAAGAAGTGAAGTAGCAACAAGCGACAGGACCACACCGGACTCTCTCCTGTCTATCCCAATGATGCCAGAGCTCAGTATGTGTTCTATTCACTAATACCTTCTACTTTTTTTATCGTTTAAATACATTCAGAATTGTTACATCGCAAAGCCCCGTTATTTGTGGTATATTAGTACGGTGTAGGGAGGGATTGATATATCCATAACAAAACCCGGGATTTATACATCAGTGTGGTGTAGGGAGAGATATATTATGAATAGATATAAATTAATATCAATACTATTATCGAATGATCTATTAACACTTTGACTGCGGTCACTAAGTTCAGTACCAAACGCAAATTTAGAGTCAATTGTAGTAAGCAATGTTGAAAATGCCAAACATGAACTGGATCGTGCCTTCATTTAGCTTTCATTAAGTATTTATGGAAATTGTGTTTGTGACTACTGGTCTGTCAGCAGCATTGTGAAAAATACCTCCGTGTACCACCGGTGGTGCACGTCGCAGTCAAAGTGTTAATAATTCTTACGGAGCACAGCAACACTCACCGGATACAGCAGACAAGCACAGAGGTGTTGCAGGTATCCGGAAGTATCCGGGTCGATATCCGGAAGTATCCGGGCCGATATCCGGAAGTATCCGGGCCGATATCCGGAAGTATCCGGGCCGATATCCGGAAGTATCCGGGCCGATATCCGGAAGTATCCGGGCCGATGTAAGGTTGGGGGTTCACACGGTATGCGGGTGAGAGAGCTTCAATTCTAACACGGTATCCGGACGGTTTGTACAACCGGATACTAGCGTTCACGTGTTCTCTCCTATATCCGGCTCGCTACTACAACCCGGATACATGATCCTGTCCTGTATCATCTCGCGACCGGATACAAGCCGCCTATCCGGGTCATCTGGACTCCTGGCACAGAAAAGAGCGAGAAATGTGAATGAAGCGCAAGATTCTTTTGAGAATCTGAACCCGTGTTCAACCTTCATAGCAACCCTTGTGCCCGCTTCTTTGACCCCCTTCAACCTTCCTTCACCCCAAACCAACCTCTTTTACTACCCCAATCAACCTCTTTTTCAACCTCAATCAACCTTCATAGCAACCCTTCTGCCCGCTTCTTTGGCCCCCTTCAACCTTCCTTCACCCCAAACCAACCTCTTTTACTACCCCAATCGACCTCTTTTTCAACGACCATTCAATCCTGTTTCAATTCCCGGTCAACCTTCTCCCATTCTGTCTTTTTTCACCCCCTTCAACCCCCTATTTTCACCCCCACTTTAAACTTCGATTTTTTACCCCCCTTCAACCCCCTATTTTCACCCCCACTTTAAACTCTAATTTTTTACCCCCCTTCAAACCCCTATTTTCACCCCCACTTTAAACTCTAATTTTTTACCCCCCTTCAAACCCCTATTTTCACCCCCACTTTAAGCTCCAATTTTTTACCCCCCTATTTTCACCCCCAATTTAAACTCCATTTTCACCCCCTCCCCCCTTCAACCCCCTATTTTCACTCCCACCTACACCTCCTGTTTTCACCGCCATTTCAACCCAACCTCTTATGCTCACCCCCCTTAACCCTCTCTTTTCACCCCTCTTCACCCCTCTGTTCCCCCCCCCCCCCATGGGAAGCCCTCTTCTCCACCTCATCCATTCGAAGCAACCTTTCTATTCATCATAAGCACCAACCTCTCTAAACTGGTCAATACCAATCACTAGTGAACATTGAATAGTGAACAGTATTAATAGTAAAATCAATAGCAAATCAATAGTAAAAGCAGCCAATAGTAAACCACCAACATTAGGAGGAACATTCAACCTACTAAGAAAAGAAAGAAACTGGACAATTTCAAGAAGTGAATAAAAACACAACAATAAAATCAAACAATTATAATGTTCTTCCGAATATATATGTATATATATATACATTACTGAACCCGTATATATATATATACATATATATCAGAATATATATATTTATTTATATTACAGAACCCGTATATATATATATATCAGAATATATATATTTATACATATTACTGAAACCGTATATATCTATATATATATATGATAAATTATATATATATATATGACCGATTTGATAAAAAAGATTCAGATCCCGAGCGGATCTTGCAGGAGCTGGCGGTAGGAATTCTGCCGGTGTGAAAGTGCCGATTTTGGTATCCGGATACTGCGTGAGATGAGATCCGGATACTGTGGAGGATGAGATCCGGATACTGCGGAGGATGAGATCCGGATACTGCGGAGGATGAGATCGGGATGCCGCGGAGGATGAGATCCGGATACTGCGCAGGATGAGATCCGGATACTGCGGAGGATGGGACCCGGATACTACGGAGGATGAGATCCGGACAGTGAAAACTTTCTGATCCGGATAGTGAAAACTTTCAGATCCGGATAGTGAAAACTTTCAGATCCGGATATAGGGGACCTTGAGATCCGGATTTACAGAGGATGAGATCCGGATAGCGTGGATTTAGAGAACCGGATACTACAGAGGATGAGATCCTAATAGGTGAGCTTTTAGAACCGGATACTGCAGAGGACGAGATCCGGATAGGTGAGTTTTGAGAACCGGATACTAAAGGATGAAATCCGGATAGGTGAGTTTTGAGAACCGGATACTACAGGGGATGAGATCCGGATAGGTGAGTTTTGAGAACCGGATACTACCTACAGAAGATAGGATGCGTATAGTGCGGACCTTAAGATCTGGATAGTGGAGCAAACAATGGTTCAAAAACAAGGGTTCAAAAACAAGGGTTCAAAAACAAGGGTTCAAAAACAAGGGTTCAAAAACAAGGGTTCAAAAACAAGGGTTCAAAAACAAGGGTTCAAAAACAAGGGTTCAAATACAAGGGTTCAAAAACAAGGGTTCAAAAACAAGGGTTCAAAAACAAGGGTTCAAATACAAGGGTTCAAAAACAAGGGTTCAAAAACAAGGGTTCAAAAACAAGGGTTCAAAAACAAGGGTTCAAAAACAAGGGTTCAAAAACAAGGGTTCAAAAACAAGGGTTCAAAAACAAGGGTTCAAAAACAAGGGTTCAAAAACAAGGGTTCAAAAACAAGGGTTCAAAAACAAGGGTTCAAAAACAAGGGTTCAAAAACAAGGGTTCAAAAACAAGGGTTCAAAAACAAAGGTTCAAAAACAAGGGTTCAAAAACAAAGGTTCAAAAACAAGGGTTCAAAAACAAAGGTTCAAAAACAAGGGTTCAAAAACAAAGGTTCAAAAACAAGGGTTCAAAAACAAAGGTTCAAAAACAAGGGTTCAAAAACAAAGGTTCAAAAACAAGGGTTCAAAAACAAGGGTTCAAAAACAAGGGTTCAAAAACAAGGGTTCAAAAACAAGGGTTCAAAAACAAGGGTTCAAAAACAAGGGTTCAAAAACAAGGGTTCAAAAACAAGGGTTCAAAAACAAGGGTTCAAAAACAAGGGTTCAAAAACAAAGGTTCAAAAACAAGGGTTCAAAAACAAAGGTTCAAAAACAAGGGTTCAAAAACAAGGGTTCAAAAACAAGGGTTCAAAAACAAGGGTTCAAAAACAAGGGTTCAAAAACAAGGGTTCAAAAACAAGGGTTCAAAAACAAAGGTTCAAAAACAAGGGTTCAAAAACAAAGGTTCAAAAACAAGGGTTCAAAAACAAAGGTTCAAAAACAAGGGTTCAAAAACAAAGGTTCAAAAACAAGGGTTCAAAAACAAGGGTTCAAAAACAAGGGTTCAAATACAAGGGTTCAAATACAAGGGTTCAAATACAAGGGTTCAAATACAAGGGTTCAAATACAAGGGTTCAAATACAAGGGTTCAAATACAAGGGTTCAAATACAAGGGTTTAAATACAAGGGTTCAAAAACAAAGGTTCAAAAACAAGGGTTCAAAAACAAGGGTTCAATCCTAGAAGCTCAGAAAAAATCATACGAACGCTACATTTTTCAAAATGAAGGGTTCAGGAAACAGGGGTTCAAACTCCTGAGGCTCAGATAAACGAAGCCCTCAGCAAACAAGGGTTCAGAACCTAAACAAACAAACGCTCAGAACTCCTGCCCTCTTCGTACCTTGGGTTCCAAGCAAACACAGGGGCTGAAACCCCGTCACCCACACTGAACCCCAAACCCCGGGCTGCAGACCCCACACTGTACCCCAAACCCCGGACTGCAGACCCCACACTGAACCCCAAGCCCCGGACTGCGGATCCCACACAGGACCCCAAGCCCCGGACCCTACACTGAACCCCAAAGCCAGACTGTGGACCCTACACAAAACCCCAAACCCCACACAAAACCCCAAACCCTGGACCCTACACAGAACCCCAAAGCCAGACTGTGGACCCTACACAAAACCCCAAACCCTGGACCCTACACAGAACCCAAAACCCCGGACCCCACACAGAACCCCAAAACCCCGGACTCCACATGGAACCCAAACCCCGGACCCCATACTAAACCCCAAACCCCGGACCCCACACAGAACCCCAAACCCCGGATCCCACACAGAACCCCAAACCCCGGACCCCACACAGAACCCCAAACCCCGGATCCCACACAGAACCCCAAACCCCGGACCCCGCACAGAACCCCAAACCCCGGACCCCGTACAGAACCACAAACCCCGGACCCCACACAGAACCCCAAACCCCGGATCCCACACAGAACCCCAAACCCCGGACCCCACACAGAACCCAAACCCCGGACTGCGGACTCTATTCTGAACCCCAAACCCCGGACCCCACACAGAACCCAAACCCCGGATCCCACACTAAACCCTAAGCCCCAGACTGTGGACCCCACACAGAACCCAAACCCCGGACTGCGGACCACCAACAACACGCGGGCCGGACCGAGGTGAACTGAGCGTCCGGGCCGGACGGTCCTACGTGCTGCCCTCCCCCCCCTCCCCCCCCCGTCCGTAAGGGGTGGGGAGAGGAGGGAGTAGGGGGGTGAGGGGGAGGGGGAGCAAAAAAACGCGTGTAGGAAAACTGGCGTTCAGATCGCTGGCTTTCTAGCGGGGATGCTGTGGTCTGTTGATCTAATGCGCCGTATTTATTTGCTTATTGGTTTATTTATTTATTTGTTTATTTATTTATTGGTTTGTTTGTTTATTCGCTTATTCATTTATTTGTTTGTTTGTTTATTTATTCGTTTATTTATTTATTCGTTTATTTATTTATTTGTTTGTTTATTTATTCGTTAATTTATTTATTTATTTCTTTGTGTATTTATTCGTTCATTTATTTATTTATTTATTTAATTATTTGTTTAATTATTCATTTGTTTATTTATTTAATTATTCGTTCATTTATTTATTTGTGTGCTTGTTTATTTTTCTTCATGTACACATATGAAGGGTGTCCGATCTCAAAAATATTATGAATACCGACAAAATATTTCGAAAACATAATAAAATATTTTGAATCAGGACCATATTGTGCCCCCTACAAAATCACTTTGAGGCATAGTTGAAGTTAGTCGCAGTAACAGCAAGTTTAGGCGTTCTCATAAAACGTTATCGTATTGTACAAATAATATATTACAAGTTATATTGTGAGAGAGTTAATACGTTCTCCGTAGACGTACAATAGATTATAGATTAGATTATCAGTTAGTTTAAGCCTCCCTGTCCGCAACAAAGGCGATCCAAAGAGAGGAAGGAAGAAGGCACTATTTAGTTTGGAGTTAAGGGAACGCGGAATCTATACAGAAAGGGCATAGAAACAGTAAGCGAAGAAAGAAGTTCATGAAACAAGACAAAAGTTGAAGAAGAAAGCAATAGGTGCTGAAAAACAGGACAGCAGTCAACCGAAATAGGTGGTCCATAACACAACACAAACCTATTTTATTACAACAAAAAGGAAGCCTACCTAACCTTTAGCTCGGGCCCTCACATACTCCTCCTAGGAGCGCTAATGCCCATAGATACAACAGTTGTGTCCCCCTGAGGGGTAATTCCCATAGATACAACAGTTGTGTCCCCCTGAGGGGTAATTCCCATAGATACAACAGTTGTGTCCCCCTGAGGGGTAATTCCCATAGATACAACAGTTGTGTCCCCCTGAGGGGTAATTCCCATAGATACAACAGTTGTGTCCCCCTGAGGGGTAATTCCCATAGATACAATAGTTGTGTCCCCCTGAGGGGTAATTCCCATAGATACAACAGTTGTGTCCCCCTGAGGGGTAATTCCCATAGATACAACAGTTGTGTCCCCCTGAGGGGTAATTCCCATAGATACAACAGTTGTGTCCCCCTGAGGGGTAATTCCCATAGATACAATAGTTGTGTCCCCCTGAGGGGTAATTCCCATAGATACAACAGTTGTGTCCCCTGAGGGGTAATTCCCATAGATACAATAGTTGTGTCCCCCTGAGGGGTAATTCCCATAGATACAACAGTTGTGTCCCCTGAGGGGTAATTCCCATAGATACAATAGTTGTGTCCCCCTGAGGGGTAATTCCCATAGATACAATAGTTGTGTCCCCCTGAGGGGTAATTCCCATAGATACAATAGTTGTGTCCCCCTGAGGGGTAATTCCCATAGATACAACAGTTGTGTCCCCTGAGGGGTAATTCCCATAGATACAATAGTTGTGTCCCCCTGAGGGGTAATTCCCATAGATACAATAGTTGTGTCCCCCTGAGGGGTAATTCCCATAGATACAATAGTTGTGTCCCCCTGAGGGGTAATTCCCATAGATACAATAGTTGTGTCCCCCTGAGGGGTAATTCCCATAGATACAACAGTTGTGTCCCCTGAGGGGTAATTCCCATAGATACAATAGTTGTGTCCCCCTGAGGGGTAATTCCCATAGATACAATAGTTGTGTCCCCCTGAGGGGTAATTCCCATAGATACAATAGTTGTGTCCCCCTGAGGGGTAATTCCCATAGATACAACAGTTGTGTCCCCTGAGGGGTAATTCCCATAGATACAATAGTTGTGTCCCCCTGAGGGGTAATTCCCATAGATACAATAGTTGTGTCCCCCTGAGGGGTAATTCCCATAGATACAACAGTTGTGTCCCCTGAGGGGTAATTCCCATAGATACAATAGTTGTGTCCCCCTGAGGGGTAATTCCCATAGATACAATAGTTGTGTCCCCCTGAGGGGTAATTCCCATAGATACAATAGTTGTGTCCCCCTGAGGGGTAATTCCCATAGATACAATAGTTGTGTCCCCCTGAGGGGTAATTCCCATAGATACAATAGTTGTGTCCCCCTGAGGGGTAATTCCCATAGATACAACAGTTGTGTCCCCCTGAGGGGTAATTCCCATAGATACAATAGTTGTGTCCCCCTGAGGGGTAATTCCCATAGATACAATAGTTGTGTCCCCCTGAGGGGTAATTCCCATAGATACAATAGTTGTGTCCCCCTGAGGGGTAATTCCCATAGATACAACAGTTGTGTCCCCCTGAGGGGTAATTCCCATAGATACAATAGTTGTGTCCCCCTGAGGGGTAATTCCCATAGATACAACAGTTGTGTCCCCTGAGGGGAGACGTGCTGTATAGACACGGTCCGTCAATAGCGACGGGGTTGTCTTCCCTAAGGTAGAGCACGTAGACGCTGTAGGTAATTAAGTAGGTAAATATATAATGGGATTAATTACTCTCTGATTACTTGAGAAAGTGTGTGATGAGCGTATCTGTGATACAGGCTTCACTGCCTCTCCAATTCTGCCTGCATTAATCCTTCCCTACACCACACTGATGTATAAATCCCGGATTTTGTTATGGATATATTAATCCTTCCCTACACCGTACTGATGTATAAATCCCGGGTTTTGTTATGAATATATCAATCATTCCCTACACCACACTGATGTATAAATCCCGGGTTTTGTTATGGATATATTAATCCTTCCCTATACCACACTGATGTATAAATCCCGGATTTTGTTATGGATATATTAATCCTTCCCTACACCGTACTGATGTATAAATCCCGGGTTTTGTTATGAATATATCAATCATTCCCTACATCACACTGATGTATAAATCCCGGGTTTTGTTATGGATATATTAATCCTTCCCTATACCACACTGATGTATAAATCCCGGGTTTAATTATGGATATATTAATCCTTCCCTACACCACACTGATGTATAAATCCCGGGTTTTGTTATGGATATATTAATCCTTCCCTACACCACACTGATGTATAAATCCCGGGTTTTGTTATGGATATATTAATCCTTCCCTACACCACACTGATGTATAAATCCAGGGTTTCGTTATGAATATATCAATCCTTCCCTACACCACACTAATATATCTATGCCAATTATACCCAGGATTTAAATATTATACCAGAGAGGCAGTGAAGCCTGTATCACAGATACGCTCATCACACACTTTCTCAAGTAATCAGAGAGTAATTAATCCCATTATATATTTACCTACTTAATTACCTACAGCACTTATGCCTCGCGCCCCACAAATATTGAGTTCAGTAGTTATATGGCTCGAGTATTTACCATCCCAATGAATTTGAAGAATATAATTGTCTCTAGCATTCATACCTCACTGGCTAAAGTTAGACCGTCTTGAAAAAGTGTGTGAATTTATCCAGAATGTGAAGGTTTTACGGTGCTTTCCCAGCACCTAGCCGGGAATCTGGAATTTCCCAGCACCTAGCCTGGAATCTGGAATTTCCCAGCACCTAGCCGGGAATCTGGAATTTCCCAGCACCTAGCCGGGAATCTGGAATTTCCCAGCACCTAGCCGGGAATCTGGAATTTCCCAGCACCTAGCCGGGAATCTGGAATTTCCCAGCACCTAGCCGGGAATCTGGAATTTCCCAGCACCTAGCCGGGAATCTGGAATTTCCCAGCACCTAGCCGGGAATCTGGAATTTCCCAGCACCTAGCCTGGAATCCAATATTTCCCAGCACCTAGCCAGGAATCAGGAATTCCCCAGCACTAAATCGGGTATGTGAAATTTAATTTTATGTCATTAATACTGAAAGCAGGGTGTTCGATTTTGTCTTACACCTCAAAGTAATGCATGGACGGCGATGGAGCAGACTACACGACCAGACTATCTTAGTTTTGTAGGTAGGTACAATCATCGAAAAAAGATTATTGGAATAAAACTCCGAGAAAATGATTATTGGGAATCAAGACTCTAAAGAAAAGATTATAGGGAATCAAGACTCCTAATATACTGGTTAGGAATCTTGCATCATGTGCGTTTGACGAGCCCTCATACATGTACATGTACGTTCTAAAACATCCTCGTATATTTTGAAACGCACATGATTTGGGAACCCACACGTCTGTTTTGAAACGTACATGCCTTTTCGAAACGTACATGCCTTTTTGAATCGCACATGTTTTTTTTGAAACGTACATGCCTTTTTGAAGCGTACATGCCTTTTTGAAACGTACATGCCGTTTTAAATCGTACATGCCGTTTTTTTGTTTAGAAACGGACATGTGCGTTTAGAAACCGACACATGTGCGCTTTGAGACGGATACGCACATGTAGGTCACACACACGCACACGGGGCAAAACCGGTTGCAGGTTACCTCGGCCGTCCTTGCTGGGGGCTACGACACCCCCCTCCCTTCCCCTACTGCACCTCCCCCCTCCCCCATATAACGGGAGCGATGACCTGTGCCATGTGCAGGTGTACATGTACGTGCATGTGTACGTTACTGCATGGCAAGCACAGCACATTTCGTCCCCATTGCAGGCCCATTCTGTACCCCCATTACAGGCCTATTCTGTACCCCCATTGCAGGCCTATTCTGTACCCCCATTACAGGCCTATTCTGTACCCCCATTACAGGCCTATTCTGTACCCCCATTGCAGGCCTATTCTGTACCCCCATTACAGGCCTATTCTGTACCCCCATTACAGGCCTATTCTGTACCCCCATTGCAGGCCTATTCTGTACCCCCATTGCAGGCCTATTCTGTACCCCCATTGCAGGCCTATTCTGTACCCCCATTGCAGGCCTATTCTGTACCCCCATTGCAGGCCTATTCTGTACCCCCATTACAGGCCTATTCTGTACCCCCATTACATGCCTATTCTGTACCCCCATTGCAGGCCTATTCTGTACCCCCATTGCAGGCCTATTCTGTACCCCCATTGCAGGCCTATTCTGTACCCCCATTGCAGGCCTATTCTGTACCCCCATTGCAGGCCTATTCTGTACCCCCATTGCAGGCCTATTCTGTACCCCCATTACAGGCCTATTCTGTACCCCCATTGCAGGCCTATTCTGTACCCCCATTACAGGCCAATTCTGTACAGCCATTGCAGGCCTATTCTGTACCCCCATTACAGGCCAATTCTGTACCCCCATTGCAGGCCTATTCTGTACCCCATTACAGGCCTATTCTGTACCCCCATTGCAGGCCTATTCTGTACCCCCATTACAGGCCAATTCTGTACCCCCATTGCAGGCCTATTCTGTACCCCCCATTACAGGCCTATTCTGTACCCCCATTACAGGCCTATTCTGTACCCCCATTACAGGCCTATTCTGTACCCCCATTGCAGGCCTATTCTGTACCCCCATTACAGGCCTATTCTGTACCCCCATTACAGGCCTATTCTGTACCCCCATTACAGGCCTATTCTGTACCCCCATTACAGGCCTATTCTGTACCCCCATTACAGGCCAATTCTGTACCCCCATTGCAGGCCTATTCTGTACCCCCATTACAGGCCTATTCTGTACCCCCATTACAGGCCTATTCTGTACCCCCATTACAGGCCTATTCTGTACCCCCATTACAGGCCAATTCTGTACCCCCATTGCAGGCCTATTCTGTACCCCCATTACAGCCTATTCTGTACCCCCATTACAGGCCTATTCTGTACCCCCATTGCAGGCCTATTCTGTACCCCCATTACAGGCCTATTCTGTACCCCCATTACAGGCCTATTCTGTACCCCCATTGCAGGCCTAATCTGTATCCCCATTACAGGCCTATTCTGTACCCCCATTACAGGCCTATTTTGTACCCCCATTGCAGGCCAATTCTGTACCCCCATTACAGGCCAATTCTGTACCCCCATTGCAGGCCTATTCTGTACCCCCATTTACAGGCCTATTCTGTACCCCCATTGCAGGCCTATTCTGTACCCCCATTACAGGCCAATTCTGTACAAGCCATTGCAGGCCTATTTTGTACCCCCCATTACAGGCCTATTCTGTACCCCCATTACAGGCCTATTCTGTACCCCCATTGCAGGCCTATTCTGTACCCCCATTACAGGCCTATTCTGTACCCCCATTGCAGGCCTATTCTGTACCCCCATTACAGGCCAATTCTGTACAGCCATTGCAGGCCTATTTTGTACCCCCATTACAGGCCTATTCTGTACCCCCATTACAGGCCTATTCTGTACCCCCATTGCAGGCCTATTCTGTACCCCCATTACAGGCCTATTCTGTACAGCCATTGCAGGCCTATTTTGTACCCCCATTGCAGGCCAATTCTGTACCCCCATTACAGGCCTATTCTGTACCCCCATTGCAGACCTATTCTGTACCCCCATTGCAGGCCTATTCTGTATCCCCATTGCAGACCTATTCTGTACCCCCATTGCAGGCCTATTCTGTACCCCCATTACAGGCCTATTCTGTATCCCCATTACAGGCCTATTCTGTACCCCCATTGCAGACCTATTCTGTACCCCCATTACAGACCTATTCTGTACCCCCATTGCAGACCTATTCTGTACCCCCATTACAGGCCTATTCTGTACCCCCATTGCAGGCCTAATCTGTATCCCCCATTACAGGCCTATTCTGTACCCCCATTGCAGGCCTATTCTGTACCCCCATTACAGGCCTATTCTGTACCCCCATTACAGGCCTATTCTGTACCCCCATTGCAGGCCTATTCTGTACCCCCATTACAGGCCTATTCTGTACCCCCATTGCAGGCCTATTCTGTACCCCCATTACAGGCCTATTCTGTACCCCCATTGCAGGCCTATTCTGTACCCCCATTACAGGCCTATTCTGTACCCCCATTGCAGGCCTAATCTGTATCCCCATTACAGGCCTATTCTGTATCCCCATTACAGGCCTAATCTGTATCCCCATTACAGGCCTATTCTGTACCCCCATTGCAGGCCTATTCTGTACCCCCATTGCAGGCCTATTCTGTACCCCCATTACAGGCCTATTCTGTACCCCCATTACAGGCCTATTCTGTACCCCCATTACAGGCCTATTCTGTACCCCCATTGCAGACCTATTCTGTACCCCCATTACAGGCCTATTCTGTACCCCCATTGCAGGCCTAATCTGTATCCCCATTACAGACCTATTCTGTACCCCCATTGCAGGCCTAATCTGTATCCCCATTACAGGCCTATTCTGTACCCCCATTGCAGGCCTATTCTGTACCCCCATTGCAGGCCTATTCTGTACCCCCATTACAGGCCTATTCTGTACCCCCATTACAGGCCTATTCTGTACCCCCATTACAGGCCTATTCTGTACCCCCATTGCAGACCTATTCTGTACCCCCATTGCAGGCCTATTCTGTATCCCCATTGCAGACCTATTCTGTACCCCCATTGCAGGCCTATTCTGTACCCCCATTACAGGCCTATTCTGTATCCCCATTACAGGCCTATTCTGTACCCCCATTACAGGCCTATTCTGTACCCCCATTGCAGGCCTTTTCTGTACCCCCATTACAGGCCTATTCTGTACCCCCATTACAGGCCAATTCTGTACCCCCATTACAGGCCTATTCTGTACCCCCATTACAGGCCTATTCTGTACCCCCATTACAGGCCTATTCTGTACCCCCATTGCAGACCTATTCTGTACCCCCATTGCAGGCCTATTCTGTATCCCCATTGCAGACCTATTCTGTACCCCCATTGCAGGCCTATTCTGTACCCCCATTACAGGCCTATTCTGTATCCCCATTACAGGCCTATTCTGTACCCCCATTACAGGCCTATTCTGTACCCCCATTGCAGGCCTATTCTGTACCCCCATTACAGGCCTATTCTGTGCCCCCATTGCAGGCCTATTCTGTACCCCCATTACAGGCCTATTCTGTACCCCCATTGCAGGCCTATTCTGTACCCCCATTGCAGGCCTATTCTGTACCCCCATTACAGACCTATTCTGTACCCCCATTGTAGGCCTATTCTGTACCCCCATTACAGGCCTATTCTGTACCCCCATTACAGGCCTATTCTGTACCCCCATTGCAGGCCTAATCTGTATCCCCATTACAGGCCTATTCTGTATCCCCATTACAGGCCTAATCTGTATCCCCATTACAGGCCTATTCTGTACCCCCATTACAGGCCTATTCTGTACCCCCATTGCAGGCCTAATCTGTATCCCTATTACAGACCTATTCTGTACCCCCATTGCAGGCCTAATCTGTATCCCCATTACAGGCCTATTCTGTACCCCCATTGCAGGCCTAATCTGTATCCCCATTACAGGCCTATTCTGTACCCCCATTACAGGCCTATTCTGTACCCCCATTGCAGGCCTAATCTGTATCCCCATTACAGGCCTATTCTGTACCCCCATTGCAGGCCTAATCTGTATCCCCATTACAGGCCTATTCTGTATCCCCATTACAGACCTATTCTGTACCCCCATTGCAGGCCTATTCTGTACCCCCATTGCAGGCCTATTCTGTACCCCCATTACAGGCCTATTCTGTACCCCCATTGCAGGCCTATTCTGTACCCCCATTGCAGGCCTATTCTGTACCCCCATTACAGGCCTATTCTGTACCCCCATTGCAGACCTATTCTGTACCCCCATTACAGACATATTCTGTCCCCCATTACAGACATATTCTGTCCCCCATTACAGACCTATTCTGTACCCCCATTGCAGACCTATTCTGTACCCCCATTGCAGACCTATTCTGTACCCCCATTACAGGCCTATTCTGTACCCCCATTGCAGACCTATTCTGTACCCCCATTGCAGACCTATTCTGTACCCCCATTACAGACATATTCTGTCCCCCATTACAGGCCTATTCTGTACCCCCATTGCAGACCTATTCTGTACCCCCATTGCAGACCTATTCTGTACCCCCATTACAGACATATTCTTTCCCCCATTACAGACCTATTCTGTACCCCCATTACAGGCCTATTCTGTACCCCCATTACAGGCCTATTCTGTACCCCCATTACAGACCTATTCTGTACCCCCATTACAGGCCTATTCTGTACCCCCATTGCAGACCTATTCTGTACCCCCATTACAGACATATTCTGTCCCCCATTACAGACCTATTCTGTACCCCCATTACAGGCCTATTCTGTACCCCCATTGCAGACCTATTCTGTACCCCCATTGCAGGCCTTTCTGTACCCCCATTGCAGGCCTATTCTGTACCCCCATTGCAGACCTATTCTGTACCCCCATTGCAGACCTATTCTGTACCCCCATTACAGGCCTATTCTGTACCCCCATTGGCCTATTCTGTACCCCCATTACAGGCCTATTCTGTACCCACATTACAGGCCTATTCTGTACCCCCATTACAGGCCTATTCTGTACCCCCATTACAGGCCTATTCTGTACCCCCATTACAGGCCTATTCTGTACCCCCATTGCAGACCTATTCTGTACCCCCATTGCAGACCTATTCTGTACCCCCATTACAGACCTATTCTGTACCCCCATTACAGACCTATTCTGTACCCCCATTACAGACCTATTCTGTACCCCCATTACAGACCTATTCTGTACCCCCATTGCAGACCTATTCTGTACCCCCATTGCAGACCTATTCTGTACCCCCATTGCAGACAGCAGACCTATTCTGTACCCCCATTACAGACCTATTCTGTACCCCCATTGCAGACCTATTCTGTACCCCCATTGCAGACCTATTCTGTACCCCCATTGCAGACCTATTCTGTACCCCCATTACAGACCTATTCTGTACCCCCATTACAGACCTATTCTGTACCCCCATTGCAGACCTATTCTGTACCCCCATTGCAGACCTATTCTGTACCCCCATTACAGGCCTATTCTGTACTCCAATTGCAGACCTATTCTGTACCCCCATTGCAGACCTATTCTGTACCCCTATTACAGGCCTATTCTGTACCCCCATTGCAGACCTATTCTGTACCCCCATTGCAGACCTATTCTGTACCCCCATTACAGACCTATTCTGTACCCCCATTGCAGGCCTATTCTGTACCCCCATTACAGAACTATTCTGTACCCCCATTACAGGCCTATTCTGTACCCCCATTACAGGCCTATTCTGTACCCCCATTACAGGCCTATTCTGTACCCCCATTGCAGACCTATTCTGTACCCCTATTACAGGCCTATTCTGTACCCCCATTACAGGCCTATTCTGTACCCCCATTACAGGCCTATTCTGTACCCCCATTGCAGACCTATTCTGTACCCCTATTACAGGCCTATTCTGTACCCCCATTGCAGGCCTATTCTGTACCCCCATTGCAGACCTATTCTGTACCCCCATTGCAGGCCTATTCTGTACCCCCATTACAGGCCTATTCTGTACCCCCATTGCAGACCTATTCTGTACCCCCATTACAGACCTATTCTGTACCCCCATTGCAGACCTATTCTGTACCCCCATTGCAGGCCTATTCTGTACCCCCATTACAGGCCTATTCTGTACCCCCATTGCAGACCTATTCTGTACCCCCATTACAGACCTATTCTGTACCCCCATTGCAGACCTATTCTGTACCCCCATTGCAGACCTATTCTGTACCCCCATTACAGACCTATTCTGTACCCCCATTGCAGGCCTATTCTGTACCCCCATTACAGACCTATTCTGTACCCCCATTGCAGACCTATTCTGTACCCCCATTACAGGCCTATTCTGTACCCCCATTACAGACCTATTCTGTACCCCCATTGCAGACCTATTCTGTACCCCCATTACAGACCTATTCTGTACCCCCATTACAGACCTATTCTGTACCCCCATTACAGACCTATTCTGTACCCCCATTACAGACCTATTCTGTACCCCCATTGCAGACCTATTCTGTACCCCCATTACAGACCTATTCTGTACCCCCATTGCAGACCTATTCTGTACCCCCATTGCAGACCTATTCTGTACCCCCATTACAGACCTATTCTGTACCCCCATTGCAGGCCTATTCTGTACCCCCATTACAGACCTATTCTGTACCCCCATTGCAGACCTATTCTGTACCCCCATTACAGGCCTATTCTGTACCCCCATTACAGACCTATTCTGTACCCCCATTGCAGACCTATTCTGTACCCCCATTACAGACCTATTCTGTACCCCCATTACAGACCTATTCTGTACCCCCATTACAGACCTATTCTGTACCCCCATTACAGACCTATTCTGTACCCCCATTGCAGACCTATTCTGTACCCCCATTGCAGACCTATTCTGTACCCCCATTGCAGACAGCAGACCTATTCTGTACCCCCATTACAGACCTATTCTGTACCCCCATTGCAGACCTATTCTGTACCCCCATTGCAGACCTATTCTGTACCCCCATTGCAGACCTATTCTGTACCCCCATTACAGACCTATTCTGTACCCCCATTACAGACCTATTCTGTACCCCCATTGCAGACCTATTCTGTACCCCCATTACAGGCCTATTCTGTACTCCAATTGCAGACCTATTCTGTACCCCCATTGCAGACCTATTCTGTACCCCTATTACAGGCCTATTCTGTACCCCCATTGCAGACCTATTCTGTACCCCCATTGCAGACCTATTCTGTACCCCCATTACAGACCTATTCTGTACCCCCATTGCAGGCCTATTCTGTACCCTCATTACAGACCTATTCTGTACCCCCATTACAGGCCTATTCTGTACCCCCATTACAGGCCTATTCTGTACCCCCATTACAGGCCTATTCTGTACCCCCATTGCAGACCTATTCTGTACCCCTATTACAGGCCTATTCTGTACCCCCATTACAGACCTATTCTGTACCCCCATTACAGGCCTATTCTGTACCCCCATTGCAGACCTATTCTGTACCCCTATTACAGGCCTATTCTGTACCCCCATTGCAGGCCTATTCTGTACCCCCATTGCAGACCTATTCTGTACCCCCATTGCAGGCCTATTCTGTACCCCCATTACAGGCCTATTCTGTACCCCCATTGCAGACCTATTCTGTACCCCCATTACAGACCTATTCTGTACCCCCATTGCAGACCTATTCTGTACCCCCATTGCAGGCCTATTCTGTACCCCCATTACAGGCCTATTCTGTACCCCCATTGCAGACCTATTCTGTACCCCCATTACAGACCTATTCTGTACCCCCATTGCAGACCTATTCTGTACCCCCATTGCAGACCTATTCTGTACCCCCATTACAGACCTATTCTGTACCCCCATTGCAGGCCTATTCTGTACCCCCATTACAGACCTATTCTGTACCCCCATTACAGGCCTATTCTGTACTCCAATTGCAGACCTATTCTGTACCCCCATTACAGGCCTATTCTGTACCCCCATTGCAGGCCTATTCTGTACCCCCATTGCAGGCCTATTCTGTACCCCATTGCAGGCCTATTCTGTACCCCCATTACAGGCCTATTCTGTACCCCCATTACAGACCTATTCTGTACCCCCATTACAGACCTATTCTGTACCCCCATTACAGGCCTATTCTGTACCCCCATTACAGGCCAATTCTGTACAGCCATTGCAGGCCTATTCTGTACCCCCATTACAGGCCAATTCTGTACCCCCATTGCAGGCCTATTCTGTACCCCCATTACAGGCCTATTCTGTACCCCCATTACAGGCCTATTCTGTACCCCCATTACAACTGATCATAATTGAACTTTAACAGGGAATTTTAACGAAGATTACTAAACATAATCAAAGAATTTTAAGAAAGCCTATTGAATATTAACTCAAATACAGAATTTTTTTTTGCGTCTGATCAGAAACAAGATGGCGGCTCAGATCGGTTAACACCACGGTTCCCGCCGAAACCACGACCATGAGGAAGAACATTTTCTAAAAAATATTAGTAATCTTGAGAAGAGAGCGTCATGTGGCAATACTGCATGCAGAGTCCCGTCGAGACCGAACCATTTTATTGGTAATTTTGTTAGGAAGCGTTTATCAAAAAAGAATAATTCATGTCTTATGAAAATATTTCGTAAGCGATGCGTAAAAAACAGATTTCTGAATTTCTTCAGGATTTTACGAAATAGATTTAAACTTCAGGTGTCTACCATTAATCTTTATATTCTGATATATCGAAATATTTTACATAAATTACTGTTATTTACACTGTTTGCCCTATTACTATTATATACTTCAACCTACGCTGAAGCGTACTAAAGTACCGACCGGCCGAAAGACTAGAATTTTCTATGGTGAAATTGCTCTACCAGGTTACGGAGACTCTTCAAATCCTCTTACCTCGAAACTAGTTTAATTCTCTTTTGAATTAAATCTTTTTAAAACAAATGTTGAATGTTTTTGTCATGGAACGAGAAGCGAAATTAACACAAAACACGAAAAAACTCACATTTTGGGATTTTGGACGTCCGCTGACCACCGATGCCGTCTCCATATCTGGTGTTGCGTGGGCTAACATTTTACAGGAAGTAAGGAGCGGAAGACTTTTGTTCGAAACGTAGCTTCGTTGTTTTATTACTCAAATTAAGTTCCCAAATTTAAATTCTCTGTCATTACAGAAAATAACACTAAAAATAGAAGTGTTACAGTATCTGGTAAATAATTTACTGAAGCAGATCAATATTCTGTAGACATAAATAGTGTTTCATTCCATCTCACGCATTTTGGCCTAATATTTCAGTTTTAAGCATCAGCGAAACATATTTATTAAATATAAAATAAATATATTGGAATTAATCATGAAAGTGGTCCATATTGAATTTAATGTTGTCGACGATTTCAAAAATTTCGTCGCCACATATAGGTAATACAGTACAATTGAAGGTAAATGTGCAGGGGAGGACGGTAATCGATTTCACAATTTTCGGTGCCTAAACTTAGTTAACTAAATCGAGATAAACAAGTTTTCTTCTATGCACTTACCGTCTGAAATGAGTATTTTACGATTTATAGCGGTAAGTTTAGTTTCGGTAGACTTAGTTTGGGTGCTATATAATTTATTATTTGCCGGCCCCGCGGAGCCTGCTGAGCCTGAACCCACTTCTAGGATATTCAAGTTAATTAGACAATAGAAATTATCACCCAAAAATAACGAATTATAGCGGTATGTTAACTTTCGTCTTAGCCATGTGCTAGAGGTTCTGCCGCCGTGCTGCAGAGACCCGGGTTCGAAACTCGGCGCTGGCGGTGGCGTTTTTCTCTGTTGGGTATAAGAGAAAAAGATCAATGTGAAATTTAATGCAATCACAGAAATTAATAATTATATTCCAAACAATCACTAAAGGAACGTATTTAAGAACGTTTTCCAGGAACGACATTCTGCTCGTTGATGCTTTATTTTCGAATTATTGAACTTTGAAGTTGGCCTTCCCGCGCCAAAGGAAGCGAGCGTAATTTAATTAAAAACGGAAGCTAACCCCCTTTTACAAACGTAAAGAGGTTGGGTCGTGAGGGGGAGGCACAGTTCTTCTAGTGAAAATTATAAATAAAGCTTCTAACCCACCCATTAGGGTGACGACCGCAATCTTGTTTACATCGGGTCTAACATGGCGACCACCATGGGCGCCGCCATTTTGGACCCGATGTCAACAAGATTGCGGTCGTCACCCTAATGGGTGGGTTAGAAGCTTTATTTATAATTTTCACTAGAAGAACTGTGCCTCCCCCTCACGACCCAACCTCTTTACGTTTGTAATAGCTTCCGTTATTAATTAAATTCCGTTTCACGCGCTCGCTTCCTTTGGCGCCAAGGCCAACTTCAAAGTTCAATTATTCGAAAATAACGCATCAGCGAGCAGAATGTCATTCATGTAAAACGTTCTGAAATGTGTTCCTTTAGTGATTCCTGGGATCGGCGTTATTATTTTCCGTGATTGCATTAAACTTCACATTGACCGAGAAAAATTCCAAGCCCAATACCCCACTCTACCCAGGTGTCTGAAATGGGTACCGGTCTTGACCGGGGGAAAGCGTCATGGCGTCCTGGCGTTAGTTATAAGGCATTTGAAAATCCAATGTACAAAGTGATATGTATCAGGCTTGATTAGAAATAAAGCATCCGTAGATGCCTTCATTATTTACTATTTATTTAGATGGCGGGAACGCGCGCGAGCAGTCGTGCGCGTCGAAAGGGATTGCCATACGACGCGCTCGATAAATTACTCCCGCTCCTAGCACTGGAGTTGCGGTAACTAATTTACCGCTATACCTCGTAAAATACTCATTTCAGACGGAAAGTGCATAGAAGAAAAATTTTTATTTACATCTAATTACCTATGTTTAGGCACCGAAAAGTAAGAAATCGATTATGGTCCTCTCCTGCACATATACCCAATTGAAGACGTTTCATATGAATGACATTGAGCTCGCAAATGCTGTTTCCGAAATATAGCTTAAATAAGGTTCAGGTATGAATAGTATTAACGGCAGTTTCGATTTGGCTCTTCCAGTGTACGGCGGGGACGGAACACGCGCAGTCACTTTGGCGGAAAAAAACATCGGTGGCGGTATGGCTACGTTAAACTATTTTAGGTTTACTTAGGTTAGTTTTTTTAACTAATCTGATTTTACCTAATCTAACCTCAGTTATCGTAATGTCAGTATTTCTGCTTATTTACGGGTCCGTTTGTTCAATTTTATGAACGACGTTCCTATAACTTCAAAGTTAAATATCTCGAAAACTAAGCATTTGCGGGCACAGTGTTATTCGTGCGAAACGTCCTAAAATGTCTCCAATTACCTAATTGTGGCAACGAAGTTTTACAATTCGTTAACAACAGTAAAATCAATATTCACCAAAACCTTTAATTAAGTATTGGTCTTTCACTTCTCAGAGGGAAAGTGGGAAAAAAATGACGCGTCTCTCTCATTAAGTACGAGAAAAAATTCAATAAAACTTTTTTATAAATGAACGAAAAAAATAGCATGGCAATTCATTAGAAAATAAAAAATAGCATGGCAATTCATTTAGAAATGAAAAATAGCATGGCAATTCATTTAGAAATGAAAAATAGCATGGCAATTCATTTAGAAACGAAAAATAGCATGGCAATTCATTAAAAAATAAAAAATAGCATGGCAATTCATTTAGAAACGAAAAATAGCATGGCAATTCATTAAAAAATAAAAAATAGCATGGCAATTCATTTAGAAATGAAAAATAGCATGGCAATTCATTTAGAAATGAAAAATAGCATGGCAATTCATTTAGAAATGTAAAATAGCATGGCAATTCATTTAGAAACGAAAAATAGCATGGCAATTCATTAAAAAATAAAAAATAGCATGGCAATTCATTTAGAAATGAAAAATAGCATGGCAATTCATTTAGAAATGAAAAATAGCATGGCAATTCATTTAGAAATGTAAAATAGCATGGCAATTCATTTAGAAATGTAAAATAGCATGGCAATTCATTTAGAAATGAAAAATATCATGGCAATTCATTAAAAAATAAAAAAAATAGCATGGCAATTGATTTAAAAATGAAACTTAAAGTCAACATTCGATATGATAGGCGATGCCATTCTCGAGACCCCTTCAAGTAGCGGTAACGTTCCTTCCAAAGTTGCGAAAATTCATTTGGACATCATAATTGTCAACGATTTATGCGTATGATAACATATAATAAACAAATGAACGAAAATTTTGCTAATAAAAACTTCATACTGCCCATAGCACTTCTTTGGGGTCCGTTTGTTAACAAATAACAGTTCGGGCTGCTTTTAGTACTGAACCGCATCTCCATGACCGCCTGTATTGTTACTCGTAGGGATTGATGGATTGATAAGAATATTTTAGCCTCCCTTCACCACAACAAAGATGTTCGAAGAGAGGAGGGATGAAGGCACCATTTAGAATGGAGTTAAAGGAAACGCCGAATCTACCCACAAGGTGCATAGACAATAATCTAAGAAAGAAGTTCATGAAACAAGACAAAAGTAGAAGAAGAAAGTAGTAGGTGTTGAAAAACAGGACAGCAGTGAACCGAAAAAAGATGGTCCGTAAAAAAACAAAAAACCTATTTTATTTCAACAAAAGAAGGCCAACCTAACTTTAACCTCGGGACCTCACATAATCCCTCTAAGTGTGCTAATTCCCACAGACGCAATAGTTGTGTCCCCCTGAGGGGTAATTCCCATAGATACAACAGTTGTGTCCCCTGAGGGGTAATTCTTATAGATACAACAGTTGTGTCCCCCTGAGGGGTAATTCCCATAGATACAACAGTTGTGTCCCCCTGAGGGGTAATTCCCATAGATACAACAGTTGTGTCCCCCTGAGGGGTAATTCCCATAGATACAACAGTTGTGTCCCCCTGAGGGGTAATTCCCATATATACAACAGTTGTGTCCCCCTGAGGGGTAATTCCCATAGATACAATAGTTGTGTCCCCCTGAGGGGTAATTCCCATAGATACAATAGTTGTGTCCCCCTGAGGGGTAATTCCCATAGATACAATAGTTGTGTCCCCCTGAGGGGTAATTCCCATAGATACAACAGTTGTGTCCCCCTGAGGGGTAATTCCCATAGATACAATAGTTGTGTCCCTCTGAGGGGTAATTCCCATAGATACAACAGTTGTGTCCCCCTGAGGGGTAATTCCCATAGATACAACAGTTGTGTCCCCCTGAGGGGTAATTCCCATAGATACAACAGTTGTGTCCCCCTGAGGGGCCCCGGGCACAATAAGGGTACAACAAAAACACGCGAGGTTTCATCACTTTACTGCCCGGAGAAACACACGACGGCTACACACTAAATATACAGTCGATGTACGCGCGAGCAACAAGTACAAAGGTGTGTACTACACGCGTATGGATGAGTACGGCTAGCAGTTGATATGATACAATATTGTACACAGAATTGGAAAAAAATCCACATAACATACAAGTTCCGTCGTACCTCGATGTTGAAAAAAATGAAAACTCGGAAGAAAGTCGCCATTTTCATCTCGATTCATCAGAATTAGAAAGAAATCATCGCGATGAAAAAAATCGGAAACGCAGGAAAACTCGGAAAAATTCTGCATTTCTTTCCTATTCATCACGAAGTAAACACGCACGATGCAAGGATGCGTCTCGTACCGCAAATGACATTACAGAAAACGTTTCAATTTTGTTAACGCACATAAATTTTGAGATGTTCAAACTCCGACATTACCAATCATGACGAAAACCGGAGGTCAAAAACATATTTTTCCAACAAAAAAGTAAAATTAACACATTACAATAAAAAAGATACCATACTGGTGTGGACAGACATATAAAGGAACATTCACCCTCAATAAATAGAGGGGAGAAGAATGTTTACACTATATACACATATATACATACACACTCACGCACGCACGCTGTCACACGTTCAGGACAAGACCTGAGCAACACCGTTCACGTTTGAAACACGTTTACGCTACTCAAAAAAAAAATTATACATACATATCTATATATGAACCTAATAACCGTTAAACACTGTAGTATAATTACAGAGTTTTTCTTCACGCAAAAATAACCTTTTTTGACATTGAAAAAATAACAGCAAGATATGAAGGAAGTTCATGAAACAAGACAAAAATAGAAGAAATTAATAAGTATTGAAAAACAGGACAGCAGTCAACCAGAAAAAGGTGGTCCTTAACAATACAAAAAACCTATTCTGTTTCAACTGAAGGAATGCCTACCTAACCTTTAGCTTGGGACCTATCATTTTCTCCTTCAGAGCGTCAGTTCTCATGAATACAATAGTTGTATCCCCCTTGCTGAGGCACGGTCCATGTGTGGCCCACACCATACAATACATAAAATGCGGAGTGCGCTGTACCCCTGCGTCTCACTCATACGTCATTCGAACCTTTATAACAGGGGTCTCGGAACCATGGCCCGCGGGCCACATCCGGCCCGCAACATAATATCACCCGGCCCGCCAAACAAATTTCCATGTGTTGGGGCCTTCAAAATTATTATCGTACGACTGGTATCGCTGAAATATTCAAAGCTGGGGCCCGCATGTATTTTTTATATTATTTATTTATATTATTTATTATTATTATAATTATTTTTGGGTTTTGCTGCCATTTCTTTTCGGCCCGCATGGATGTAGGAAACATATTACGTGGCCCTCACATTGCTGAGTTTAGAGGCCCCTGCTTCAAAACAACCGGAATAGTTCGCAGAAATTATGAAAATAAAAAAAAAATGCCGCACAAAAACACACGCAGCTGTATATGCAAATATCTTCAAGCCAATGTGTATGAGTGGAGACAGCGACGTACATATCAGAGATGTCCTGTGCTGCTGAGTTTGTCGAGTCGAGTGTCATGTGGTGCGCGCAATATGATATTGCACATATCTTATATGTATTACAAATATAGATATACATACTTATATATATGTAATACATATAATACATATGTAATACATATAACATAACGCACAATATCATATTGACAATGTTACTGTATTACAAGCAATTTACTGAGTTCAAATCATCTACTGAATAGTTCTAACGTTCATGAGATTTTCACGTCTCCCTTGGATACCCTCTCAGCTGTCAAGATTTCCCTCGGATATCCACGGATATACTCAGTTTTCCAGATTTCCCTCGGATGTCGTCAGATATCCTCTCAGCTATCCACGGCGGACATCCTCACGACATCCCCGCAGGCGGACATCCCCGCCAGGCGGGACCTGCAATACCAGACACAAATTACGTCCGCTGCTCCTTCAGAATACACAGGCAGCCGCTACCATGCCATGTAGATGTGAGCAGAGGACATTTACAACTTGCTCGCTTCAATTTAGATTTTTGTTCCTTTCTTTTCCATGATATTGAAGACCCATATTCCTGCCCAACCTCGCCTATCCCAACCCCTACCACACCTCGACTATAACAACCCACATCCAACCTCGCCTATCCCAACCCCCATCCAATATTGCCTATCCCAACCCCCATCCAACCTTGCATATCCCAACCCCCATCCAACCTTGCATATCCCAACCCCCATCCAACCTTGCCTATCCCAACCCCCATCCAACCTTGCCTATCCCAACCCCCATCCAACCTTGCCTATCCCAACCCCCATCCAACCTTGCCTATCCCAACCCCCATCCAACCTTGCCTAACCCAACCCCCATCCAACCTTGCCTATCCCAACCCCCCATCCAACCTTGCCTATCCCAACCCCCATCCAACCTTGCCTATCCCAACCCCCATCCAACCTTGCCTATCCCAACCCCCATCCAACCTTGCCTATCCCAACCCCCATCCAACCTTGCCTATCCCAACCCCCATCCAATCTTGCCTATCTCAACCCCCATCCAATCTTGCCTATCTCAACCCCCACCAAACCTTGACTATCCCAACCCCCACCAAACCTCGACTATCCCAACCCCCACCAAACCTCGACTATCCCAACTCCCACCTAACCTCGACTATCCCAACCCCCACCTAACCTTGCCTATCCCAACCCCCACCCAACCTTGCCTATCCCAACCCCCACCCAACCTCGACTATCCCAACCCCCACCCAACCTCGACTATCCCAACCCCCACCTAACCTTGCCTATCCCAACCCCCACGCCCAACCTCGCCTATCCCAACCCCCATCCAACCTCGACTATCCCAACCCCCACCCAACCTCGCCTATCCCAACCCCCACCCAACCTCGACTATCCCAACCCACATCCAACCTCGCCTATCCCAATCCCCCATGCAATATTGCCTATCCCAACCCCCGTCCAACCTTGCCTATCCCAACCCCCATCCAACCTTGCCTATCCCAACCCCCATCCAACCTTGCC
This sequence comes from Morinoia aosen, assembly GCA_030386875.1. Lineage (NCBI taxonomy): Eukaryota > Metazoa > Arthropoda > Malacostraca > Amphipoda > Talitridae > Morinoia > Morinoia aosen. The sequence goes on from CM059580.1 coordinate 53,185,638, forward strand.
TATCCCAACCCCCATCCAACCTCGACTACCCCAACCCCCACCCAACCTTGCCTATCCCAACCCCCACCCAACCTGGACTATCCCAACCCCCACCCAACCTCGACTATCCCAACACCCACCCAACCTGGACTATCCCAACACCCAAACCCAACCTTGCCTATCCCACCACCCAAACCCAACCTTGCCTACACCAACCCCCGCCCATCAGAGCGCTGCTACTGGCCCGACGTCACCATTGAGACACGGTCTATGAGAAATATTAGTTGAAATAGCAGCAATAACTAGCTGATGCTAACTTTGTTCTGCCTATCGTGGCTGAGATTAAGGGGCCATCAACCCAGGTTCCGATGGCCTTTTTCAACACGCCCTACAAACCAACTCGGGCCGCAACACGCCCCACCAACCCGGGCCAAAACACTCCCCCACCAACCCGGGCCGCAACACACCCCACCAACCCGGGCCGCAACACTCCCCCACCAACCCGGGCCGCAACACACCCCCACCAACCCGGGCCGCAACACACCCCACCAACCCGGGCCGCAACACTCCCCCACCAACCCGGGCCGCAACACTCCCCCACCAACCCGGGCCGCAACACACCCCCACCAACCCGGGCCGCAACACTCCCCCACCAACCCGGGCCGCAACACGTCCCACCAACCCGGGCCGCAACACTCCCCCACCAACCCGGGCCGCAACACTCCCCCACCAACCCGGGCCGCAACACACCCCACCAACCCGGGCCGCAACACTCCCCCACCAACCCGGGCCGCAACACGCCCCACCAACCCGGGCCGCAACACGCCCCACCAACCCGGGCCGCAACACTCCCCCACCAACCCGGGCCGCAACACGCTCCACCAACCCGGGCCGCAACACGCTTCACCAACCCGGGCCGCAACACGCCCCACCAACCCGGGCCGCAACACGCTTCACCAACCCGGGCCGCAACACTCCCCCACCAACCCGGGCCGCAACACACCCCACCAACCCGGGCCGCAACACGCTTCACCAACCCGGGCCGCAACACGCCCCACCAACCCGGGCCGCAACACTCCCCCACCAACCCGGGCCGCAACACTCCCCCACCAACCCGGGCCGCAACACTCCCCCACCAACCCGGGCCGCAACACGCCCCACCAACCCGGGCCGCAACACGCTTCACCAACCCGGGCCGCAACACGCTTCACCAACCCGGGCCGCAACACGCTCCACCAATCCGGGCCGCAACACGCTTCACCAACCCGGGCCGCAACACGCCCCACCAACCCGGGCCGCAACACTCCCCCACCAACCCGGGCCGCAACACGCTCCACCAACCCGGGCCGCAACACGCTTCACCAACCCGGGCCGCAACACGCCCCACCAACCCGGGCCGCAACACTCCCCCACCAACCCGGGCCGCAACACGCTCCACCAACCCGGGCCGCAACACGCTTCACCAACCCGGGCCGCAACACGCTCCACCAACCCGGGCCGCAACACTCCCCCACCAACCCGGGCCGCAACACTCCCCCACCAACCCGGGCCGCAACACTCCCCCACCAACCCGGGCCGCAACACTCCCCCACCAACCCGGGCCGCAACACGCTCCACCAACCCGGGCCGCAACACGCTTCACCAACCCGGGCCGCAACACGCCCCACCAACCCGGGCCGCAACACTCCCCCACCAACCCGGGCCGCAACACGCTCCACCAACCCGGGCCGCAACACGCTTCACCAACCCGGGCCGCAACACGCTCCACCAACCCGGGCCGCAACACTCCCCCACCAACCCGGGCCGCAACACTCCCCCACCAACCCGGGCCGCAACACTCCCCCACCAACCCGGGCCGCAACACGCCCCACCAACCCGGGCCGCAACACGCTTCACCAACCCGGGCCGCAACACGCTTCACCAACCCGGGCCGCAACACGCTCCACCAATCCGGGCCGCAACACGCTTCACCAACCCGGGCCGCAACACGCCCCACCAACCCGGGCCGCAACACTCCCCCACCAACCCGGGCCGCAACACGCTCCACCAACCCGGGCCGCAACACGCTTCACCAACCCGGGCCGCAACACGCCCCACCAACCCGGGCCGCAACACTCCCCCACCAACCCGGGCCGCAACACGCTCCACCAACCCGGGCCGCAACACGCTTCACCAACCCGGGCCGCAACACGCTCCACCAACCCGGGCCGCAACACTCCCCCACCAACCCGGGCCGCAACACACCCCACCAACCCGGGCCGCAACACTCCCCCACCAACCCGGGCCGCAACACGCTTCACCAACCCGGGCCGCAACACGCTCCACCAACCCGGGCCGCAACACGCTTCACCAACCCGGGCCGCAACACGCTCCACCAACCCGGGCCGCAACACGCTCCACCAACCCGGGCCGCAACACGCCCCACCAACCCGGGCCGCAACACTCCCCCACCAACCCGGGCCGCAACACGCTCCACCAACCCGGGCCGCAACACGCTTCACCAACCCGGGCCGCAACACGCCCCACCAACCCGGGCCGCAACACTCCCCCACCAACCCGGGCCGCAACACGCCCCACCAACCCGGGCCGCAACACTCCCCCACCAACCCGGGCCGCAACACGCTTCACCAACCCGGGCCGCAACACGCTCCACCAACCCGGGCCGCAACACGCTTCACCAACCCGGGCCACAACACGCCCCACCAACCCGGGCCGCAACACTCCCCCACCAACCCGGGCCGCAACACGCCCCACCAACCCGGGCCGCAACACTCCCCCACCAACCCGGGCCGCAACACACCCCACTAACCTGGGGCTCTGGCTCACAGCAGCAGCACGTCAGACTCGGAGCCGGAGTCGAACTCGGAGAGGATGACCTCGGAGTCGCCGCCCTCGGTGGAGGAGGAGGAGGAAGAGGAGAAGTATGCCCGCACGCGCCCCCGGGTGGATGGCCGCTCCTGCTGGGGGTGTGCCAGGCGGTCCGCGTTGTCGTCGCTGTCAAGATAAACGTCGCTCTCGTCCTCTGCGTCGTCACTCACGTCGTGCACCTCGTGCTTCTCTTCTGCGTCGTCTGCACCAAGTTCCACTTCATCGTCTTCGTCAGCAGCCGCACGGTCGTGTGTGTCGTCTTTTTTGCTTTTGCCCTTCAGCGTGTCATTTTTTCTAGGTCCATCTCCGAGCGTACCATCCTCTTTACTTCTGTCTCCACGTGTATCATCATTTTTACATCCACCTGTGAGTGTATCACCATGTTTACTTCCTCCATCATCGAGTGTATTGCCGTTTTTACTTCCACTATCATCGAATGCATCACCGTTTTTACTTCTACCATCATCGAGTGCTTCGCCGTTTTTATCTTCTCCATCATTGAGTGCAGCGCCGTTGTTACTTCCTCCATCATTGAGTGCACCGCCGTTTTTGCTGCCGTCATGAACGTCGTCATCACTGAGAGTCTGTGGGTGGTCTATTCCCCCCAGAAGGGGGTCCACAACACGAGGGGGCCCGAGAACCTCCCCCCGGAGAGTGGGTGCAGTCCCCCTACCAGGAGGACTCCCTCCCTCGTCAGAATCGGACAACTCATAGACCACGTGGTGACTTGGTGCCTCAACACGGATGCGTTTTGGGGTCCGGGTTTCAGCCCCGGACGGCACGGGCCGTTTGGCGGCGCTGGCAACGAACACATTTCTGGTGAACGTACCGTGGTCACCTAGCAGTCTCTGCCGCCTCTTCTCGGCGTATTTCCGGCGCGCGTCCCGCACTGTGGAGATCAAAAAGGATGGCTTTGGTTTGGGCTTCTTTGACTTGAGCTTCGACTGGATTTTATCGAGGTGGTTTTGCAGGAAGTTTGCCTTCTCGTTCAGTGAGAACGAGGACAACTGTGGGTCGTTGATTCGAATCTTCGGGGCATTAGATGCCTTTTGGGCAGTCAAACGATTCTCGAGACGCGATGTTTGGGACGCTCCAACCTGCAATTGGGGCGCTCCCACTTGCAGTTGGGACGCTCCAACTTGCAGTTGGGACGCTCCAACTTGCAGTTGGGACGCTCCAACTTGCAGTTGGGACGCTCCAACTTGCAGTTGGGACGCTCCAACTTGCAGTTGGGACGCTCCAACTTGCAGTTGGGATGCTCCCACCTGAAATTGGGATGCTCCAACTGACAATTGGGATGCTCCCACCTGCCATTGGGACGCTCCCATCTGCAGTTGGGACGCACCCATCTGCAGTTGGGACGCTCCCACCTGCAACTGGGATGCTCCAACCTGCAACTGGGATGCTCCAACCGCCCCCTGAGATGCCCCTTGCCCCGGGAAGGAGACTTGGAAAGTCTGTCCCTGTGACGTGACATACACGGGCCTCACCACGGAGGAGCTGCTGCTGGAGAGCAAGTGGCCCTGGGTGGTGAGCAGGTACTGGGCCAACCTCACTGTCCCCTGCGCTGGGGGCACGACCCCCAGGGGCGTACGCTGCTGGATCCCCACAGGGGCACGTGGCTGGATCCCTACAGGGGTGAATTGCTGGACCCCTCCAGGAATGAATTGCTGGACCCCTATGGGCGTAAACTGCTGGACCCCTACGGGAGTGAATTGCTGGATACCTACGGGAGTGAATTGCTGGACCCCCACAGGGGCACGTTGCTGGACCTCCTCAGGAGCACGCTGGAAAACCCCAACGGGGCGGGTAGAGGCCTGCTGCCCCACGAGGTTGGGTATGGATAGCCCCACGTTGAGTTCCTTGGTGGGGACCGTCCTGTACGGGGGGAGGTTGAAAGGGAGGGGGAGAGGGGGCAGGGGCAGTAACGACGATTCCCTCACCCCCACGATGGACCCCAGCTGGGTGGGCAGCAGGGGCACCTGCACAGGCCTCGACAGTCTGAAGATAGAAGGACGCTGGCCGTCTGAGTCAGGAGGGTTCGAGGATCCTTTCTTTGCACAGCTTGGAGAAGATGATTGAGAGGAAGATGCCTTTCCTCTCGTGCCATACGACAAGGTGTGGACCGGGGCAAACGGAATGGCCTCCATGCCGTTGCCACACACCTGCACCTCGTTAGGGGAGGCCGTGTCGACAGGACCAGCCGCAACGTTGGTACCTGTCCCGCCTGCAGCGTTGGTATTAGACCCAACTACAGAGCTGGTACTTGGCCCAGCTACTGAGCTGGTACTTGGCCCAGCTACTGAGCTGGTACTTGGCCCAGCTACTGAGCTGGTACTTGGCCCAGCTACTGAGCTGGTACTTGGCCCAGCTACTGAGCTGGTACTTGGCCCAGCTACTGAGCTGGTACTTGGCCCAGCTACTGAGCTAGTACTTGGCCCACCATCTGAGGGGGTAATAGACCCACAAACAGAGTTGGTACCTGGCCCACCAACTAAGGGAGTAGCTGACCCACCTTCAGCGTTGGTAATAGACCCACCTTCAGCGTTGGTAATAGACCCACCTCCTGAGGGGGTAATTGAGGGCGTTGCTCCTGAGGGGGTGATAGACCCACCTCCTGATGGGGTGGTAGACCTATCTACAGAGTTGGTACCTGGCCCACCTCCTGAGGGGGTGATGGACTCACCAACAGAGCTAGCACCAGACCCAGCTACAGAGCTGGCGCTGGTCGCAACACCGCCACAGTCAGACGGTCTCTCAGACGCGCAGGAAGAATTAGAACACTTTGACGCGAAGGAATACGCAGACGCGTCCTCAGGGTTGAGGAACATCCTGAAGGTGCTCGCCATGGACCCTGAGTTGCGGAGCAGGATGAGGTTGCAGCAAATGTCCAGCAGCATCTGCTGCTTGATGGACACTGGCAGAGATTTGTAGACTCCAAAGGTAACCATTTCTGTGGTGCCCCCTGGTGTTGTGGTGGTGGCAGCTGGTGTTGTGGTGGTGGCAGCTGGTGTGGTGGTGGTGGCAGCTGGTGTTGTGGTGGTGGCAGCTGGTGTTGTGGTGGTGGCAGCTGGTGTTGTGGTGGTGGCAGCTGGTGTTGTGGTGGTGGCAGCTGGTGTTGTGGTGGTGGCAGCTGGTGTTGTGGTGGTGGCAGCTGGTGTTGTGGTGGTGCCCCCTGGTGTTGTGGTGGTGGCAGCTGGTGTTGTGGTGGTGGCAGCTGGTGTGGTGGTGGTGGCAGCTGGTGTTGTGGTGGTGGCAGCTGGTGTTGTGGTGGTGGCAGCTGGTGTTGTGGTGGTGGCAGCTGGTGTTGTGGTGGTGGCAGCTGGTGTTGTGGTGGTGGCAGCTGGTGTTGTGGTGGTGGCAGCTGGTGTTGTGGTGGTGGCAGCTGGTGTTGTGGTGGTGGCAGCTGGTGTTGTGGTGGTGGCAGCTGGTGTTGTGGTGGCGCCAGCTGGTATTGTGGCGCCAGCTGGTGTTGTGGTGGCGCCAGCTGGTGTTGTGGCGCCAGCTGGTGTTGTGGCGCCAGCTGGTGTTGTGGTGGCGCCAGCTGGTGTTGTGGTGGCGCCAGCTGGTATTGTGGCGCCAGCTGGTGTTGTGGTGACGCCAGCTGGTGTTTCACCACCTGATGTAGTCATAGTACCACCTGGTGTTGGCGTTGCACCACCTGGGGCTGTTGTACCACCTGCAGCTGGCGAAGTACCACTTCCACCTCCAGGCACAGCAGAAGCCACAGCACCAGCAGTGTCAACATTGCTTTCCCCAGCACTGGCGTCTTTTTCAGACACGTTTCCCTCATCGTGGCTGGCATCACCAACACTGCGCGGTGTATCAGTGCCAGGTGACGCAGCATCTTCAGTGTCCATGTCTTGAAATGCACCATCAGTGTGAGGTGCTTCAGTGTCCATGTCTTGAATTGCACCATCAGTGTGAGACGCAGCACTTTCAGTATCCCCGCCATGAATAGCCCCTTCAGTGTCCATGTTCTGAAGACTCCCCTTGCAATCCTTAGATCCCATGGCCCCATTAAGAGCGCCAGATACACGGCCAGTTCCCCCTGCTCCCTCCAACACGTCGCACGCCCGCCCCACCTCAATGAGCTTTGCCACAATGTCATGTTTGGCGAGCTCATCCTTTTGGAGCAAGCTCTGCAGGTCGGCGGTCGGCTTCACCTTGCGTATCTGCCTCAGTGACACGCAGGTCACCTCACCTTCGGGTCTCTTTTCCTTGGTTTGGAGTTCCTCTTCACTGCAACTTGAGTCCATTGGCGACCCTAACTTGTCCCATATGGCCTCCTCAGCCCCTTCAGGGTCCGTTCGTGCCCCCAACTTGGTCACATTTACAAGAAGGTCCTTTGGGCCCGACCCTAACTTGGCCTTTTTGAGCAGGTCCTGACACAACGGCTCCTTCTGAGCAACTCTGGCCTCGACGACGCGCTTCTCTTCGGTCTTCTGAGAGATGGAGACCATCAGGTGCCGGTACAGAGTCTCCAGGGTCTGGACCAGCTCATGGGGCTCCGAGGAACGGCTACCCAGCTCCAGCAACACACGCAGTGCGAGACGCTCTTCTGCTGTGCCCGCTGGGATCCTCACCCTCGACGTGTGGAAGTAATGATCCGGGTTAGTGATGGAATGACTTCCATCTGTGCTGTTAGTAGAGCTGGAGTTGAGAGGGGTGCTGTTGGTAGTGCTGGAATTGAGAGGTGTGCTGTTAGTTGTGCTGGAGTTGAGAGGCGTGCTGTTGGTAGAGCTGGAGTTGAGAGGCGTGCTGTTGGTAGAGCTGGAGTTGAGAGGGGTGCTGTTAGTAGTGCTGGAGTTGAGAGGCGTTCTGTTGGTAGAGCTGGAGTTGAGAGGCGTGCTGTTGGTAGTGCTGGAGTTGAGGGGATTTTCATGGGTGCCCTTTGTACAAGCATCGTCATCAACGTCACTAGCGTTTTCAACACTTGCAGTTTCAGGCAATTTGGAAGTGTGAGAGTTCACGACGGCTTCTGAATCCTGCGATGTTTGTGTGTCGGCTTTTTCATCAAGGGGATTCACTTTCTCTGCACTTAATACGGGATCTTTTCTTCCACTAGCCCTCACATCACTGTCGCTTAAACTGTCAGTCTTCCCACTCTGCTGTTCTGCACAATCAGCACCTACTTGCTCAGAGGAATTTTGACACGGGTTAGAGCGAGATTCTTTAGTAGGAGTGGCTTCAGGAGAAGTGTCCAGTATAATCAAGCAATGATCATCATCCTCATCCTCGTCGTCACTGGCTTCCACGATCTCGGTAGACTTGGGTTCTTTAATGTTTGTTTCCTTCTGTTCAGCACGGGCAGGAACCTCCTTGGGAATTTGAGACTTGTCTTTGTCATAGTGCTGCGTCCCTTCCAAGGACTCGGTCTCGGAGTCCCCCTCGAGGTTGATTTCCACGGTGTCTTTTGGGTTGATTCTTCCTTTAATGATACCACCTCCAGAGCCTGAGCTAAGTTCATCAGCCTTGTGAGAAGGCATGATCTTCAAGGGCACGCCAGGCGAACGACAAAAACTGTTCACGTCCACCAAAACTGCACCATGATCCGTTTGCCCCTCACCAGCAGAGCACCAATCCGTTTCCGTCGTCCATTGCTCTTCAAGGGAAGCCCCGTTATTGACAACGACGCTCTGCCTCACACACACAAAGTTGGGGGCGACAGGCGTGGAGGAGTTGGGGTTAAGGGCCTCCCACGGGGACTTCTCGGAGGGGAGGAACACGAAAGACACGGCTGTGTCGTCGGGCTCCCCCAGCAGGGAGTGGGGGAAGAATTCGTCGGGGTCACAGCAGACGCTGAGCAGCTCGAGGTAGTCGTGCACGTTGAGAGGCGGCTTCCCAACGTACGGGTTGAAGGTGAGGTCCAAAAACAAGCCGTACTCGTCAGGACGGTACGCGACTTTTTGCTTGCGTTGCAGGGCCTCTAGAGGGGCCGTTTTGAAGCGTATGAGGGCGTTGAGGGACTTCTCCGTGTCCCACAATCGGTCCCGGTCTAGCAGACCCCAGAAGGGCATGCCGGAGGTGGGGCACAGCCTCAGATTAGGAGGCCATGGCAGCATCTTGGACCCGTCGCACTTCTTCTTAATAACCGCCCTCAGGTCCCGTACCAGCTGCAGCAGCTGACGCGTCTGCAGGAGGTACAGGTCACGGTACTCGGGGTCGTCAAGGACGGACAGGAGGCCCTCGTTCCAAAAGGCGAGGTCATTCTGGCGGTAGGGCGGGAGGTCCTCAGGCTGCTCCTCCCCAAGCAGGTAGAGCTGCAGGAACTCCTGCTGGCGACGTGAGTATCTCTGCAGAAGGTCGTGAGCCTGCGTCAGCCTGCGCTTTGTGACCTGCACGGCCTGCTTCTCGACCTTCCTCCGGTAGCCTGCACGTAATGAGGCACAGGCTCAAATATTGAAAGGCTCGAGTAATGGAGAGTGCATTTTTAAAATTCTCAACACTACGTCTCAGTGGGGTAAGGTTTGAATGAAATTATGATGTGTGTCTTCCATTACTACGTCTTGAGGGGGTAAAGACTCAAATGAAGTAATGAAATGTGTAGGGAAGCATGAGCAATACAATTTATAGTACCTTTATAAAATGCTACCTTTATAATACCTTTCCTAAAATGCTACACACAACGTCTGTCGCGATGGGGCAAAGGCTCTAATGAAATACTGGACTGTGTAACGAGACTTGAACAGTTGATCACTGAATTCATTGTTTGTCATGGTGAAGCCCAACACAACACACACCCCAACACAATACAGCGCAACACAACATTACACGCCAGAAAACATCTTCCACACAACCGCTAGACACCACACACAACACGCTGCTCACACAACAAACAACACACCACGCTACACACACAGCACAACGCGCTACACACAACACACCCCACGCCTCACCCAGCACGAGGGCACTAAGGGCGCGTTGCACGCAGCGCCCCCTGATACCGTGGCGCCCACACAGCGCCCTGAAGGCGGTCTCGCCCCGCCACAGCCGCTGCAGCCGCACCACCGGCCGCCCTGCACAGCGGGGGTCACAATTCAACACTGTGTACCACCGGTGGTACACGAAGGGGATTTTTAGATAAGAGCAGTGTTTTAGATAAAGGAAATATTATCAAATATTATTCTAATGAATTTTCTCAAATTTTCACAGTTGGAGGTAATTTTATAATGCTGTTCACCGACCAGTGGTCACTAACGCAGTTCTCATAAATACCTTATGAAAATTAAATATGAAGGCACGATCCAGTTCATGTTCTCAACATTGCTTTCTGCAGTCAACTTTAAATTTGGGTTGAATATTGAACTTCATTTTTAGTAGTCGAAGTGTTGAACAATATATTTAACACAAGCAGTACAGCAGCAGATTGTATCTCGTGACTAGCACGATGGACAAATTTGAGTGTAGCTACTCGTCGGCTGTTCGGTCACTTCTACAGCATCCTATCATCTACGCTAATTCTAGCAGTGAAACATGTTTGTACTGAAGACATCATCATGCTTGTACTACCGCCACCACCATTGAGATATTCCACCTGACCAAGTCCTCAACAACCACACTACCACAACACCTGACCAAGTCCTTAACAACCACACTACCACAACACCTGACTAAGTCCTTAACAACCACACTACCACAACACCTGACCAAGTCCTTAACAACCACACTACCACAACACCTGACTAAGTCCTTAACAACCACACTACCACAACACCTGACCAAGTCCTTAACAACCACACTACCACAACACCTGACTAAGTCCTTAACAACCACACTACCACAACACCTGACCAAGTCCTTAACAACCACACTACCACAACACCTGACCAAGTCCTTAACAACCACACTACCACAACACCTGACCAAGTCCTTAACAACCACACTACCACAACACCTGACCAAGTCCTTAACAACCACACTACCACAACACCTGACCAAGTCCTTAACAACCACACTACCACAACACCTGACCAAGTCCTTAACAACCACACTACCACAACACCTGACCAAGTCCTCAACAACCACACTACCACAACACCTGACCAAGTCCTTAACAACCACACTACCACAACACCTGACCAAGTCCTTAACAACCACACTACCACAACACCTGACCAAGTCCTTAACAACCACACTACCACAACACCTGACCAAGTCTTTAACAACCACACTACCAAAACACCTGACCAAGTCCTTAACAACCACACTACCACAACACCTGACTAAGTCTTTAACAACCACACTACCACAACACCTGACCACGTCCTTAACAACCACACTACCACAACACCTGACTAAGTCTTTAACAACCACACTACCACAACACCTGACCAAGTCCTTAACAACCACACTACCACAACACCTGACCAAGTCCTCAACAACCACACTACCACAACACCTGACTAAGTCCTTAACAACCACACTACCACAACACCTGACCAAGTCCTCAACAACCACACTACCACAACACCTGACCAAGTCCTTAACAACCACACTACCACAACACCTGACTAAGTCCTTAACAACCACACTACCACAACACCTGACCAAGTCCTCAACAACCACACTACCACAACACCTGACCAAGTCCTTAACAACCACACTACCACAACACCTGACCAAGTCCTTAACAACCACACTACCACAACACCTGACCAAGTCCTTAACAACCACACTACCACAACACCTGACCAAGTCCTTAACAACCACACTACCACAACACCTGACCAAGTCCTCAACAACCACACTACCACAACACCTGACCAAGTCCTCAACAACCACACTACCACAACACCTGACCAAGTCCTCAACAACCACACTACCACAACACCTGACTAAGTCCTTAACAACCACACTACCACAACACCTGACCAAGTCCTTAACAACCACACTACCACAACACCTGACCAAGTCCTCAACAACCACACTACCACAACACCTGACCAAGTCCTTAACAACCACACTACCACAACACCTGACTAAGTCCTTAACAACCACACTACCACAACACCTGACCAAGTCCTCAACAACCACACTACCACAACACCTGACCAAGTCCTTAACAACCACACTACCACAACACCTGACCAAGTCCTTAACAACCACACTACCACAACACCTGACCAAGTCCTTAACAACCACACTACCACAACACCCGACCAAGTCCTTAACAACCACACTACCACAACACCTGACCAAGTCCTCAACAACCACACTACCACAACACCTGACCAAGTCCTCAACAACCACACTACCACAACACCTGACCAAGTCCTTAACAACCACACTACCACAACACCTGACCAAGTCCTTAACAACCACACTACCACAACACCCGACCAAGTCCTTAACAACCACACTACCACAACACCTGACCAAGTCCTTAACAACCACACTACCACAACACCTGACTAAGTCCTTAACAACCACACTACCACAACACCTGACCAAGTCCTCAACAACCACACTACCACAACACCTGACCAAGTCCTCAACAACCACACTACCACAACACCTGACCAAGTCCTTAACAACCACACTACCACAACACCCGACCAAGTCCTTAACAACCACACTACCACAACACCTGACTAAGTCCTCAACAACCACACCACTACAACACCTGACTAAGTCCTCAACAACCACACCACTACAACAACCGCCCAAGTCCTCAACAACCACACCACTACAACAACCAACCAAGATCTCAACAACCACACCACTACAACAACCGACCAAGTCCTCAACAACCACACCACTACAACAACCGACCAAGTCCTCAACAACCACACCACTACAACACCCGACCAATTCCTCAACAACCACACCACTACAACAACCGCCCAAGTCCTCAACAACCACACCACTACAACAACCGCCCAAGTCCTCAATAACCACACCACTACAACAACCGCCCAAGTCCTCAACAACCACACCACTACAACAACCGCCCAAGTCCTCAACAACCACACCACTACAACAACCGCCCAAGTCCTCAACAACCACACCACTACAACAACCAACCAATTCCTCAACAACCACACCACTACAACAACCGCCCAAGTCCTCAACAACCACACCACTACAACAACCGCCCAAGTCCTCAACAACCAACCAAGTCCTTAACAACCACACCACTACAACAACCAACCAAGTCCTCAACAACCACACCACTACAACAACCGCCCAAGTCCTCAACAACCAACCAAGTCCTTAACAACCACACCACTACAACAACCAACCAAGTCCTCAACAACCACACCACTACAACAACCGCCCAAGTCCTCAACAACCACACCACTACAACAACCGCCCAAGTCCTCAACAACCACACCACTACAACAACCAACCAAGGTATCAACAACCACACCACTACAACAACCAACCAAGTCCTCAACAACCACACCACTACAAAAACCAACCAAGATCTTAACCACACCACTACAACAACCGCCCAAGTTCTCAACAACCACACCACTACAACAACCAACCAAGACCTCAACAACCACAACACTACAACAACCAACCAAGATCTCAACAACCACACTACCAGCTCACCACGCAGCTGCAGCAGAGCGGTCTTGCAGACCCTGTCTTTGAGGCGATGGCTCATACCAGGACGGTGGGTCCTCTGAGCCACCATCTCCACCTTCTGCATGCCTCTTATCTCCTCCTCTCCTTCTTTTTCTTTACCATCTTCTTTTTGGTGACAACGCTGGGTTTTCTGCTCTACTTCATTCACCTTCTGTGTGTCTCTTGCTTCCTCTTTGTCTCCTTCTTTTTCTTCTTCTTCTTCCACCTCTTCTTCTTTTTCTTTTTGGTGACCCGAAGAAGAGTCCTCAGTGCTTGGAGAAAATGAAGCGTCGCCTCGCTTCCGCTTGCTGGCAGGACACGCTGTGCTGTTAATGGACCTCCCAGAACTACTGGCTTTTGAATCCAAGCTCTTCTTTGGATCCGTCGCCTCAAAGCAGCAAAATTCTCGGTTCCTTGAGCGCTTCCCCCTCCTCCTCAATCCTTTTGGATCTGAATCTTCATTTGAATTGCCTTTTGCGGAAGGGGGATCAAACCCTAAAAAAGAATCATCCGTGGACTCTTCTCCCGTTCCTCCGCTCTCACCACCCTCTCCAGCAGGTGATTTGATACGTCCTTTGCCAGAGGGCGCTCCAACAGCTTCTCCTCTCTCACCAACATCCTCCCCAGCAGGAGATTTGAGACGCGCTTCGTCAGGATGAGCCTCCCCAGAGGTCGCGTCGTGCACAGTGACCCTCAAGACCCACTCGTGGAAGGGCGGGGGCATGTTGGGGGGCTCCTCTAACGCCGTCCGCACCACGAGACCAGGGACGAACTCGCCGGTTTCATCCTTGGCCATCTCGAGTTGGAGCTGGTCCATTCTTTCGAGACGTTGGCGCTCCTCCTCGACTGCGTGTGGCAATTCTGAATGTGGCAATCCAGCCAGTGGCAATCCTAAGTGTGTCACGCCTGCAGGTGGCCCTGGGTGTGGCAATCCAGCATGTGGCACTCTAGAGAGCGTGTTGTTGCCAAGCCCTGCTTGCTTCCTTTCCTTCACCAGCTGCCTCCGCCTCCTGTCGCGCTCCCTCTTTATCAGCCTACGGACGTCCTCAGCGGGCTGCCCTCCAGACGGGGTCTTGACAGTAGGGGGGCGTGGGGGGGGAACAACCCACGTGGGTTTGGGGTATAGGTGTTGCCAGGAGCCCCCCTGGACCCCACTTGGGGCCAGAGGTCTCAGCACCCCAGGAGGGGCTATCTGGACCAGCTGTGGGGGAGCTGCGGGACCGGGGGGTGCGGTGACGAGCAGCAGTTGGGAGGGGGCGGGGGCTATGGGGGCCGGGAGGACCCTCACCTCCGGTTGGGGAGCCGGTACCAGGGGGCGGAGTGGCTCCAGGCGGGGTGACCCCACAGCTGCACGCAATGTTGGGTTTGGTTAGCGAGTGTTGAGGTGGGCAACTGTGACTGTGACATGGATTTGTGCACACGACATGCATGTGTTCTTCAGAAATATACACAACTGTACACAGGGAATACATATGAAATATACCTAATTATACACAGGAAATGCTCATGTTCCACAGAAATATACACAACCGTACACAGGAAATACATCAAACTAAATATGGTGGTTAAGATGTTAAATTAACTCTACCGCCCCACATTCCCCACATGGTACACCCAACAAAAATACTCGTTAAATTCATTTCATGTCAAGTAGATGCTCTCATTATTATCTTTTTTAAAGTTTATTGCCAAGAACAAGTTCCGCGTCTAATCTGATGATAGAGTCAGTCTAACAACGGTGGTTTTAATACCGGTAATACTGGTAGACAAATTAGACGTGTTGAGCGTTAAAATGCTGCTGACGTCAAACGAAATGCTGTCGTCGTGATGTCACTAATAACACTGGTTATAATACCGGTAAAACTAGCAGAGAAATTAGGCAGTTAAGGATTAAATGCTGTGGTTGTGACCTCACCAATAACGGGGGTTATAATACCGGTAAAACTAGCAGAGAAATTAAGCAGTTAAGGATTAAATGCTGTGGTTGTGACCTCACCAATAACGGGGGTTATAATACCGGTAAAACTAGCAGAGAAATTAAGCGGTTAAGGATTAAATGTTGTGGTTGTGACCTCACCAATAACGGGGGTTATAGTACCGGTAAAACTAGCAGAGAAATTAAGCGGTTAAGGATTAAATGCTGTGGTTGTGACCTCACCAATAACGGGGGTTATAATACCGGTAAAACTAGCAGAGAAATTAAGCGGTTAAGGATTAAATGCTGTGGTTGTGACCTCACCAATAACGGGGGTTATAGTACCGGTAAAACTAGCAGAGAAATTAAGCGGTTAAGGATTAAATGCTGTGGTTGTGACCTCACCAATAACGGGGGTTATAATACCGGTAAAACTAGCAGAGAAATTAAACGGTTAAGGATTAAATGCTGTGGTTGTGACCTCACCAATAACGGGGGTTATAATACCAATAAAACTAGCAGAGAAATTAGGCAGTTAACGATTAAATGCTGTCGTTGTGACGTCAGTAAATGCCAGCCACACTTTTACACAACTATAAAAGTTATAGGAAGCAACAGCTCACCTTCAGCAGGGAATGCGGGCCTAGACGCCGGGTTGGGGGGGGGAAGAAGTGCTGCACTGCCCATGGTAGAGATCTGGAGAAGAAGGAGCACGCGCTGGTGAACTAAGCAACACTGTCGTCTATAGTGGGCCTTGTGTCGTGTGGGGGAAGGTAGGGGTGGAGTGGAGGTGTTCCACTTGAGTGGGTTAGGGTTGGTGGGTTATGTGACGCCTGCTGTGTTGAGCCCACTACACGGCCCACTCAACCCACACAACACGTCACACACCCCATGACCACACACCACAATCCACACCACAGAACCCATGACCCCACACCACAATCCACCAGTAGTAGTAGTAGTATTAGCATCGATTTGCTAGCGCTTCAGTAATTCGTACTATATCGCGCCGTAGGTCTCACAGTTCAAAAAATACAACATTCACATCATTTCAGTAAAAGCACATTATATAATCTCTATTCAAAGTTCCTCACAATTACCATTATGGAGACATAGCAACATCCATCGCAAAAACCGTTTTAACTTCCACCCACATTTTGTCATCTTATAAGAGCCCCAGTTGATCTTTGAAGAAATCATCCACAGATCCACGCACACTTTGTTAGCACGGGCAGCCAAAGGCCCCATAGGGGATTTCAGCTGCCCAGTAGTAGTAGTAGTATTAGCATTGATTTGCTAGCGCTTCAGTAATTCGTACTATATCGCGCCGTAGATCTCACAGTTTAAAATACTGGATTCACATCGTTACACAAAAGCACACTATATAAATGTTGTTCAAAGTTTGTCACAATAACCATCATGGAAACACAACAGCAGCCATCATAAAGACCGCTTCAATTGCCACCCACATCATTGTCATTTTATAAGAGTCCTAGTTGATCTTTGAAGAGATCATCTACAGAGCGACGCACAATCCGCGAAACACAGGACAGCCAAAAACCCCGTAGGGGATTTCAGCTGCCCACCCATTTATGACCGGGCGCCTTACCCACGCTGAAATCCCCAGAGGCATCTACGCAGCGCACCCGGCCATATTGTAGTTTAGTCATCCACATCTCAGACGTGAAAAGTTCCTTGATTACGCTGTCCCTTTCCTGGCTAAATTTGAGACATCAAGTTGCACTTCTCTAGAAACATTTTCAGCGCCGTCACACTGAAAGCTGAACGCTCGATTTCCTTGAGCATTCCGGTCATTACATCCTCATCAGGACCTCGCAGTCTTGGGAAGCACACACTCCTGACAGCAGCATACCGGGGGCACTCAACAAGAAAGTGTTTGACAGTCAGAGGAACGTGGCACCGCTCACATCGAGGCTGCGGCTGTCGCTCCATCAAGTGCCCGTGCGTCAAACGAGTATGGCCAATACGAAGGCGGCAGAGTATCACCTCCATCCGACGAGGGCGACAACTAGACGATGTCCACTCACGTACGGTGGGTTTTATAATTCTTAATTTATTGTTAATTGTTCTATCCCACTCCTGTTGCCACAAGCTTCTCACTGCAGCCTTTATCCGTGGGTAGTAGTCTCGGAAAGGGACCATCGAGTTCAGCGTCTCCTCGTTTGTCTCCGCAGCCTGTTTAGCCTCATGGTCAGCTCGCTCATTGCCCGATACTCCCACATGTCCGGGCACCCAGCACAGCATGACACTCTTGCGTCTACTTGCAAAGTTAATTAGCATCACGACAATTTCAGCAATGAGCGGGTGCGTACTATTATACATCTGTATGGCATCAATTACACTTTTTGAGTCAACGAAAATAGTGAAGGGCCCACATGGATACTCCTCAATCAGCTTCAGCGCCTCCATCACACCGTACAATTCTGCTGTGAAAATTGATGACTCTGGGAGCAGCTTCCTTGCACTGACCCTTTCCCCAGACACAGCAGCACATCCTACAGCATCTCCCGTTTTAGATCCATCAGTGTAGAACTTTACAGACTTAGCGTGCTTTTCCATTACATGGTCCATAAAAATTCCCTTCAGGATGTAGTCCGGCATGGATTCCTTCTTGGGCATCCGGCATCCGGGGCAAAAACTATCTATAGGGACGCGCCACGTCGCAGTATTTTCTAAGAGTACTGGAAGTATTTGCATGGGTCTCAATTGCATAGCAGCTGTAATCACAGGGTAGTCCACAGACGAAGGTATGAAATAAGGAAAAGGCAGGTGTCGTCCAAGGGGCGCGTGCACACTAACCCATGCAGGAGACAACGGGACTTGTTCCAGCCTGGCTAGGTACTGCAAGGTTAGTTGCACACGTCGAAGCCACAGAGGAGGCTCTCCGCTCTCCACGCACAGGCTGTAAGAGGGTGAGGATCGAAAAGCACCAGTGCTTAGCCTGATAGCTGCATGGTGCACTGGGTTCAGTTTAGCCAGAGTGGATTCTTTTGCATATTGATATACTATGCAGCCGTAGTCTATTTTACTCCTGATAAGAGTTCTATATAGTCGCAACAGCGTCATTCGGTCTGCTCCCCACGCTACTCCGGATAAACACTTAAGGAGATTCATTCTCCGAGCACACTCAACCTTGAGGGCTGCCAAGTGAGGTTTCCAGGTGAGCTTATCATCCACAGTCATCCCCAAAAACTTGACGCTGTGCGCAAAAGCCACCCGTCCCTCCCCCAGCACCAGTCGAGGGGGATCACATCGGCCACGTCCCTGGAAATGAAGGCCTACAGTCTTCTCAGTAGAAAAGGTGAAGCCATGTTCAAGAGCCCAGTTGTTCACTTTGTTGATGGCTCTCTGCATTCTGCGAGTCACTGCAGGCAATAATGCAGATGAGGAGTACAGCATAAAATCGTCCACATACAGAGAGGCTAAAATGCCAGGGGGGAGGACCGAAGTAATACCGTTCAAGGCGACATTAAATAGCGAGCAACTCATGACGCTGCCTTGAGGCAGGCCTTCACGCTGAAGCTGCAGTGAGGAGAAAGTACCACCCACTCTAACACGGAAGGTTCTCTCACCAAGAAACTCCTGGATATACAAGGCCATATTACCACGGAGTCCATATCCATGCAATGATTTGAGGATCCCATATCTCCACGCAGTATCATAGGCCTTGTGCAGGTCGAAGAAAACGCATACAGTCTGTCGGCGTTCTGCGAGGTTAGTTACCAGGTAGTTCTGTAGACGGAGCAGAGCATCTATGGTTCCGCGGTGTTGTCGGAAACCAAACTGTACGGGATTTAACAGTTCTTCGGCCTCCAGCCATCGCGTGAGCCGTACATTTACCATCTTTTCCAGCAGCTTACCAAGGCAGCTAGTCAGGGCAATAGGTCGATAGTTATCTGGGTTAGAGGCAGGCTTGTTGGGCTTAGCAAAAGCCATGATTGTTGCTGTTCGCCATTGCTGCGGATATGTGTGTGTGCTCCAGATTTTGTTGTATATATAGAGAAGGAATGATATTGCCGTATGATCCACATTTTTCATCATTTGATAGTAAACACCATCAGGCCCGGGGGCTGTGTTTTTGCACTTTTTTAAGGCACAATATAGCTCTACCATTGTGAGGGGATCGTTGTAAGAGTAGGTGGAATTAGTCAAAAAATCAAGTGGTTGCCGCTCTTGTTGACGTCTGAGAGCCAAGGAGGGATACCCGCTGCTGACACGACAGAAGCTCCGAGCCAAAGCTTCTGCTACGCGATCCGGATCTGCCGTGAGAGAGCCATCAATTTCCAAACACAGTGACCTGTGTCCATAATTTCCCTTCATTTTGTTCACTCTCTGCCATACCTTGGCCATAGGGGTGTTGGTATTCAGGCCGGAGACATACTTCTGCCACGATGTCTTACGCGCTACATCCTTTACTAGTTGCGCTCGAGCCCTCGCTCGGTTGTAGGCGATCTTATGGGCCAGCTCTTTAGTGCGTTGGTAGCGCCGCAAGGCTCGCTTCCGTTCACAATTAGCTATTGCACATTCGTTGTTCCACCATGGAACACGATGTTTCTGGCAGCCTCCCTGAGACTTTGGGATGACAGCGTCGGCAGCCGCACGCACTGTTCTGACAAAGTGATCGACCAGCTCATCCACACTGCAACTCTTGTCTGGTTCTTCCATTCGCGAGCAGGATTCGAAGTTTTTCCAGTTTGCCTTTTTAAAATTGAGGCGTGGATCCACGGGCTCAGGTTGGTACAGTACCAAACTCAAAAGGATAGGATAGTGGTCACTACCACACGTATCCTCAAGCACAGACCACTGCGTATCAGGAAAAATGTCGGGCGTGCACATACTGACGTCGATTGCAGAGGAGGTACCGCTTTGTACATGAAAGTGAGTGTGGGCTCCGGTGTTCAACAGGCACAACTCGGTAGCATCCAAAAACTCTTCCACCGCTCTGCCATGCTGATCATTTATCAAATTGCCCCAACGAACATGTTTGGCATTTACGTCTCCAAGAATGAACGCTGGTCTTGCTAGTTGGTTACTGAGAAGGATGAGGTCCTGTGAGGTTAAGGGATCTCCAGGTGATGTATAGATATTGCATACGGAGACCATACGTTGCCCGATACACAAACGGAGGGCCAGGGCCTGTAGTCCAGTATTGATTGTTATTTTACTATAACCCACATCTCTCCGCACAAGTATTGCAAGTCCCGTTCCGGGCACTGGATTAGGCACCGGGGAAAAAACCTCAATGCAATAGTTGTTTGGGGGTGTAGGGTTCAGGCTTCCAAGAAGGGTCTCCTGGAGGCAAACGCACCAAGGTTGGTACTCCTCAAGGAGGGCCCTCAAATCTCCGTAGTTACGTCGAAATCCTCTAATATTCCATTGGATACAGGTGTTCACGGTTTACCAGTTCGAGATTTAGCACGCGTGGAGCTCTTCTCAGCACCCTCATTCAGAGCGGTTGCCAGATCAGGCGGCACGGGGCTTATGGGTTTATCATCCCATGTATGAATTGGCACTGCGGGAGGTGGCTTAGTTGGGAAGCCACGCGGGATAGGAAATTTCTTCAACATATGCGACGCAAAATCTTCTGGGACAGTTGTGACGCGTTCCAGAGAGCGAACACGCTGCGTCACAATATGCCGCTCACTATCCCGCTCAGACCTGCGACCGTCCGCACGAGGAACCGAAAGGTCACGTCCAGCGCTCCCCACAGCCCCACTTCCACTGCCGGGCATCCGCACGCCTGGTCGGGGCACTCTATCCACTTTGCATTCTGGTTCCGATATACCACCAGGCGGGGCTGCCGGCTCCGGCTCCGGAATAATCTTTGCCTGGCTTGGAAGTGCATCAAGAGCTCTTTCGGTGACTCTAGGTGCTTTTGCCACATTACCCATGTTGTTGCTGTGGGTCGGCGACGTGCCGCTCTGTGTACGCTTTCTCGAGGTTATTATAGAAGGTATTGCTCTCAAAGGTTCACCAGGTGTGTTTGGCTGGTCCGCCACCAAAGTTTCCGTTGGATTTCTTTTCGCTCTACTTTTGGATGCAGGTGGTTGTTCTTCAGTTGCAGATATTCTTGGGATGGCCGCTCCACCAGCACCCGGCTCCCGTTCCACTGCAGTATTCCTCAGCTGGCACCGGCCAGCAGGGCCGGGAACACGGTTGGTGGGCATCGCTTGAGGGGTTTTAGCCTTCTCTGCATACGTAATTCGGGTTTTATTGAAACGGCTGCCAACCACGCGCTTAGCCTCGCCATAGCTGATGCGCTGGTTTGTCTGCACCGCTAGGGTTTCTTCTTCAAGTTTATAATAGAAACAAGACAGAGCTAGCAGGATGTTGCTCACCACAGTTGGCACATCGGGGAGATTTGGTGCAGGGCAGTTCATGCTGTTCTTCCGCGCAGTTGACGCACACGCCAGGCTCAACACGGCAGGACCTGGCACCATGCCCAAAGTCCTGGCACTTGAAACAGCGGCGGGGCTTCGGCACGTACTGGCGCACGAGGCATCTTGTCCATCCAATGTTTACAGACTGTGGTAGGTGGCAGCGGTCAAAAGTGAGGATGTATATTGACGAGGGCATCAAAACTCCCCGCTCGAATCTCTTGATCCGGTATAATGCTTTCACTTCAAATTGCTTCAGTTCCTCTAGGAGGCGGTCGTCGCTATACTGAGGATAGTTGTCGTACCATATGGTACCCTTGCACTCATTAAGTCTGTCATGAGGAGACACCTGCACGCCAACTCCCGCAAGGGACCGCAGGCCTAAGATAACCGCACTTTGGTGCTGGTTGCGCACCTCAACCAATAGACCGCCATTCTGGGTCTCTGTTACTTTCGCAGGTCTGCCACCAAGTCCCCTGCACAGTTGACGATTGGCTTCAATCACGTCAACGTGGCTCATGGGCGATCCATCCTTGGTTTTAATAATGAAAAATCTTTTAAATTCCGTTGGGAGAGCTGCATTTTCGTTATCATCGACACTGGCCAGGGGCTCTGCAAACAAATGTTGCCGCCGAACACGGCGCTTGTGTCGGTGTGGTTGCACCCTTTGTCTCTGAGATGGGGGAACATGAGGTTCAAGGATAATATTCATTTTCTCAGACGGCCCGGCTTCAGCGTCACCACTCGCAGAAGACTGTGATGGTGGTTGCTGCGCCAATGGCAAAGTTGAGGAAGATTCAGTACAGGTGTCCGTGCGTGAGGGTCCAGTCGTCACCGAAGATATAGCGGGAAAATTTTCCATGTTGAGAAAAGGTAAGGTTTCACCTGTCACCCCGAGCCAGCACCTAAGACGGCCGCCTACAAGGGGATCCCTGATGTCGGGCACACGTAGTCCCAACGGGAACGCTCGCTAGGTACAGGCATAGCAGTCAGAGTGACCAGGATCAGCAGGTTGATGCGCTTGACTAGTCGAAGGCGCGTTCCCGCACGCCAAGGACGTTTAAGCAGCCCCCCGCCTACCCAGCCACCCCTCCCACTAGCCCTCGCCGCATGCGACTTCAAAACTGGCAGGACGGGCCTAGGCTCCTGCCAGCCCCCAAGGAGAGGTCAGAGCGTGGTCCAGGAGAAGGCCAGGTCATCCGAAGAGAGAAAGTCAGCACAAATCCGTATAGAAGTCCAAGTCAGTAGGGTGGTCACAATGCTGCCATCTCTCTTCGTCTGACCCCTCAACCCAGACCACTCTACCATGGTTGCACCTGGGTAGCACAGCCCTGGGCATCATAGAGGCACGCAAGCCCCCTCCCCGCGACAAGGGCGAGATGGCGCGAGGGGGTTTCAGCTGCCCATCCATTTATGGCCGGGCGCCTTACCCACGCTGAAACCCCCAGAGGCATCTACGCAGCGCGCCCGGCCATTTTGCAGTTTAGTCTTCCACATCTCAGATGTGAAGAAGTTCCTTGCTTACGCTGTTCTTTCTCTGGTTAAATTTCTGACATCAAATTACACTTTTCTAGGAACATTTTAAGCGCTGATACATCGAAAGTTGAGCGTAAAATTTCCCTGAGCATTCTGATCATTACATCCTCATCAGGACCTCGCAGTCTCGGGAAACACACATTCCTGGCAGCTGCATATCGAGGACACTCAACAAGAAAGTGTTTGACAGTCAGAGGAACGTGGCACCGCTCACATCGTGGCTGTGGCTGTCGCTCCATCAAGTGCCCGTGCGTTAAACGGGTGTGGCCAATACAGAGGCGGCAGAGCATCACCTCCATCCGACGAGGGCGACAACTAGAAGATATCCACTCACGCACGGTGGGTTTAATACTTCTTAATTTATTATTAATAGTTCTATCCCACTCCTGTTGCCACAAACTTCTCACTGCAGCCTTTATCCGCGGGTAGTAGTCTCGGAATGGGACCATCAAGTTCAACGTTTCCCCATTTGTCTCCGCAGCTCGCTTAGCCTCCCGGTCAGCTCGCTCATTGCCCGATACTCCCACATGTCCGGGCACCCAGCATAACGTGACACTCTTACGTCTACTCGCAAGGTTTATTAACATTACGAGAATCTCAGCAATGAGTGGGTGTGTACTATTATACATTTGCGTGGCTTCGATTACGCTTTTCGAGTCAACAAAAATTGTAAAAGAGCCACATGGGTAGTCCTCAATCAATTTCAGTGCCTCCATCACACCGTACAATTCTGCTGTGAAAATTGATGACTCTGGGAGTAGTTTCATTGCACTGACCCTTTCCCCAGACACGGCGGCACATCCCACGGCGTCTCCCGTTTTGGATCCGTCAGTGTACAACTTCACGGAGTTTGCGTGCTTTTCAAGTACATGGTCCATGAAAATTCCCTTCAGGATGTGATCGGGCATGGATTCCTTCTTGGGCATCCGGCATCCTGGGCAAAAACTTTCTATAGGGACGCGCCATGTCGCAGAGTTGTCCAAGAGTACTGGGAGTATACGCATGGGTCTCAATTGCATTGTAGCTGTAATCGCTGGGTAATCCACAGATGCCGGTATGAAATGTGGAAAAGGCAGGTGTTGACCAAGGGGCGCGTGCACACTGGCCCATGCAGGAGACAAAGGGACTTGCTCCAGCCTGGCTAGGTACTGTAAGGTTAGTTGCACACGTCGGAGCCACAGGGGTGGCTCTCCGCTCTCCACGCACAGGCTGTAAGAGGGTGAGGATCGAAAAGCACCAGTGCTTAGCCTGATAGCTGCATGGTGCACTGGATTCAACTTGGCAAGTGAGGATTCTTTGGCATATTGATATACTATACAGCCATAGTCTATCTTGCTCCTGATGAGGGTTCTATATAGTCGCAACAACGTCACTCGATCTGCTCCCCACGTTACTCCAGATATACACTTTAGGAGATTCATTCTCCGAGCACACTCAACCTTGAGAGCAGCCAGGTGTGGTTTCCAGTTGAGCTTATCATCCACAGTCATCCCCAAAAACTTTACGCTGCGCTCAAAAACTATCTGTCTCTCCCCCAGCACCAGTCGAGGAGGATCACACCGGCCGCGGCCTTGGAAATTAAGGCCTACAGTCTTCTCAGTAGAAAACGTAAAGCCATGCTCAAGAGCCCAGTTGTTTACACTGTTGATGGCTTTCTGCATTCTGTGGGTCGCCGCAGGCAAAAATGCAGACGTTGAATAGAGCATATAGTCATCCACATACAGCGAGGCCAAAATGCCAGGAGGAAGGACTGTAGTAATTCCATTCAGGGCGACATTAAATAACGTGCAGCTCATGACGCTACCCTGAGGCAAGCCTTCACGCTGAAGCTGCAGTGAGGAGAGCGTACCACCCACTCTAACACGGAAGGTTCTCTCACCAAGGAACTTCTCGATATACAAGGCCATATTACCGCGGAGTCCATATCCATGCAGCGATTTGAGGATCCCATATCTCCACGCAGTATCATAGGCCTTGTGCAGGTCGAAGAAGACACATATAGTCTGGCGACGTTCTGCGAGGTTAGCTATTAGATAGTTCTGAAGGCGCAGCAGAGCGTCTACGGTCCCGCGGTGTTGTCGGAAACCAAACTGTACAGGATTCACCAGCTCTTCAGTCTCCAGCCATCGCGTTAGCCGGACATTTACAATCTTTTCCATCAATTTTCCAAGACAGCTAGTCAGGGCAATGGGTCGATAGTTATCAGGGTTGGAGGCAGGCTTATTGGGCTTTGCAAAGGCCATGATTATTGCTGTTTGCCATTGTTGCGGATATGTGTGCGTAGTCCAGATTTTGTTGTAAATATAGAGAAGGCATGATATTGCCGTATGATGCATTTTTTTTATCATTTGGTAGTGAATCCCATCAGGTCCGGGGGCTGTGTTTTTGCACTTTTTCAAGGCACAATAAAGTTCCATCATTGTGAGGGGATCGTTGTACGGATAGATGGAGTCAGTCGAAAAATCTAGCAGCCGCCGCTCCTGCTGACGTCTGAGAGCCGAGGATGCATGCCCGCTGCTAACACGACAGAAGCTCCGGGCCAACACTTCTGCTTCAGGCTCCGGGTCTGCGGTGAGATCCATCAATTTCCAAACACGGTCGCCTGTGTCCATAATTTCCCTTCATTTTATTAACTCTTTGCCATACCTTAGCCATGGGAGTATCAGTGTTCAGGCCGGAGACATACTTCTGCCACGATGTCTTACGCGCTACATCCTTGACTAGTTGCGCTCGAGCTCTGGCTCGGTTATAGGCGATCTTATGTGCCAGCTCCTTGGTTCGTTGATAGCGCCGCAAGGCTCGTTTCCGCTCACTATTGGCTACTGCACACTCGTGGTTCCACCATGGAACACGATGTTTCTGACAGCCTCCCTGAGACTTTGGGATGGCAGCGTTGGCAGCTGCACACACCGTTCCGACAAAACGTTCGACTAACTCATCAACACTGTATCTCCCATCGGGTTCTTCCATTCGTGAGCCGGTTTCAAAGTCTCTCCAGTTGGCCTTCTTGAAATTAAATCGTGGATCCGTGGGCACAGGTTGGCACCGTGCGACACACAGAAGGATGGGATAGTGGTCACTACCATACGTATCGTCAAGCACGGACCACTGAGTATCAGGAAAAATGTCGGGCGTACACAGGCTGACGTCGATTGCAGAGGAGGTACCGCTTTGTACATGGAAATGAGTGGGAGCTCCGGTGTTCAACTGGCACAACTCGGTAGCATCCAAAAATTCTTCCACCGCTCTTCCATGTCGATCGTTAATCAGATTGCCCCAGCGAACATGTTTGGCGTTTGCGTCCCCAAGGATGAAAGCAGGTCTTGTTAGTTGATTGCTAAGGAGTGTGAGGTCCTGTGAGGTCAAGGGATCTCCTGGTGAGATATAGATGTTGCATACCGTGATCATACGCTGCCCAACACACATACGGAGGGCCAGGGCCTGTAATCTAGTATTGATGGCTATTTTACTGTAGCCAACATCTCTCCGCACAAGTATTGCAAGTCCCGTTCCGGGCACCGGATTAGGCACCGGGGAATAAACCTCAATACAATAGTTGTTTGGAGGTGCAGGGTTCAGGTTTCCGAGGAGGGTCTCCTGTAGGCAAACGCAACATGGTTGGTACTCCTCAAGGAGGGCCCTCAAATCTCCATAGTTGCGGCGAAATCCTCTTATATTCCATTGGATATAGGTGGTCATGGTTTACCTTTTCGAGGTTTAGCACGCGTGGAGTCCTTTTCCACACCCTCACTCAGGGCGGTTGCTAGATCAGGCGGCACGGGGCTTGTGGGTCTATCATCCCACGTATGTATTGGCACTGCAGGAGGAGGCTTAGTCGGGAAACCTCGCGGAACCGGATATCTCTTCATCAAGTGTGATGCAATATCTTCTGGGACAATTGTGACGCGCTCCAGAGAACGGACACGCTGGGTCACAATATGTCGTTCACAATCCCGCTCAGACCTACGACTGTCCGCACGAGGCACCGAAAGGTCACGCCCAGCGCTCCCCACAGCACCACCCCCACGGCTGTACACCCGCACGTCTGGTCGGGGCACTCTTTCCACTTTACTTCCTGGCTCCGATACGCCCACAAGAGGGGCGGCTGACTCCAGAGCAGGCTCTCCAGTTCGTCTTGAGTTTTCCAGGCTTGGAAAAAGATCAGGAGCTTTTTCGACGACTCTAGGTGTCTTGGCCACTTTCCCCTGACTGCCGCTGTGGGTCGGAGACGTGCCGCTCTGCGTTCGCTTTCTTGAGGTTATAATTGAGGGAATCGTTCTCAATGGTTCATTAGATGGATTTGGCTGGTCAGCAACTGTAGTTTCGGTGATACTGAGGGGTGGATTTGGCACAACCATGGCACAATCCACCAACCCACACAACACACCCCATGACCCCACACCACAGAACCCATGACCCCACACCACAATCCACCAACCCACACAACACACCCCATGACCCCACATGACAATCCATCGACCCACACCACAGACCCCATGACCCCACACCACAATCCACCAACCCACACAACACACCCCATGACCCCACTTGACAATCCATCGACCCACGACACAATCCATTACCGCATAGCCCTACAACCCACTACCACACAACCGTGTGCACACCAAAAAGCCCTGTAATAACACTAAAGAGCCGACAGACGCTCTTGGATCGGAGGATTTAGGTGAGCAAGCACAAGATGTGCAGTCCTACATCATTGAACGGGCCCCCTACTTCCCTCCGCCCCCCACACACATCTCCTACACTATCCCACACACGTCCCTACACACCCCACATCTCACACCCTACACACAAGTTACTCACCTCCATACTCATACCACGACTCCCACACTACACACACCCCACATCACACACACCACACACACTGCACACATCACACACATCACTCACACCACACACCTTGGCCCTGGCGATGCTGTGGAGGGCGATGCCCCAGCGGCGCGCGAAGTTGACGTCGAGCTGCGCTGGCGTCAGCCTCCTGGCGGCCACGTGAGCTGGGGGGGGGGGGGGGGGGGAGGTTAGGGGAGTGTGCCTGCTTACACACCATCGTACACATGAGGCTATGGCGTGATCTTGTGCTAAATGCAGCACGGCACACAATACACGGCAACGCACTGCACGGCAGACACACAACACAACACACAACCCTCACCCTGGTCACAGAAGTGCAGGGCGTGTTGTGTGGGCAGGAAGGCCCAGACACGACAAAACACACACAACACAACACACAACCCTCGCGCTGGTCACAGAAGAGCAGGGCGCGGTGTGTGGGCAGGAAGGCCCAGACACGACAAAACACACACGACACAACAAAACACACAACCCTCGCGCTGGTCACAGAAGAGCAGGGCTCAGTGTGTGGGCAGGAAGACCCAGACACAACACAACACACAACCCTCACGCTGGTCACAGAAGAGCAGGGCGCGGTGTGTGGGCAGGAAGGCCCAGACACGACAAAACACACACGACACAACAAAACACACAACCCTCACGCTGGTCACAGAAGAGCAGGGCGCGGTGTGTGGGCAGGAAGGCCCAGACACGACAAAACACACACGACACAACAAAACACACAACCCTCACGCTGGTCACAGAAAAGCAGGGCGCGGTGTGTGGGCAGGAAGGCCCAGACACAACAAAACACACACGACACAACACACAACCCTCACGCTGGTCACAGAAGAGCAGGGCTCAGTGTGTGGGCAGGAAGACCCAGACATGACACGACACGACACAACACAACACACAACCCTCACGCTGGTCACAGAAGAGCAGGGCGCAGTGTGTGGGCAGGAAGGCCCAGACACGACAAAACACACACAACACACAACCCTCACGCTGGTCACAGAAGAGCAGGGCGCGGTGTGTGGGCAGGAAGACCCAGACACGACAACACACAACCCTCACGCTGGTCACAGAAGAGCAGGGCGCGGTGTGTTGGCAGGAAGGCCCAGACACAACAAAACACACACAACACAACACACAACCCTCACGCTGGTCACAGAAGAGCAGGGCGCGGTGTGTGGGCAGGAAGACCCAGACACAACAAAACACACACAACACAACACACAACCCTCACGCTGGTCACAGATGAGCAGGGCGCGGTGTGTGGGCAGGAAGACCCAGACACAACAAAACACACACAACACAACACACAACCCTCACGCTGGTCACAGAAGAGCAGGGCGCGGTGTGTGGGCAGGAAGACCCAGACACAACAAAACACACACAACACAACACACAACCCTCACGCTGGTCACAGAAGAGCAGGGCGCGGTGTGTGGGCAGGAAGACCCAGACGAAGTGGAGCTTGCACTTGGCTCTAGGCTGCTCCCTCTGGTAGCCCTGCACCCCCAGCAGCAAGTGCCACACCTGCGTCAAGGCACGGTATTGTAGCTGCGAGCTCTCGGTCTCGCGATATAATATAATATTAATATAATATAATAATAATATATAATATGACGCTTCGGCAAAAATTGGATAATTTAGTTTCAGCCTCCATGACCACAGCAACAATGTTTAAGGAGAAGAAGGATGAATTACGCAAGATGATAGCAAAATGAACCTACAGAAACACCTAACAAAACAATTCAAAATATACAATAAAACGCCCTAACAAGTAATAACCCAGCACCAACTTAACTGAGACTAACTTATTTAAATACATAACTTAATTCAACTTAATTGAAGAACGCAACCAAGTAACAGAACTAAACCACTTCGCCAAACAGCCCACCTATACCACCTAATAATCAGTGGGGCCCTAGCATCACCAACACCACCCAAGTAATGACCCCAGCACCACCTACATTAATAGCACCACCAACACTACCCAGCAAGCAGTGAGGCCCCAGCAGCACCCCCACCACCCCTCCCCCCCCACCTTGTGAGGCACACGGGGCGTGGACGCAAATGGGGCCCTGGCCCCATCGTTGACGCGGTCGAAGCGCAGGCACATGAGCTGGTGGCCCTGCCTCGGTCGGTTGCACAGCGTCGCAATCACCTGCGACATGTGTAGTGTTTGTATGGTTGCAACCATGATCACAACCGCACACTCCACTGGTCACAACCACACACTCCACTGGTCACAACCACACACTCCACTGGTCACAACCACACACTCCACTGGTCACAACCACACACTTCACTGGTCACAACCACACAATCCACAGGTCACAACCACACACTCCACAGGTCACAACCATGTGCGGTGGCAACCACACACTCGTCTAGTCACAACCACACAAATAACTTAACACCTCTTTAGGATGCCACAGCAGTGAGTAAGTAGGCAGTTCACATGAAGTGAAAAACATAAAAAAATAGAGGCCTTGCAGTTCTGCAGCAACATTGTGATTGAACTAAAGTGGAAACACTTCCTCAACTCTACTATCTGGATCTAGCAACAACTTAGATTAGATAACAGAAATTAAAACACTTCCTCTACTCTACCATCTGGCTCTATTCGCAGCTTTGATTTGATAAATAAAAGGGGTATCACTTCCATTACTCTATCTGGATTTACTTGCAGCTAGGCATCTACTTGCACGCTTAACGCTGGCACAACAAATGAACACATTTAATCATTATGAACAATATCTACACCTGTTCTCGCATCGTATCAGCTGGTCTACGGTGAAGAGAAGGTAAAGAGCTGTGCTTTACATTCTCTTTATTGATCAAGGGGCAGTGAACACCCTTTATTCTTCACAAAAGATGCTGCGCTTCACCTTCTCTTCACCAATCACAAAGAAGTCCAAACACCCCCAAACCAAAGATTAGATTAGATTTAAATAATAGTTAAAGTAGGTATAAGCCTCTCTTCTCTAACTGCTAAAAATGAAGCGTTTTGAAGAGAGGAAGGAGGAAAGCAACATTTAGTATGAAGATAAGGGAATGCAGAATCTATGCAAAAGAGGCATAGAAACAGAAAGTTTAGAAAGAAGTTCATGAAACAAAATAAAAGTTGAAGAAGAAAGTAGTAGGTGCTGAAAATCATGACATCAGTGAACTGAAAACAGGTGGTCCTTAACATAACAAAAAACATTGTTATTCCAACAAAAATAAGGCCTACCTAACACACACATTTTCACCCTGGGAGCAGCAAATTCACATAGATACAATAGTTGTACCCCCTAAGCCAAAAGAAGCTGTGTTCCCTCTCTATTGATTGATGTGATGTGCGCCCTTGACCTTTGCCAGCCATTCATTTAATATCGAGAAGTTGGAACGTCCCTATAGAGCAGGGTTTTCAAACGATGGCCCGCGGGCCACATTCGGCCCGCCACATAATTTCATCCGGCCTGCCAAACAAATCCCTAGGTGGTGACCTTAGAGAAGTAATTATCGTACGACTGGTATCCCTGAATTGAACTGTTATTTTTATTCCTTCGGCCCGGGAAACATATAATGTGGCCCTTACATTGCAAAGTTTGGAGACCCTTGCTATAGAGCAGCCTGTTCTCACCTTCTGCTTGTTGCTCATGAGGAAGAAGCGCATGGGGTGCTTCTTGCCCCAGTCCTCCTGGCGCATGGAGTGGAGCTGGAGCATGTGGTGGTAGATGAAGGAGCTCACCATCTTGATGCCGAACACGCGCTTGCTGCTCAGCACGCGGGGGCTCTCCTTCTCCTGGTGGTGGTGGTCCTCCATCCCGCCCTCAGGGTCCTCCACCAAGTGCACCACTGGCGCAGACTTCTTTTTCTGTACAAAATGAGGACGGGTTAGAATGGGTCTATAGGATTTAGGGTACTGATCTGGGGAAAACGGGGCACACTGAGGGTACAAATCTGAAAAAAAAGGGGGCACACTTCAGGGTATAGATCTGAGAAAAAGGGGCACACATTAGGAGTACAGACCTAGAGAAAAAGAGGCACACTTCAGGGTATAGATCTGAGAAAAAGGGGCACACATTAGGAGTACAGACCTAGAGAAAAAGAGGCACACTTCAGGGTATAGATCTGAGAAAAAGGGGCACACTTTAGGGTACAGATCTGGAGAAAAAGGTGCACACTTTAGGGTAACAGATCTGGAGAAAAAGGGGCACATTTTAGGGTACAGATCTGGAGAAAAAGGGGCACATTTTAGGGTAACAGATCTGGAGAAAAAGGGGCACACTTTAGGGTAACAGATCTGGAGAAAAAGGGGCACACATTAGGGTACAGACCTGGAAAAAAAGGGGCACACTTTAGGGGACAGACCTGGAGAAAAAGAGGCACACTTTATGGTAACAGATCTGGAGAAAAAGGGGCACACTTTAGGGGTACAGATCAGGATAAAAATGGGCATACATACGAATAGTGCTTAGGAAAATATGGGTCTAGAATTTCATTAATGGACGGCTGAAATGTTGGGGCGAGTTAGAATGGGCTTGCAGAATTTTGGGTACAGATCTGGAGAAAATGGTGCACATATTAGGAGTACTGGCCTCAAGATAATGGGGCCCACACAAACTGAAGCACTAACCATGAAAATACGGGTCTAGAATTCCATTAATGGACTCCTGCAATATTGGGGCGAGTTGGAATGCGTTTACAGCATTTGGAGGGACAGATCTGAAGAAAAAGCGGCACACGTACAAATTGAAGCACTTATGGAAAAAAAGGTCTAAAATTCTGTAGACTGCTGCACAATGGGCAGCACTGCACCACAGCAGAAGACGCAGGGTCACAGGCCCCAGCACCACACACACCCACCTGCAACACAGCAGAAGACGCAGGGTCACAGGCCCCCAGCACCACACACACCTGCACCACAGCAGAAGACGCAGGGTCACAGGCCCCCAGCAACACACACACCCACCTGCAACACAGCAGAAGACGCAGGGTCACAGGCCCCCAGCACCACACACACCTGCACCACAGCAGAAGACGCAGGGTCACAGGCCCCCAGCACCACACACACCCACCTGCACCACAGCAGAAGATGCAGGGTCACAGGCCCCCAGCACCACACACACCCACCTGCACCACAGCAGAAGATGCAGGGTCACAGGCCCCCAGCACCACACACACCCACCTGCACCACAGCAGAAGACGCAGGGTCACAGGCCCCCAGCACCACACACACCCACCTGCACCACAGCAGAAGATGCAGGGTCACAGGCCCCCAGCACCACACACACCCACCTGCACCACAGCAGAAGACGCAGGGTCACAGGACCCCAGCACCACAGCAGATGCAGGGTCACAGGCCCCTAGCACCACACACCAACCTGCAGCACCACACACCCACCCACACCACAGCAGAAGACGCAGGGTCACAGGCCCCCAGCACCAAAGCACCCACCTGCACCACAGCAGAAGACGCAGGGTCACAGGCCCCCAGCACCAAAGCACCCACCTGCACCACAGCAGAAGACGCAGGGTCACAGGCCCCCAGCACCACAGCACCCACCTGCACCACAGCAGAAGACGCAGGGTCACAGACCCCTCGCACCACAGCACCCACCTGCACCACAGCAGAAGACGCAGGGTCACAGGCCCCCAGCACCGCGCCACCATCAGCACGCTGCAGGGGGCCAGGGGGGGTCTGGCCCAGGTTCAACTGACCCCTGTTAAACCGGGCCATGGGAAAATTCATCTGGGGGGCACCCAGGTGCGCCCCTGACGAGGAGGGGCGTGTCAGGGAGCCAGCAGACACCAGGTTGCGGAGCAGGCTCATGGGGTTCACCACCTCATTTGCTGCACATGAGGACCAAGAGTTAAAAGATGGATAAATGGATGAGTGAATGGACGGATAAATAAATGGATGAGTGAATGGACGTATAAATAAATGGATGAGTGAATGGACAGATAAATAAATGGATGAGTGAATGGACGGATAAATAAATGGATGAGTGAATGGACGGATAAATAAATGGATGAGTGAATGGACGGATAAATAAATGGACGGATAAATAAATGGATGAGTGAATGGACGGATAAATAAATGGATGGATAAATAAATGGACGAGTGAATGGACGGATAAATAAATGGACGGATAAATAAATGGATGAGTGAATGGACGGATAAATAAATGGATGAGTGAATGGACGGATAAATAAATGGATGAGTGAATGGACGGATAAATAAATGGATGAGTGAATGGACGGATAAATAAATGGATGAGTGAATGGACGGATAAATAAATGGATGAGTGAATGGACGGATAAATAAATGGATGAGTGAATGGACGGATAAATAAATGGATGAGTGAATGGACGGATAAATAAATGGATGAGTGAATGGACGGATAAATAAATGGATGAGTGAATGGACGTATAAATAAATGGATGAGTGAATGGACGGATAAATAAATGGACGGATAAATAAATGGATGAGTGAATGGACGGATAAATAAATGGATGAGTGAATGGACGGATAAATAAATGGATGAGTGAATGGACGGATAAATAAATGGATGAGTGAATGGACGGATAAATAAATGGACGGATAAATAAATGGATGAGTGAATGGACGTATAAATAAATGGATGAGTGAATGGACGGATAAATAAATGGATGAGTGAATGGACGGATAAATAAATGGACGGATAAATAAATGGATGAGTGAATGGACGGATAAATAAATGGATGAGTGAATGGACGGATAAATAAATGGACGGATAAATAAATGGATGAGTGAATGGACGGATAAATAAATGGATGGATAAATAAATGGACGAGTGAATGGACGGATAAATAAATGGATGAGTGAATGGACGGATAAATAAATGGATGAGTGAATGGACGGATAAATAAATGGATGAGTGAATGGACGGATAAATAAATGGATGAGTGAATGGACGTATAAATAAATGGATGAGTGAATGGACGGATAAATGAATGGATGAGTGAATGGACGGATAAATAAATGGATGAGTGAATGGACGGATAAATAAATGGACGGATAAATAAATGGATGAGTGAATGGACGGATAAATAAATGGATGAGTGAATGGACGGATAAATAAATGGACGGATAAATAAATGGATGAGTGAATGGACGTATACGAGGCCTGTCTAAAAAGTATCCGACCTTTGGCCAGAAAAAATATTTCGAATACCTGTCGGAGTTGGGACCCTAATCCCCTTCAAAGTATGCCCCTTGTGCTTGCACACACTTAGCCCACCGATCCTTCCACTGCTGGAAACACCTCTGGTAGTTTTTTTTTAGAATGGTGTTCAGCTCCATCGTCGCATTGCCTGTTTGACTCCTTCGATGCTGACTGTTTTCTTTGATGTCCGTGGAATTGTGCATCACGAATACGCACCGGAAGGACAAACAGTGACAAAGGAGTACTATCAGGATGTTCTCCGGCGACTTCGTGATGCAGTTCGGCGCAAAAGACCAGACATGTGGACTGCGAACAACTGGCACTTGCATCACGACAACGCGCCCGCACATTCATCCCATTTGATCCGCAATTTCTTGGCCAAACATGGAATTACGACCGTTCGCCAACCTCCCTACTCTCCAGACCTGGCTCCTTGCGACTTCTGGTTGTTTCCAAAATTGAAGACACCACTGAAAGGATCCCGTTTTGAGAGTAGAGAAGAGATAATGCGGAACGCGACGACAGAGCTGAACACCATTCCAAAAGAAGACTTCCAGAGGTGTTTCCGGCAGTGGAAGGATCGGTAAGCTAAGTGTGTGGAAGCACAAGGAGCCTACTTTGAAGGGGATTAGGGTCCCAACCCCGTCAGGTTGTTGAAGTATTTTTTCTGGCCAAAGGTCGGATACTTTTTCGACAGGCCTCGTAAATAAATGGATGAGTGAATGGACGGATAAATAAATGGATGAGTGAATGGACGGATAAATAAATGGATGAGTGAATGGACGGATAAATAAATGGATGAGTGAATGGACGGATGAGTGAATGGACGGATAAATAAATGGACGTATAAATAAATGGATGAGTGAATGGACGGATAAATAAATGGATGAGTGAATGGACGGATAAATAAAT
This sequence comes from Morinoia aosen, assembly GCA_030386875.1. Classification (NCBI taxonomy): domain Eukaryota; kingdom Metazoa; phylum Arthropoda; class Malacostraca; order Amphipoda; family Talitridae; genus Morinoia; species Morinoia aosen. Next base: position 53,221,877 of record CM059580.1, read on the forward strand.
GGACGGATAAATAAATGGACGAGTGAATGGACGGATAAATAAATGGACGGATAAATAAATGGATGAGTGAATGGACGGATAAATAAATGGATGAGTGAATGGACGGATAAATAAATGGATGAGTGAATGGACGGATAAATAAATGGATGAGTGAATGGACGGATAAATGAATGGATGAGTGAATGGAAGAATAAATAAATGGATGAGTGAATGGACGGATAAATAAATGGATGAGTGAATGGACATATAAATAAATGGACGAGTGAATGGACGGATAAATAAATGGAAGAGTGAATGGACGGATAAATAAATGGATGAGTGAATGGACCGATAAATAAATGGATGAGTGAATGGACGGATAAATAAATGGACGAGTGAATGGACGGATAAATAAATGGATGAGTGAATGGACGGATAAATAAATGGATGAGTGAATGGACGGATAAATAAATGGATGAGTGAATGGACGGATAAATAAATGGACGAGTGAATGGACGGATAAATAAATGGATGAGTGAATGGACGGATAAATAAATGGATGAGTGAATGGACGGATAAATAAATGGATGAGTGAATGGTCGGATAAATAAATGGATGAGTGAATGGACGGATAAATAAATGGATGAGTGAATGGACGGATAAATAAATGGATGAGTGAATGGACGGATAAATAAATGGATGAGTGAATGGACGGATAAATAAATGGATGAGTGAATGGACGGATAAATAAATGGATGAGTGAATGGACGGATAAATAAATGGATGAGTGAATGGTCGGATAAATAAATGGATGAGTGAATGGACGGATAAATAAATGGATGAGTGAATGGACGGATAAATAAATGGATGAGTGAATGGACGGATAAATAAATGGACGAGTGAATGGACGGATAAATAAATGGATGAGTGAATGGACGGATAAATAAATGGATGAGTGAATGGACGGATAAATAAATGGATGAGTGAATGGACGGATAAATAAATGGATGAGTGAATGGACGGATAAATAAATGGATGAGTGAATGGACGGATAAATAAATGGATGAGTGAATGGACGGATAAATAAATGGATGAGTGAATGGACGGATAAATAAATGGATGAGTGAATGGACCTATAAATAACTGGATGAGTGAATGGACCGATAAATAAATGGATGAGTGAATGGACCGATAAATAAATGGATGAGTGAATGGACATATAAATAAATGGATGAGTGAATGGACCGATAAATAAATGGACGGATAAATAAATGGACGAGTGAATGAATGGATGGGTGAATGAGTGGATAAATGAACGAGTGAATGAGAGGATAAATGAATGAATGGGTGGATAAGTGGATGATTGAGTGCATAGATGGAGGATGAGTGAATCAATGACTAAGTGACTAAAATTACTTTGAGCCCCATTAACACCAAAATGGCATTTTAGATGGGAAACAGTGCATAACTGCAGCATGACTCACTTTCTGGGATACAATAATGACTCACTGCTTCTTATTGAACGGCATTATGAAAATTCTTGCATTGCTGGCAATTTCGAAACTGGTGTTTATGACATTAATGAGCAACACCCGATTCATTCTCCTCACAAGAACTATAAGTGTGTTGTTGATGTGAGGTGCGGGCCTGTCCCTAGCCTCCACCCTGTAATATTTGCAGCACTGAGCTGTACAGGAGATCAGGCCTTACTTTTCCTATGGGCTCAATCTTGGGGAATCTCACGTGCAAGAAAAAAATAATTATCCTTGAGACCTTATGCAAACATCAGGTAAAGATTGAAAATTCTCTCACTCGCAAAGAAATTTTCGAAACAGTTGAAGTTCATCACGTGATAAATTACTAAGAAATTCACTCAACATTTTTTAGTGGAAGACTGTCAACCTTTAAAATGTACTACCTATGAAGTCTATAAAACGCAACATTTTGATGTACAAACATCATCATCAGGCTGAAAATGTACAGAAAAATTGATCAGTCACATTGGTAAAATGTAAATCTAATTCTCAAGCTATATGAGACTATGTACTATGAAAGATGAAATCACAGCACAATCACGTGACGAACTTCAACTGTTTCGAAAAGTTGAGAAATTGGAAAAGAAAGAGAAAATTTTCACTACAAAGTGATTACAGCAAACCTTTAACGGTATTAAGCTTTCCCCAAACAAGCCACAACCATTCTTTAACACTTTGACTGGGGCAGGTAAAACTGAAGTTCAATACTCAACTCAAATTTTGAGGCAATTGTAGTGTGCCGTTTAGAGAACAGTTATAAACTGGATCGTCCATCCATTTCATTTTGATCAAGTGTTCATGAAAATGAAAATCCATGAAAATCTCCCCTGTGGCCACCGGTGGCTCAAGTTGCAGCCTAAGTGTTACGGAGATCAGCATTTAATTTCTAAATTACAATGCCCATAAGCAGTAAAAATTTCTGACGGACGTAAGGCATCTCTTGCATCGTTCTCATTTTTCGAACAATGTTTTGATTGAAATTTCTAATTTAGAGGGTTTATTTATATTTTATAAGTAATTACATCATCTCATTCGAGACCCCAAGAAATTTGGTCATAATAGGGTTGATATTAACCGAGGGGATGCCAGGGGACCAATATATTCCCCACAACTCACCCACAGATGGAGCTGGGGAACAAGGTGGGGAGACGATGATGGGGGCGTCATCCTCAGGCACGACCACCACCGCGGGAGTGGGGTGCAGGTTCACCTGGGAAAGAAAGCAACACTCAAATGACGGGGCATAGATTAGATTAGATTATTAGTTAGTTTAAGCCTCCCTATCCGCAACAAAGACTATCCAAAGAGAGAAAGGAAGAAGGCACCATTTAGAATGGAGTTGAGGGTACGCAGAATCTATGCACAAGGTGCACAGAAACAGTAAGCTAAGAAAGAAGTTCATGAAACAAGACAAAAGTTGAAGAAGAAAGCAATAGGTGCTGAAAAACAGGACAGCAGTGAACCGAAAAAAGATGGTCCATAACAAAACAAAAACCTATTCTATTTCAACAAAAAAGAAGCCTACCTAACCTTTAGCTTGGGCCCTCACATAGTCCCCCTGGGAGCGCCAATTCCCACAGACACAACAGTTGTATCCCCCTGAGGGGATGATGTGGCATAGTTCCCTGCCACATGTACTGCCCCATGCATTACTGTTACATGCCAGCATTGTTTTTGCGGTTGTGTAAAGCCAGCATCTATCAGCATGTGAACACATTCGACACGTTAACTGCCATGGGCTAAACTAAAGTTCAATATTCAACTCTTATTTAAAGTAAATTGCAGTGAGCAATTTTGAAAACAGCAAAAATTAACTGGACGTGGCTTTATTGAGATTGCAGGAAACAATGCAGTTTTCACATACTAGAATAAGCATTAGGAAACATAATATAAAGAAATACAAAAAATCCCATAGTATAAATTGCCAGAAATGTTTGGCCAAATGAAAGAATGAAAATGAAACAGTGAGCTGGCACACAAGGCTGATATGACAACAGGGGGCTGACACAAACCTGAAAAAGGCACGAGATTAACACAAAGACCAACATAAGGTTGCCACAAAGACAAGGTTTTACACAGACACAAGATTGCCACAAAGACACAAGATTGCCACAAAGACACAAGATTGCCACAAAGACACAAGATTGCCACAAAGACACAAGATTGCCACAAAGACACAAGATTGACACAAAGACACAAGATTGCCACAAAGACACAAGATTGCCACAAAGACACAAGATTGACACAAAGACACAAGATTGCCACAAAGACACAAGATTGACACAAAGACACAAGATTGCCACAAAGACACAAGATTGCCACAAAGACACAAGATTGCCACAAAGACACAAGATTGCCACAAAGACACAAGATTGCCACAAAGACACAAGATTGCCACAAAGACACAAGATTGCCACAAAGACACAAGATTGCCACAAAAACACAAGATTGCCACAAAGACACAAGATTGCCACAAAGACACAAGATTGCCACAAAGACAAGATTGCCACAAAGACACAAGATTGCCACAAAGACACAAGATTGCCACAAAGACACAAGATTGCCACTAAGACAAAAGATTGCCACAAACACACAAGATTGCCACAAAGACACAAGATTGCCACAAAGACACAAGATTGCCACAAAGACACAAGATTGCCACAAAGACACAAGATTGCCACAAAGACACAAGATTGCCACAAACACACAAGATTGCCACAAACACACAAGATTGCCACAAAGACACAAGAGTGCCACAAAGACACAAGATTGCCACAAAGACACAAGATTGCCACAAAGACACAAGATTGCCACAAACACACAAGATTGCCACAAAGACACAAGATTGCCACAAAGACACAAGAGTGCCACAAAGACACAAGATTGCCACAAAGACACAAGATTGCCACAAAGACACAAGATTGCCACAAAGACACAAGATTGCCACAAAGACACAAGAGTGCCACAAAGACACAAGATTGCCACAAAGACACAAGATTGCCACAAAGACACAAGATTGCCACAAAGACACAAGATTGCCACAAAGACACAAGATTGCCACAAAGACACAAGATTGCCACTAAAACAAAAGATTGCCACAAACACACAAGATTGCCACAAAGACACAAGATTGCCACAAAGACACAAGATTGCCACAAAGACACAAGAGTGCCACAAAGACACAAGATTGCCACAAAGACACAAGATTGCCACAAAGACACAAGATTGCCACAGACAAAATCGCCACAAAGACACAAAATCGCCACAAAGACACAAAATTGCCACAAAGACACAAAATTGCCACAAAGACATTAGGCTGCCACAAAGACGTTAGGCTGCCACAAAGACGTTAGGCTGCCACAAAGACGTTAGGCTGCCACAAAGACGTTAGGCTGCCACAAAGGCGTTAGGCTGCCACAAAGACACGAGATTGACACCAAGACATTAGGCTGCCACAAAGGCGTTAGGCTGCCACAAAGACACGAGATTGACACCAAGACATTAGGCTGCCACAAAGGCGTTAGGCTGCCACAAAGACACGAGATTGACACCAAGACATTAGGCTGCCACAAAGGCGTTAGGCTGCCACAAAGACACGAGATTGACACCAAGACGTTAGGCTGCCACAAAGGCGTTAGGCTGCCACAAAGACACGAGATTGACACCAAGACATTAGGCTGCCACAAAGGCGTTAGGCTGCCACAAAGACACGAGATTGACACCAAGACGTTAGGCTGCCACAAAGGCGTTAGGCTGCCACAAAGACACGAGATTGACACCAAGACGTTAGGCTGCCACAAAGGCGTTAGGCTGCCACAAAGACACGAGATTGACACCAAGACGTTAGGCTGCCACAAAGGCGTTAGGCTGCCACAAAGACACGAGATTGACACCAAGACGTTAGGCTGCCACAAAGGCGTTAGGCTGCCACAAAGACACGAGATTGACACCAAGACGTTAGGCTGCCACAAAGGCGTTAGGCTGCCACAAAGACACGAGATTGACACCAAGACGTTAGGCTGCCACAAAGGCGTTAGGCTGCCACAAAGACACGAGATTGACACCAAGACGTTAGGCTGCCACAAAGGCGTTAGGCTGCCACAAAGACACGAGATTGACACCAAGACGTTAGGCTGCCACAAAGGCGTTAGGCTGCCACAAAGACACGAGATTGACACCAAGACGTTAGGCTGCCACAAAGGCGTTAGGCTGCCACAAAGACACGAGATTGACACCAAGACGTTAGGCTGCCACAAAGGCGTTAGGCTGCCACAAAGACACGAGATTGACACCAAGACGTTAGGCTGCCACAAAGGCGTTAGGCTGCCACAAAGACACGAGATTGACACCAAGACGTTAGGCTGCCACAAAGGCGTTAGGCTGCCACAAAGACACGAGATTGACACCAAGACATTAGGCTGCCACAAAGACACGAGACTGACACCAAGACCAGATTTCCAGACAGGATTGATACAAAAACAAGATTTTTGCAAAGACACGATTGATACAGAGAAGATTCGTCACATATCCAAGATTGATTTCCACAGAGACAAGACCGTCCCTACCTGCGGGTCTATGAGGGAGCTGAGAGGCTTGATTCTGAAGGGCGGAGGTTTAGAGGGCGGCTGTGGAGGCAACTCTGCAATCTCCACAACATCGTCATCCTCCTCCTCTTCTTTCTGCTGCTGTCTGGCTCGGGCCTCCTCGATGATCCTGTCACAACGGCTGCGGGAGTACAGCTGCAGTGACACGGCCGGTGTCAGCTTCAGCTTCGGGTCGGACACGGAGTGTTTGGACACGAAGCTCTCGAGTATCCTGCTGGCCACGATGGCTGCGTACTTCTGGGTGATGCAGCCTATGGACGTGCGGCGGCCATTCACGTACACGCACAGGTCAGACCCTGCGGACACGTCGTTCTGTGGCCCCTCATCAGCAGGTTTTGGTGGGTCCTCGGCTGCTGGGGGTCATGAAATGTTTCAATTTCAGCAGCAAATTATGAGAAATTTAATTGATATTTAGTACTTTGACTGCAGTTGGTAAAACTGAAGTTCAATATTCAACACAAATTTTAAATCATTTGTTATCGGCTATTTTAAAAATAGGATTCATTAACTGGATCATGCTCTCATTAAGCTTTAATTGAGTACATATAAAAATTGTATGTGTTGCAACTGGTCGGTCAGCGGCATCATGAAAATCCCCTCCGTGGCCACCATTGGCGCAAATTGCAGTCAAAGTGTTCAACAAAATACAGACAACAACTCACAATCCGGATATAAATATCATCAATCAGCTCACATTAAATAAACCATACATTAACATCATTTAACAGACCATCAAAAATATCATCAAGGAGCACAACTGAAAAACATTACAAACACTACCGAACACACGTGCTGACTGTCCTCTCAACTCGCATTCAGTTTTGATGATGGTTAAGTATTGTACTTCATTGTATACATTGTATTTCATGATGGTTAAGTATTGTACTTCATTGTATACATTGTATTTCATGATGGTTATGTATTGTACTTCATTGTACACATTGTATTTCATGGTTATGTATTGTACTTCATTGTACACATTGTATTTCATGATGGTTATGTATTGTACTTCATTGTACACATTGTATTTCATGATGGTTATGTATTGTACTTCATTGTACACATTGTATTTCATGATGGTTATGTATTGTACTTCATTGTATACATTGTATTTCATGATGGTTATGTATTGTACTTCATTGTACACATTGTATTTCATGATGGTTATGTATTGTACTTCATTGTACACATTGTATTTCATGATGGTTATGTATTGTACTTCATTGTACATATTGTATTTCATGATGGTTATGTATTGTACTTCATTGTACACATTGTATTTCATGATGGTTAAGTATTGTACTTCATTGTATACATTGTATTTCATGATGGTTATGTATTGTACTTCATTGTATACATTGTATTTCATGATGGTTATGTATTGTACTTCATTGTACACATCGTATTTCATGATGGTTAAGTATTGTACTTCATTGTACACATTGTATTTCATGATGGTTATGTATTGTACTTCATTGTATACATTGTATTTCATGATGGTTAAGTATTGTACTTCATTGTATACATTGTATTTCATGATGGTTATGTATTGTACTTCATTGTACACATTGTATTTCATGATGGTTATGTATTGTACTTCATTGTACACATTGTATTTCATGATGGTTATGTATTGTACTTCATTGTACACATTGTATTTCATGATGGTTAAGTATTGTACTTCATTGTACACATTGTATTTCATGATGGTTATGTATTGTACTTCATTGTATACATTGTATTTCATGATTGTTAAGTATTGTACTTTATTGTATACATTGTATTTCATGATGGTTATGTATTGTACTTCATTGTACACATTGTATTTCATGATGGTTATGTATTGTACTTCATTGTACACATTGTATTTCATGATGGTTATGTATTGTACTTCATTGTACACATTGTATTTCATGATGGTTATGTATTGTACTTCATTGTACACATTGTATTTCATGATGGTTATGTATTGTACTTCATTGTACACATTGTATTTCATGATGGTTATGTATTGTACTTCATTGTACACATTGTATTTCATGATGGTTATGTATTGTACTTCATTGTACACATTGTATTTCATGATGGTTAAGTATTGTACTTCATTGTACACATTGTATTTCATGATGGTTATGTATTGTACTTCATTGTATACATTGTATTTCATGATGGTTATGTATTGTACTTCATTGTACACATTGTATTTCATGATGGTTATGTATTGTACTTCATTGTACACATTGTATTTCATGATGGTTATGTATTGTACTTCATTGTACACATTGTATTTCATGATGGTTATGTATTGTACTTCATTGTACACATTGTATTTCATGATGGTTATGTATTGTACTTCATTGTACACATTGTATTTCATGATGGTTATGTATTGTAATTCATTGTACACAATGTATTTCATGATGGTTATGTATTGTACTTCATTGTACACATTGTATTTCATGATGGTTATGTATTGTACTTCATTGTACACATTGTATTTCATGATGGTTATGTATTGTACTTCATTGTACACATTGTATTTCATGATGGTTATGTATTCTACTTCATTGTACACATTGTATTTCATGATGGTTATGTATTGTACTTCATTGTACACAATGTATTTCATGATGGTTATGTATTGTACTTCATTGTACACAATGTATTTCATGATGGTTATGTATTGTACTTCATTGTACACATTGTATTTCATGATGGTTATGTATTGTACTTCATTGTACACATTGCATTTCATGATGGTTATGTATTGTACTTCATTGTACACATTGTATTTCATGATGGTTATGTATTGTATTTCATTGTACACATTGTATTTCATGATGGTTATGTATTCTACTTCATTGTACACAATGTATTTCATGATGGTTATGTATTGTACTTCATTGTACACATTGTATTTCATGATGGTTATGTATTGTACTTCATTGTACACATTGTATTTCATGATGGTTATGTATTGTACTTCATTGTACACATTGTATTTCATGATGGTTATGTATTGTACTTCATTGTACACATTGTATTTCATGATGGTTATGTATTGTACTTCATTGTACACATTGTATTTCATGATGGTTATGTATTGTACTTCATTGTACACATTGTATTTCATGATGGTTATGTATTGTACTTCATTGTACACATTGTATTTCATGATGGTTATGTATTGTATTTCATTGTACACATTGTATTTCATGATGGTTATGTATTGTACTTCATTGTACACATTGTATTTCATGATGGTTATGTATTGTATTTCATTGTACACATTGTATTTCATGATGGTTATGTATTGTACTTCATTGTACACATTGTATTTCATGATGGTTACGTATTGTACTTCATTGTACACATTGTATTTCATGATGGTTAAGTATTGTATTTCATTGTACACATTGTATTTCATGATGGTTATTTGTACACATGTTCATGTATAGTATGCACACACGCAGCAGCTGGCGAGTATACGTCAAACCCAACAAACTTTCTACACCCAAATAAGCATTCATCAAAAAATTAATTATTCCTTGAAATTATCACTCAAAGCATTATTACCTTAGATATTGTGTAACAGACTTGAAATTTTGTTCATATTCATCCATAGTTGTCAATAGAAATAATGGTCAAAACAAATAATGAAATTGACGCTTGAAGCGGCTTGATGCCAAGTCTCACACAACAAGCAGCAAACTTTTGCCTTGTAATTCAACATAGAAACTGCTCCTTCACTATTGATTCTACAGCTCTTTTGTGGTCCACTACACCCTTTATCCAGCCTCTCACTCCCTCCCAAAACCTCTCCTTGAGGCTCTCACTCTTCACACCAGACATCTCATTTCCTCCCTGACCTGTATCAACCCAGCCTCTTAACACATGACTTGCAATATGACCCATTGATGGGATGGGTTGTACTAAGTTTTTCCTGGAGCAAAACAACTCATCAATGGGTTGTTTTCAAAGATTGTATCAATACTTCAGAATTAATGATACTTAATGGACCCAGATTTAAGGACACTTGCAAAATTGCCAACAACTTTTGAGTTTAAATTTGAGTTGAACATTGAGCCCATTGCAGTCAAAGTGTTGACACGTTTCCTGCGAAGGGACCCACCTGTGGTCACTGAGGGGATTTTCTCAATGCTTCTGACCAACATCCAGTCATTTGACCTAAGTTCTATATATACTTAATGAAAGCTAAATGAAGGCACAATTCAGTTGTTTGCTATTTTCAAAATTTCTTGATACAATTGACTTCAAATTAAGAGTTTAATTTTGATGTTTAACTAAGTTAACTGTTGAATTGAATCAGTTATATGTTAAAAAACTGTTAAAACTGATGTCAACTGTCCTCACCAAGACCTCCTCCTAGCTCACCTGCGGCCTCCTGCGTCTCCTGCTCACTGTGAGCCTGGTTAATGGTGAGCCAATAGCAGCGCTCATATTGCACCAGGCAGCGCTGCTACAATCTGGCTCAACTATTGGCGAAACGACATGGCGTTTTGTTGACATCATAAAGTTTGTTAGAAATAAAGCATTCCTATTGGCTAGCCAAACAAGAGGTGTATTTTCCCCCATAGAAATGACCCTACCTTGTTTCCTCTGCCGTGACCTCCTTCCAGCTCACCTGCAGCCTCTTGCTTCTCCTGCTCGCTGTGCGCCTGGTTGTTCTTCATCACGCTGAGCCGCGCCTTGTACAGCATGAGCAGCTTCTGCTCGTGTGCGCTCAAGCCTTTCACCTCCTGCACAGGCTCCTCGGCTTGGCCGTCCAGGTACAGGCTGCGACTCTGAGCTGGCTGGGGTTGTGAAGGTTGGGGAGGTCCTTGCTGGGGTTGAGAAAGTCCTGGCTGGGGCTGCGTGTGTTTGAGGTGACTGGGAGAGTTGGTGGATGCCACTGCTGCGCCAGAAGGGCCAGCATTGGAGGTTTGCTTGTCAAAATTACTGGGTTCAGCACCATTGGAGAGCTTGAGGCGCTTGGACAGAGGGCCGTAGTTGTAGGCTGTCCGGCCCCTCTTTCTGACAGTCACGTCAACGACAGATTTGGGTTTGGTCGACTGGACGATCGTGTACGTTTTCTGCTCTTTGTCCCGCCGAGCCGCCATCTGGCTGAGGTTCTCGTGTGGGTACGGACACCTCGTCCTGCGCAGCAGGGCCAGCTTGGTCTGCCTGTAGCCATCGAGAATCACCTTCTGACACAAGGGCTCGTCATCGATGCGGATGGAGCAGGGGGAGACAGCATGACGCTCCCCCAGGTGGATGGCAAGAGACTCCTGGGTGGTCATGGCCCAGTCTCTCTCCTTGCAGAAGGAGCAGTGGTAGTGGGGAGCACTGTCGCCCCCATCAGTAGGGGAACACCCGCATAACACAAAGTAGAGTTCCCCCACACAGAGGGCGTTGGGCCAGTGGGCATCTTTGAAGTGGACCTTGAGGTCATCTTTCTTAGAGAACGTGATCTTGCAGACCAGGCACGAGAGGGAGTTCTGCCTCTCGAGCTCGTCCAAGAAGTTCTTGAGGCTTGAGTTCACCACCGTCTTGAAGTGGGCAGGCACCAGTAGTGTGGACATTATCTTTTTCCTCTCATTAATTATCAAAAAATATTATCTAGTAACTTATATAATAGAGCACTACATCATAAAACCAAACTTGCATCAAAGATTGCTTCAGAGGCTGCAAAACATCTGCAACAGAAAAATTCAAGGAGCATCTCTGCTGTTCAAACCACAACACCATTAACCACCTATGGCTATATCATACTTATAGCTCAATATTTAACTCACACACCAGGTTCAAATGATGCTCAAAATGAAGATAAATAGTCTTTGGCTATTTAAACAAAAATAAAACAGCTACTGAAGTTGTTCACTACCAGTGCAATTTTAAAGAGACAAAATGTAAGACATCTTGGCAAAATTACTTACAGGTAGAAGAAACATTTATTGTAAATCTCTGTCTCACGTATATGTTTAGCATTATATCTCGCATTTCTTTTAACCTTAATTAACAACAGCCAAAACTGAATTTAATCAATTTTAGCCAATATTTCTTCTTTCAATCTCATAAGTGGCAACCATTGTTTTTTACTTTACTGCATTCAAAAAATACTTTTTGGAATGCAGTAATTGCATGTAATAATTTTTTTAGCCTCCATAATTGCAACCAATTATGTTCTGGACCTCCATAATTATGCCCAATAATACTTATGGCTTCCATAATTGCAGCTAATTATTTGTGTAACTTTCATAATTACACTCAGTTCTTTTCACCTCAATAATTACATCCAATAATTCTTTTAGCCTCCATAGCTGCAGCCAATATCAACTTTTGAATCTCAGTAACTGCAGCCAACAATCATTCTTTCTGTAGGTTCACCTGCAGCTGAGGGGACCTAACAGTCCCCCTTCAGAGGGCAGCAGTCCTTAAAGCATAGAATCCACAAACGTAATTACACAAATCAAGAATACGAGTTGCCTTCAGAAAACCTGAACACAATAATCTCAATTTATAAAAAATGAGCAGCAGTAAACTGAAGAAAATTATCACTTTGACTGTGACTTGCGCCGCCCGTGGCACACGGAGGTAATTTTCATAATGCCGCTGATCAACTAGCAGTCGCAAATTCAGTTTTCATAAATACCTAATCAGAGCTAAATGAAGGCACGATCCAGTTCATGCTTAATTTTTTGGTAAATGATGAGGACTTGACCATAATTGATTTTCTAGTTTGGGATGCCTAAATATTGTTAATGAGATCGAATTAAATAAGTTTTCTTCAATGCACTTTCCGTCGGAAATGAGTATTTTACATGTTATAGCGGTAAATGAGTTACCGGAACTCCAGTGTTTGAGGCGGGAAAAAATATACCGCGCGGTCCGACGTGAAAGTAAACAGGCATTGCCGCGTGCCAACCAAGCCAACTTTGCGAGAACTCCACTGTTTGAGGCGAGAAAAAATAAATAAGAGAAGCAAACCCCCTATTACAAACATAAAGAGGTTGGGTCGTGAGGGGTAGCCACAGTTTTTCTAATTAAAATGATAAATAAAGTCATCAGATTCATACGAAACACATGTAGCCATGACCATTGCTTCAACGTAACTGGCAGCCTTGAGATGACCGCAGGTCCGTAACTTCAAACCCGGTATGTTGTGGGTTCAACGTATCTGAGAACATTCGAATTAAGTAGTAGTAGTAGTAGTAGTACCATGAATTTGCTAGCGCTTCAGTAGGTCCTACTATATCGCGCCGAAGGTCTCGCGTCACAATTATCGACCTATCGGTCACATCACCGTTGTGGTACAAAAATAACCACTAATCGCCATCACGGAGCTCCATGTAACATATTTAAGAATACGCAAACAGGTTAGACGTTGCAGCCACAAACACAACAAAAAGTCAGTCATGATAAGCTCAAATTAAATTCAGTTGCTACAAACGCAACTGCTCCACCAGTTCAGTAATTAAATCAAGGTATTAAGTCCCCGGAATTATTCCGAAAAAACAGAAAATCAGGTTACATATGCATTCATTCGAATTAAGTCGTTCGAATCGACAATATAACTCATCATCTCATTATCCATGTTAATGCATACTAGAATTTCACTTTATTTATAATTTTCACTATAAGAACTGCGGCTCCCCCTCACAACCCATTATTATTATTATTATTATTATTATTATATAAGAAAGTTTTAGCCTCCCTTAACCACAACAAAGATGTTCCAAGAGAGGAAAGAAGAAGGCACCATTTAGTATGGAGTTGAGGGAACGTGGAATCTATGCACAAGGTGCACAGAAACAGTAAGCTAGGAAAGAAGTTCATGAAACAAGACAAAAGTTGAAGAAGAAAGTACTAGGTGCTGAAAAACAGGACAGCAGTGAACCGAAAAAAGATGGTCCGTAACAAAACAAAAACCTATTTTATTACAACAACAAAGAAGCCTACCTAACCTTTAGCTCGGGCCCTCACATAGTTCCCCTGGGAGCCCTCACAACCCAACCTCTTTACGTTTGTAATAGGGTGATGCTGCCCTTATTTATTTATTCCCGCCTCAAACACTGGAGTTCCGGTAACTCATTTACCACACTAACTTTTAAAATACTCATTTCCGACGGAAAGTGCATTGAAGAAAACTTGTTTCTTTTGATCTCATTAACAATATTTAGGCATCGAAAATTCGAAAATCAATTATGGTCAAGTCCTCAACATTTACCGATTTTTTTCAAAATAGATTATTGCAATTGACTTTAAAGTTGAGTTTAGCATTAAACTTAATATTTAGTGGTCATAGTCAAAGTGTTTATGGCTTGTGATTCAAAAATTTATCCTTTTACTAACAACAACAAAAAAGCCTCAGTGTAAGATCGGTAAATCTGAAGGAGATGACAGTTGTCGATTTTCCACTTTTTGGTGCCTGAACCTAATTAATTGAATCAAAATAAACAAGTTTTCTTCTATTCTTTTTTCGTCTCAAATGAGTATTTTACGATTTATAGCGGTAAGTTAGTTTCGTCATTGATGACGAATGCGCTCGAATAAACAGCTACTCATCGATTTTCGAATTTTTGTTGCTTGAAACATGGTAATAACATCGAAATAAACAACTTTTATTCTATACACTTTTTTCGTCAAATGAGTATTTACCGAGGTATAGCCGTAGGTTTGGTTTCGTCTTTCAAGACAGAGCGCTGGAAGCGAGACGCCATTGCAGTATTGCCATACAACTCGATCAAAGAATTTCTTTCCGCTTCAAAGACTGGAGTTGCGGTAAGTCATTTACCGCTATAACTAATAAAATACTCATTTGAGACAAAAAGTGCATAGAAGAAAACTTGTTTATTTCGATCTAATTAACTATGCTAAGGCATCGAAATTTACAAAATCGACAACTGTCATCTCCTTCAGATTTACCGTAAGATCTAACATTTCCTCCCAATACATTATTAAATTTCAAAGATAGAATAGTTTATCCTGAAATTCTTTGTTCAAGATGTTTACAACTACAAAAATATCTCAAAACCTATTGCTTAACCTTAATGCTATTTTAAGAAAAAAAATAATTCAGCAATTATCATTACTGGTACTATAATCCTTAACCCACTTCAATTTTGAAATTACTACATGCAACCACACTTGAATAACTATGACTTTATATAAGCAATTTCTCCCTTGATTTCATCTTTAGAAAAGTAAATAAAGCATTTAATGAACATATTGTTTACATTAAAATAAATAATCAGTGACTTATAAATAAATGAGGATGCAGGTAGAATTTCAATGCCATGTTTTCATGCTAATATTCAATCACATGCAAAATTCTCATAAATTAAAAAAAATTCAGATCAATATGTATTTTAGGTAATCCACCAAAATTAAAAATTTTATTCCAAAGAACCACTAAAGGAACCCATTTAGAATCTTTCACAGGAATAACATTCTGCTTTCTGATGCGTTATTTTCGAATTATTCAACTTTGAAGTTGGCTTTCGTGCGCCAAAGGACAAGATATTCCAACAACGCAGCAACCGTGCCAAGCGGAATTCAATTAATAACGGAAGCTAACCCTCTGTTACAAACGTAAACAGGTTGGGTCATGAGGGGGAGCCACAGTTCTTCTAGTGAAAATTATAAATAATGGTTTTAAGTTTCTAACCCACCCATTAGGGTGACGTCCGCAATTGTATTCACATCAGCAATCAATATTGAATATAATGTTGTCAACGAATTTCATAATTTTGTAGGTATAGATGGGTAATATATTCGATTATCAGATGTTGGTCAATGTATAGTTTCCCTTTGGCAGCGAAATTGAAGATGTCGTTGCTGATAATCACTAAATGGGCACATTTAAAAACCTTTTACATGAATAGCATTATGCTCTCTGATGCGTTATTTTTGAATTATTTAACTTTGAAGTTGGCCTTCCTGCGCCAAAGGAAGCGAGCGTAATTTAATTAAAAACGGAAGCTAATCCCCTATTACAAACGTAAAGAGGTTGGGTTGTGAGGGGGAGGCACAGTTCTTCTAGTGAAAATTATAAATAAAGCTTCTAACCCACCCATTAGGGTGGCGACCGCACTCTTGTTTACATCGGGTCTAACATGGCGACCACCATGGGCGCCGCCATATTGGACCCGATGTCAACAAGATTGCGGTCGTCACCCTAAAGGGTGGGTTAGAAGCTTTATTTATAATTTTCACTAAAAGAACTGTGCCTCGCCCTCACGACCCAACCTCTTTACGTTTGTAATAGCTTCCGTTATTAATTAAATTCCGTTTCACGCGCTCGCTTCCTTTGGCGCAAAGGCCAACTTCAAAGTTCAATTATTCAAAAATAACGCATCAGAGAGCATAATGCCATTCTTGTAAAAGGTTTTTAAATATGCTCATTTAGTGATTATCAGCAACGACATCTTTAATTTTGCTGCCGAAGGGAAACTATACATTGACCGATGTTTTACAAGAATGACATTCTGCCCGGCGATGCGTTATTTTCGAATTATTCAACGTTGAAGCTGGCTTGTGCGCGCCATGGAAGCACGCGGGGCTAGCGTAATTTAATTAATAACGGAAGCTAACCCCCTATTACAAACGTAAAGAGGTTGGGTCGTGAGGGGTAGGCAGTTCTTTTAGTGAAAATTATAAATAAAGGTTTCGAGTGACGTTTGTTTACATCAACGCCAAGTGGCTGCCGCCATCTGCAGCCGGTTGGCGCCATGGCGGCAGCCGTCTTCGAGTCGATGTAAACAAACGTCACTAGAAAGCTTTATTTATAATTTTCACTAAAAGAACTGTTGCTACCCCTCACGACCCAACCTCTTTACGTTTGTAATAGGGGTTAGCTTTCATTTTCATTACTAAAATAATGACTGTTTTTGCGTTAAAAGGACCATTCAGGAGCGCCGTTCGTATAACTTCAAACTTAAATAACTCGAAAACTAAGCATTTCCGGGCACATTGTCATTTGTGTAAAACGTCTTATAATTGACTATATTACCCATCTATACCCACAAAATTATGAAATTCGATGACAACATTATATCGGTCAATATTAAATATAATGTTGTCAACGAATTTCATAATTTCGTAGGTATAGATAGGTAATAGAGTCGATTTTAAGACGTTTTACATGAATGACAATATGCCCGGAAATGCTTAGTTTAGGAGATATAGGATAAATAACGCCAGGTAAGAATAGCATTAACGGCAGTTTCGATATGGCTCTTCCGGCGTTTTGCGGACGCGGACCACGCCAAGTTTTTTGGCGGGAGTCATCGGCCTCGGTATGGTTGAGTTAAATCAAGATATTTTAGGCTTACTTAGGTTAGGATACTTGACTAAATTAACTTTACCAAACCTAACCTTACCTATCGTTACGTCAGAACCTGATTTCTGCTTATTTACCTCTCCGTTTGTTCAATTTTATAAACGACGTTCCTTTAACTTCAAAGTTAAATATCTCCAAAAATAAGCATTTCCGGGCACATTGCCATTCATGTAAAACGTCTTATAATTGACTATATTACCTATCTATACCTACAAAATTATAAAATTCATTGACAACATTATATTCAATATTGACCACATTTAATTTCAACTACCACAAAAAACAACCAATAGCTGTACTTTGTACACAATTTTCCCAACCCATTTAATAACATTCAATTTCAACTACCTACCACAAAAAAACAACCAATAGCTGTACTTAGTACACAATTTTCCCAACCCATTTAATAACATTCAATTTCAAATGCACCAACATATAGCTGTATTTGGTCAACTATTATTTTAGATTCTGTTCAGCTTTTCCGTAATAAAATATCGCAACGTGGTCTACTAGACTCTACATCAATGCTTAGCACCAAATTCACTTTTGGTAAACACTTCTTCACTTTTTGGCCATACGTGCACTTTAATGAGCATTTTGACCAAGTATATTACAGCTCATACACTGTAGCTTGCATGTTTTTCACAGTATAAACCCTGTAATTTTTTTTTCATACTCAAAACCTATCTTAAAAAGAAATAAACGTAACATTTTGCCTAGAGCCTCGACACAAAGAGAAAGTCAACAGTTTCAAAAAACAAAATCCTTTCAACTGCAAATTCTATAACTAAGGAAAACTGGCCTTGATCCTATTTTACATCAATATGAAATGCCAACACAGCACAATTTCTGCCCAGCCCACAGAACACACCAACACACCCCATAACGAAGACTACCATGCCACTCCACTAGGGCCCGTGGTCGGCGGCGCGGCGAGTGCGTGCTTGAAGCGAACACTTTTCGCGCGAAAATACTGCGCTCTGAAGACAACACTGGCATATTTTCCTCTACTATTTGTTAATTATTTTTCATCTATAAGTTTTGTGTTGACATAAATTAGCATCTTGAAGCACTGTATCTGAATTTCCTCTATCTGCTTTCGTCATATGACGTCAGCGATCAAACGGTCACGTGACCACGGAGCGATCTCATTGGCTAGTCGAAGCTGCCGGCTCACCAACAGCCAATCGCAGCCTTCCGTGTGGATAGGTAAAACAAAATGGCGGAGTTCTGCTGTTAGACAGTACAAGTTTCCGAGATATGTGGGGAGCGAGTTCAATTGATCTCTGGGATACATTATGCGTATGTTCCCCTGATATAAGCCATGTAATTTGGTGAAGCAAACAAATAACCGAATTTGAGTGACAGTATGGAATAGGAGTTCAACACACGTTTGCCAGGTTTCGGCCATTTTGTCACATATCTATGACACTTAATTTTACCGAACGGTCGTACCTGCTGCTCTAATATGATGGACTAGCTGGCTTTTAGCCAAATGTGATAGTTATAGCTATCAAAAGATGCGGGGCACATTTTTTCCGGTCTTTAATTTGCTTAGTCAGCAAAATTCGTGAACTTGTAGGTCCCTGACTCAAGCATTTCTCATCGGTAGGGACTTGTGAAGGGACATGAAGTTTTTGGCGTCATTTAACGACATTTTAATTGTAAATTTACACTTCGAAAAGGGAACAGATGGTTTTTAAGAGTGTTTAGTGATTTTCAGCAAAGAAAATAGCATTTTATGGTATGTAAGTTGAGAACAGAGAGAAGAGAGAACGATTTTACTTTATTTTAGAATAAAATGTATAAGCATGGACGCAGGTAGGATATATATTCGAAATAATTTAATCATCTCAGAAGATAATCAGATATACATTTTGATCAATGCTCAGCCCCTCTAGTAGTAGCGAGCGCTTGCCCTTTTGCGTTGAGGGTTCGAAACTCCGAGGAGTATGATTTTTTTCTTGTTGGTGGAAGTAAGTTAACATGTCGTCTTTTGCTTTTCCATTGGCGTTTAAATGTGTATTTTTCTCGTACGGTTTACTTCGTTGTACTAATTATTAAGAATTTGAATCCAAAATGAATGGAGTGACCTATGTGTTTGACTGGAATTTTAAATGATTCATTTATTAACGTGACCCAAGTGTTGAATGTATAATGCATCGACTTTGCCGAAAAGTTGAATATGGCACGCAAAACTTGACTGGAATGTTGAATGTGTGACGCACAACTTGAATGTTCAATGTGTGACGCATCAACTTAAATGTTGAATGTATAGAAAAAAGGTTGATTTATATTATTATATATAGGAGATTGAAATACGTGGAGTTCCGTAATGGGAAAATTTACCGTAATTTATTACGTCAAATTTCGGAACGACATTTCAACAAGACCAAAAGCACTAAAACTAAGGGCAACAAAAGTACGAGTTCTTCGGAGCAGGTCTTCTGGGAGACAGGCGGGCGGTCCACTTGCGAACTGTGACTGCAGTCGTAGGAAGCAAGCACCCGTGCTCTGTGGAGTTAGTTGCAGTTAGTTAAGATTTAGTGTTTAGTCTTAGGTTTAATACAGTTTATCGTTGTAAGGTCAGTTTACGAGTTATAAGTTATAAGTTATTAAGGCAAGTTTATAAGTTATAAGTTATTAAGGTAAGTTTATAAGTTATTAAGGTAAGTTTATACGTTATAAGTTATTAAGGTAAGTTTATACGTTATAAGTTTTTAACGTAAGTTTATACGTTATACGTTTTAAGGTAAGTTTATACGTTATAAGTTTATAGTTATTAAGAATGCATGGGGAAACGTCGTCCTACGTAACCAGCTCACGGCATGGAAAGTAATTGGTTACTGAACTAGTAGTTCACCAACCTCCAATAAGCTCGTGAGCATCAGGATGTGCCGGGAAGCGGAGTCAGGCGAGTGGATGGTGAGCGGAGCGGTCAGCAGCAAGAGAGGCGCCCCAGCCTCTCATCCTCCGGCCGTTCAGTCCTCGATGGAGGAGAAGCGCAGCGTAGCGAAGCGAAGGAAAACCCACTGGCTTCCCTGCGTTGGCAGCACGGGAGGTTCCGTCGGGGATGCGGAGGCAGGTGGACACGACGAAGGCTGGGTAGGCTCAGTTATAGTTGAAGTTGTGAGGTCAATGGCTGGAGGCGATCTGAATTGGCTTCGAGAAAATTTGAGAGGTCAGTGCAGCTTGGCTCAAATGGTGTATTCAGTTGGCTGTATTCAGGATGGTAAACTAAAGTTCAAAACCAAAGACGAGCCTATAGAGCTGGGTTATAGAAATTTTTATATATTAAAGTAAGGATTTCTGCTACATTGTTTTTAGATTTAATATTCAGAGATTAAGTTTTACTTATAAGTTGAATGTTAATTTAATTTTAGTCCTTTATTTTACGTTCATGAGGAAAAAAGCTTAAATTTAATTAACTGTATACGATTACAGGATAGCCTGTAAGATTTCTGTACAGCATGTGTGACGCATCAGCTTGAATGTTGAATGTGTGACGCACAACTTGAATGTTGAATGTGTGACGCATCAACTTGAATGTTGAATGTGTGACGCACAACTTGAATGTTGAATGTGTGACGCATCAACTTGAATGTTGAATTTGTGACGCACAACTTGAATGTTGAATGTGTGACGCATCAACTTGAATGTTGAATGTGTGACGCACAACTTGAATGTTGAATGTGTGACGCATCAACTTGAATGTTGAATGTGTGACGCATCAAATTGAATGTTGAATGTGTGACGCACAACTTGAATGTTGAATGTGTGACGCACAACTTGAATGTTGAATGTGTGACGCATCAACTTGAATGTTGAATGTGTGACGCACAACTTGAATGTTGAATGTGTGACGCATCAACTTGAATGTTGAATGTGTGACGCATCAACTTGAATGTTGAATGTGTGACGCACAACTTGAATGTTGATTGTGAGACGCATCAACTTGAATGTTGAATGTGTGACGCATCAACTTAAATGTTTAATGTGTGACGCACAACTTGAATGTTGAAATGTGTGACGCACAACTTGAATGTTGAATGTGTGACGCACAACTTGAATGTTGATTGTGAGACGCATCAACTTGAATGTTGAATGTGTGACGCATCAACTTAAATGTTTAATGTGTGACGCACAACTTGAATGTTGAATGTGTGACGCACAACTTGAATGTTGAATGTGTGACGCATCAACTTGAATGTTGAATGTGTGACGCATCAACTTGAATGTTGAATGTGTGACGCACAACTTGAATGTTGAATTTGTGACGCATCAACTTGAATGTTGAATGTGTGACGCATCAACTTGAATGTTGAATGTGTGACGCACAACTTGAATGTTGATTGTGAGACGCATCAACTTGAATGTTGAATGTGTGATGCATCAACTTAAATGTTGAATGTATGACGCACAACTTGAATGTTGAATGTGTGACGCACAACTTGAATGTTGAATGTGTGACGCATCAACTTGAATGTTGAATGTGTGACGCACCAACTTGAATGTTGAATGTGTGACGCACAACTTGAATGTTGAATGTGTGACGCATCAACTTGAATGTTGAATGTGTGACGCACAACTTGAATGTTGAAATGTGTGACGCACAACTTGAATGTTGAATGTGTGACGCATCAACTTGAATGTTGAATGTGTGACGCACAACTTGAATGTTGATTGTGAGACGCATCAACTTGAATGTTGAATGTGTGACGCACAACTTGAATGTTGAAATGTGTGACGCACAACTTGAATGTTGAATGTGTGACGCATCAACTTGAATGTTGAATTTGTGACGCACAACTTGAATGTTGATTGTGAGACGCATCAACTTGAATGTTGAATGTGTGACGCACAACTTGAATGTTGAATGTGTGACGCACAACTTGAATGTTGAATGTGTGACGCACAACTTGAATGTTGATTGTGAGACGCACAACTTGAATGTTGAATGTGTGACGCACAACTTGAATGTTGAATGTGTGACGCATCAACTTGAAAGTTGAATGTGTGACGCATTAATATGAATGTTGAAAGTGTGACGCATCACCTTGAATGTTGAATGTGTGACGCACAACTTGAATGTTGATTGTGAGACGCACAACTTAAATGTTGAATGTGAGACGCACAACTTGAATGTTGAATGTGTGACGCATCAACTTGAATGTTGAATGTGTGACGCATCAACTTGAAAGTTGAATGTGTGACGCATTAATATGAATGTTGAAAGTGTGACGCATCAACTTGAATGTTGAATGTGTGACGCACAAATTGAGTGGAATGTTGAATGTGCGGCGCGTCAACTTGTATGTTGAATGTGTGACGCATCAACTTGAATGTTGAATGTGTGACGGGTCAGCTTGAATGTTGAATGTGCGGCGCATCAACTTTTATGTTGAATGTGTGACGCATCAACTGGAATGTTGAATGTGTGACGGGTCAGCTTGAATGTTGAATGTGCGGCGCATCAACTTGTATGTTGAATGTGTGACGCATCAACTTGAATGTTGAATGTGTGACGGGTCAGCTTGAATGTTGAATGTGCGGCGCATGAACTTTTATGTTGAATGTGTGACGCATCAACTTGAATGTTGAATGTGTGACGGGTCAGCTTGAATGTTGAATGTGCGGCGCATCAACTTTTATGTTGAATGTGTGACGCATCAACTGGAATGTTGAATGTGTGACGGGTCAGCTTGAATGTTGAATGTGCAGCGCATGAACTTATATGTTGAATGTGTGACGCATCAACTTGAATGTTGAATGTGTGACGGGTCAGCTTGAATGTTGAATGTGCGGCGCATGAACTTGTATGTTGAATGTGTGACGCATCAACTTGAATGTTGAATGTGTGACGGGTCAGCTTGAATGTTGAATGTGCGGCGCATCAACTTTTATGTTGAATGTGTGACGCATCAACTGGAATGTTGAATGTGTGACGCATCAACTTCTGTGGAATGTTGAATGTTGTGGGAATGTTTCCCTCGACGGTCGTTTCTAAATTAGAGTTCAAGGAAAGATATTGTAGGCAAAATTTAAAAAGTTTACTCATTAGTTTAAATAAAAGTACTAATAACTACAAATAATGATAGGAATATAAAGACGGGAGAGCAGTTCATTTTCAAAAATTTGTTACCAAAGTATAACACACTGGCTCGTGATTATTTCATGAAATGCTACCAAATTAAATTCGTGTAATTAGTAATAACACATATATGAGCATCCTCATATTACTCAGTGCTAATACCAATGTACGTTTGGTTTTATATTAAGAATGATTAGAAGGCAATATGTTAGCGTGAATCTCAGGTGTCAACTTTTATGTAAAAACTATGTTCTTTCCCTTTTTTCTTTCTGTAGGGGTAGTTAAAAGTAACTAATTATCATTAAATTAGTTATGTTGTATTCTCTTCGTTTGATGTGGGTTGAAAATACCTTCAAAAAGGTGACATAAAAAAACAGGAAATTTTTTTTACATCATTTCCTGTTTATTGAAAGTGAATATAAAATTTAACTTAATATATGAGATAATATTAATACGTATATTATTTGAAAATTTATAATACATATTATACAAATAATATTTTTAATATGTATAATATTTTTATTATATTTAATATATTTATTGTATATAATATTTATAATACAGATAATGTTTTTTAAATTATTGTATATACAACGAGCGCTCGATGTGACTCATAAACTTGCACGACCACACAATTAGGTGTATGATATATGAATGATCTGTACAGGATGCTTTATTCCTACCAACCAAGCCTGGTACACATCACCTTGTACATTGGTATATCAAATGCCTCATAACTAACACCAGGGCGCCATGACGGTTACCCCCGGTCAAGCCGGTAACCATTTCCGACACCTGGGTAGAGTGGAGAATTGCGGCTGAGTTCTCCCTTTTTCCAAAGGGGAGAAATCACCGCGCAACCGCCGGGATTCGAACCTTCGACACCTTCACGGAAGGGCGCGTTCTTTAACCACTCGGCTACGGCGAGCGTGTGAAAATTAATAATCGTGCATATCAGAAATATTGATCCATTCGGGGCGTAACCAAAAATCAAGAAAATGGCTGTAACGTTTTTGTATTGAATTTAAATTAATAAAAATTTGCATACGAATGTATTACTGGATGTGATTAGGTGTAGTCTCTATAGCTTTTTCCGATTTTTGCAATAATTACGGAGGTAGTGGAGGAAAGTAAGGGGTAAATGGCAATTTTTCAAAATTGATTTCCTCAGAGAGTTTTTATTATCGAGCAATGATTCAGGTTTCATTGGATGTGCAAAGAGTTGCTCTATAATTGTTTGTTCAATTGCAAAATCTACGGAACAATTGATTTCTTCATTTTTTTAGGTATCATAAAACTAAACAATTGCGGAATTCAAAATAATCCTCCAACTTTCCATGCATTAACTCTCTGCAATTACACTTATATTATTGCTCTGTAAGTGCTTTCTGAGAAGACGTGTCAGGAAAAGTACCCATTTTTCCCTCCATTTTCCCTATTATCTCCGTAATTATGGCAAAAATGGGAAAAACTTATGGAGACGACCCCTATTTATTTTCAAAAATACACATGCACGTCAATTTTCATAAATTTACATTTCATAAAAAGAACATTACAGCCATTTCATTGATTCAGCCGATTTCTGCGTGCACGTCCCCCTGTTAAATGATCTAATGGTATAACGGGCTCTAATTGGAGTATATTCGACCAAACTAATTCACTTGGTGCCATCTCGTTTGAACTATGTCGGCCTATAACTTGAAAAGACATACCTTAATATTTTCTATGCTAAAATGTGTGAATTTTAGAGCGAATGTGGCATGCAAAACTAAATTTAAGAATGGCGGTCATATGACCCCTCTCCTACACAAACTCGACTGGGCCCCCTACCTGAATATGATTCAATACTCACGAAGCCCAAAACGTTATAACTCCCTCACAGGACTGCTGATATTGAACAATATCTTTTCCCTACTATAACAAATTACAAGCCGAATCGGAGAAATGACGTCTTAGTCTACTATCGCTGACCTGACATTGCGCAGAAAATTATGTCAATATGAGGCGCCCTACTGGGGAAAAACTTCCCCATAGCATATAAAAATCTCAAACAATGAAAAAATTCAACACCAAAATAACACACCACTTTGCATTCTCTAAATTAACAAATGTATGCTGCAGAGCACTGTGAAATACTTTAATTACTCTGCTTCACTTGATTTTTTATCACAACTTTTGCTAGTATGTGCTTGTGATTTGATCTCTTGTACGCTAGTTTGCGCACAACAGGTAGCATAGAATTACACGTGACTTTCATTATTAATTCATATTTTCAAGAAAAAAAAGCATTCACATGAGCATTATTTCTCCCCTGTTGCTTACTGGCATTCCAAATTAAAATGACTATGTAGTCCAAGTCCACTTCCCTTTATTTGAAATAAGAAAGAAGTTAAAATCGAAGAAAGACCGTATGAAATAAAAAAATCAATCTCTCGTGAATTGTTCCTCAAAAATCTATACTATAATAAGAGCCGCGTCCGTCCGTCTGTCTGTCCGAAGCCAGCCTGCAGTGTGTGATGAGCGTATCCGTGATACAAGCTCTAGCCCTATATATTTTGACGGGCCGTGTTCACGCGGCCTCATCAACTCTCGGGAGATTGTATTTTTTAATTTCTTACGGCCTTTCTCTCATTTTGCCTTCTTTTTTATTTCAAATAAAGGGGGGGGGGGGGTGGACTTGTGTACAATAATGTTCGACAAATCACACGACACACGTTCATATATTCTAAGAATTCTCGTAATATTAATTCTTACTCGTACCTGATGGATTAATACACTGGAAGTTGCGGAGTTTATGAAGATTGTTTCACTCATAGGAAATTGTGGAGTGAAGCTTGTCTTATAAAGTTTTCCCAAGTGGGGGAAACTACTGAATGATATTTTTAAGGTTGAATATCAAGGAATTTATCGATTTCAAAAGAGGATGTTCTTTTTATAATGGCGAGGTCACCAGTGCTTTTTCAAGCACACTTAATTGCTAATTGAATGAATTACGGCCTCTGACTCTGAAGGAGTTAGGCGGCGTTCGGACGCTATCTTTCAAGCGTCAAATAATCCATGAAACAACCAAAATTACCACGAGCCAACACCGGAGGAAAATGAGAGAATAGTTTTACTCGCCGGTATGGGATTTATTGAGGAGAAGGTTGGACGCCAAGTGCAAGGCTTGACTCTTGTTGCGAGACTTCTTGGGGAGAGTCCAAGGAGGTTGAATAACTTCAGACGATTCGTTCAGCTCAGGCTTGTGAAGCGCGAGCTGGAGTGTGAAGTCGATGTTTTGTAAGTGTGGGGGGTTCCGACACTAAGTGATTGGTGATTTGAGTGCTGGGTAGGGAATTGATTACCGGTTGGGAAAACTCGGTAGGAATTGGAGACTCTCGCCCAAATGGCCTCAACTGGAGATTTTAGCGGCTCAGCTGCAGGGGTGCAGGCCTTTCCAGTATAGTGAACTTTGAATATGAGGAGAAGCTTGGAGGGAACACTTGGAGGAGGCAAGCTCCTTAAATTAAGAGGTTAGGGTTTGGTTTCATACGTGTTTGTGAGTGCTTGAATGTGTGGTCCCGTCGATCAATTGCCCCTCTGGGGCCCAAGGACTAATATCTGAAGAACACACAACGTGAAATGACAGTCTGCCTGGAAAATGGCTATCGAGCTTGCCAAATGGTTCTGCGCGAATGTTTCCAACGGAAGTGACTGACGGAAACGTGATCGGCAAATATTTTCGAAAACACAGTTTTGGTGCAATTTTGAGTTTAATCGAATTAATTTGGTCTTGTAAAATTGTAAAAATAACTACATTTGTATAATTTAATTTTAGGATTTTAGTTTTTTAATATTTTATGAAATTAGGCTGAAGTACGGCTGAGGGCGATCACTACAGTCTCACAGAAGTAAGCTTTAATATTTAAGGCTCATCACATGCTTTTGGCTGGCTTCGGACAGATTCAATAACACAATTATTTATAGAGATTGAAGCTCCGGATAGTTTTTAGCCGAACAAGGTTAAGTTCGGTTCAGTTAACTTGGGTAAAGTTCGCGGAGACGCGGAGAAAGTTTTTTCGAGTGTGGATCCGATGAAAGAACTCCTCTTAAATTTATATGTAACAGTAATTCAAAATCTCCACGTGCAATAGGTGAGAAATTATCCCAATTCAAAACGACAGTTGATGGTATATCAAAGCTGATACTAGGTCGATATTTTCGTAGTAGTTGCAAGGATTTTCTGGTCAATATCTTGCACTTGAAAAACATGAAAGAAAGAGAAACTATTCGTTTCAGAATAAGATAATCCATGAAATGTAGTACAGTCAATTGATTTTAAGATATTTTTTAAAATAAATGTCTTAAATTGAATTCAACATCGATGTCTATTTTGTATTAGCGGACAGAGATCAAAACTTTTCCACTAACGTTTACCGTTTTACGGTTCCTTTTGTTTTTGCACTCATTGCATAATTTGCATTGTGTTATTTCTGGTCAGTCTGGGAGTTTGGGAGGTCATGTGTAGCTCGACTGAGTGCTCACTCTCCAAATATATGAAAGAATAGTTTACATATTTAATTTATTCAAATTTCTTGAAGCGGTTTCAAAGCTAGATCTGTTTAGTATCTTATGTGAGGGATTTCTCAAATTATGATTTCCTTATCATACTAACTACTTATCTTGAACTTGAAAGTGAGCGCCGACAACAAGTCGGAGCTATACCACGGCCTACAATTCCCCCAAATAAACAGAATAATTTCTCCTAGATTCATGCCCATGAACCAGACTCGTCTAAGGAAATTAATCGGCACTCGTTTTATATCATTTAGGCATTAATTTAGTTGGAAGTATTTTGTGTTTGGCAGAAAAAATTTTGAGAAATTATTTCAACTCATCAAAGAAATTTGAGTAACTTTATGTATAAAGTCAACATATTGTACTGTTAAGATTATTGTTTGCAAAATAATTACTTACCTATTTGATATATTTGGAGGGTACTTATTTCACTGAAATGATTTTGCTGATAGTGTAACTTTAATAATTTTTGCAAGCTCATATTGAATTTGTTATGTTCTGATTAAATGAATTTTATCCATCTTTTTACACAGAAGTGTGTAATTGTAAAAAATTGTCATGAAATGTTGATTTTCAAAAATTGGATCAATGAATACATCAACTTGAACTGAAGAATTTCAAAAGTCAAGTTTTTTTAAAGAAGTCAAAAGTATGTTATAATTTATAGCTTATGTTTAAGAAAAAGGTCAATGTGAAGTTTCATGCAATCACGGAAATTGATAATGATATTCCAAACAATCACTAAAGGAACCCATTTAAGAACGTTTTTCAAGAACGACATTCTGCTCGCTGATGCGTTATTTTCGAATTATTGAACTTTGAAGTTGGCCGTCGCGCGCCCAAGGAAGCGAGCGTAATTTAATTAAAAACGGAAGCTAACCCCCTATTACAAACGTAAAGAGGTTGGGTCGTGAGGGGTAGCCACAGTTCTTTTAGTGAAAAGTATATATAAAGCTTCTAAACCACCCATTAGGGTGACGACCGCAATCTTGTTTACATCGGGTCTAACATGGCGACCACCATGGGCGCCGCCATTTTGGACCCGATGTCAACAAGATTGCGGTCGTCACCCTAAAGGGTGGGTTAGAAGCTTTATTTATAATTTTCACTAGAAGAACTGTGCCTCCCCCTCACGACCCAACCTCTTTACGTTTATAATAGCTTCCGTTATTAATTAAATTACGTTTCACGCGCTCGCTTCCTTTGGCACCAAGGCCAACTTCAAAGTTCAATTATTCGAAAATAACGCATCAGCGAGCAGAATGTCATTCATGTAAAACGTTCTGAAATGTGTTCCTTTAGTGATTCCTGGGATCGGCATTATTATTTTCCGTGATTGCATGAAACTTCACATTGACCAAGAAAAATTGCTCTAGGCTATGTTATCTAGTGAAGAACCTTTGGACTTAGACTTTAGCTCACTAAAAATGATGAGGAATGTCTATACCAGGATTACCAAATTCGTATTCAAATTTTGAATTGTTTATATTTCTGGCTAAAATGATGGTCAATATTGAATTTATTGTTGTCAACGACTTCTATTATATCATTACAAAATTTAGGTAATTGTAGACATTTTAAGACGTTTTACACAAATGACATTGTGCTCCCAAATGCTTAGTTTTTGAGATATTGTATAAATAACGTTCAGGTAAGAATAACATTAACGGCAGTTTTGATATCGCTCTTCCAGCATTTAGCAGACGCGGAAGATGCCAAGTTTTTTGGCGGGAAATCCTCGGCCTTGGTATGGTTGAGTTGAATTAAGTTATTTTAGGTGTATTTAAGTTAGTTTATTTAACTGACCTAACTTTACTTAACCCAACCTCACCTACTGTTACGTCTAAACCGTATTTCTACTTATTTACGGATTCGTTTGTTCAAATTTATTTAACGACGTCCCTATAACATCAAAGTTAAATATCTGAAAAACTAAGCACTTGCGAGCACAATGTCATTAGGGTAAAAAGTCTTCAATTGTATCATATTAACAATATATGGCAACAAAATTATTGAAATTGTTGACAACATTAAATTTAATATTGACCAAAATGATTACATTTCAACATTTTTAGAATTAAATTTGGTAGGGAAAATGCATTGAAAATTTAGCAGTCATGCATAGTTGCCAAGTGCTAAATATTCTTTAGGGCCATAACTATTGTATGCATCAGAATTACCTTTTCAAGGAAAAAAATTCTTAACCCTTTAACGCCCAAGTGAACTGTACGGTCCTCCTTCAAAAATAGCCTCAATATATTGTATTTCTCCTAAAATTAGCTCCCTGGGTCAATGTTTATTTTAGGTGCGGCACGAAACCACCATGGGCGCCGCCATCTTGGACCCGATGTAAACAAGATTGCGGTCGTCACCCTAATGGGTGGGTTAGAAGCTTTATTTATAATTTTCACTATAAGAACTGTGGCTAACCCTCACGACCCAACCTCTTTACGTTTGTAATAGGGGGTTAACTACCCTTATTAACTAAATTACGGCGCCAGCGCGCGCGCGCCGGAGCCAACTTCAAAGTACAATTATTCAAAAATAACGCATCAGCGAGCAGAATGTCATTCTTGTAAATGGTTATTAAATGTGTTCCTTTATTGATTATTTGCCCCAAGTTATTAATTTCCGTGCCGCACCTGAAATAAACATTGTCCGTTCCCTGATATGTTTTTTGGACTGCACTGTTGAGTGGCAGTTCCTTCCTCATCGTGAAATCAATAAATGTCTGATGCCGGTGCCAGTTTAATGATGGTGGTTGTGATAACAGTAACATGAGTAGAAAATGTGGATATTAAAGGGTTAACTTCTCTTGAGCTATGCAGTTTTCAATAAGAACAGGTCTTTAATTGCATCTATGCATACTATAGGCCATTGTTAGTTATGGTTGCATGTTGTAGGGACCGGTGTTCCCAGGAGAACTTGAAATACTTCAGTTACAGATAGACCGATAATAATTCTTACTTGTGTAACTAGTTTTGCTCTCAGTTATCATGCTTTTTTGCTATCTTTTCTTTACTTTTTCTTCCTCACACTTTTCAACTTGCTGTTTCTATGCATTCAATATTACATTGGGGCAGACACGCTTGATGCATAGATTCTCTTTATCTACAGTTCATTCTCAATGATACTTTCTTTTTTACTGCAAATTACACTTTCTAACTCTATTTTTCTAAGTGTATAGTATTCTGTGGGAGAATAAACTGTAGGCATGGATTCTCTTTTTCTTAGTCTGTTCTAAATGATCCTTGCTTTTTGCTCTATTCAGATAACCTTCATTGGGGCTAGAAAATCTTAGACTGACTTACAAAAATAAAGATTTTATGCCCTATTTCAAAACAGTAGATTCTAAGTCCTTTAATAATTTTTAATGCTTTTATTTTTGCATGTATAAATAATTAATTTGATTATTTGTAGGAATTCCTTTTTTTGTAAAGTTTGTATGGTCGATATTTGCCCACAAGTTTGGGGGCGACCATGAGGCCTGTGATCCAGCTGTCCGACGAGGAGCTCCATGACGAGCTTCTCGAGCATGGTAGGTTGTTGTTGCTTTGTTGTTATTGCCACTGTTGTTATTGTTCCTTTATTGTTGTTTCTACTGTTATTGTTCCTTTATTGTTGTTTCTACTGTTGTTATTGTTTCTTTATTGTTGTTTCCACTGTTGTTATTGTTCCTTTAATGTTATTGCCACTGTTATTGTTTCTTTATTGTTTTTGCCACTGTTATTGTTTCTTTATTGTTATTGCCACTGTAAATATGCAGCACACAACACATCACTGCTGCTGAGGTGAAAAGAAGTTAAAATGTGATATTTATTATTACTCTGGTGCTTGCGTGTGCTTGGTGTCTCATGACCTTTCAACCAGAGAATGTTTCTCACCATTCTCTATTTTTACCATATGGAATTCTTTGCAATGTTATGTGTAGCATGGGCCATGCTTATATTGACCTTGTGGCCTTAGCTAAAGGTTAGGTAGGCTTTCTTTTTGTTAAAATAACATAGGTTTTTGTCTTGTTACGGACCATCTTTTTTTGGATGACTGCTGCCCTGTTTTTTCAGCACCTACTACTTTCTTCTTCAACTTTGATCTTGTTTCATGAACTTCTTTCTCATCTTACTGTTTCTATGCCCTTTCTGCATAGATTCTGCGTTCCCTTAACTCCATACTAAATGGTGCCTTCTTCCTTCCTCTCTTTGGATC
This sequence comes from Morinoia aosen, assembly GCA_030386875.1. Classification (NCBI taxonomy): domain Eukaryota; kingdom Metazoa; phylum Arthropoda; class Malacostraca; order Amphipoda; family Talitridae; genus Morinoia; species Morinoia aosen. Next base: position 53,254,190 of record CM059580.1, read on the forward strand.
TCATTTGTTAAGGATAGGAAGGCTTAAACTAACTAATAATCTATTCTGTTGACCTTGTGAGTCATGGTAATGTTTACATTGTGCAGGCATCAACACTCCTGTGACGGCCACCACTCGCACCCTGATGAGGAAGAAGCTCGAGCTTGCTAGGAAAGCAAATAAATTAAAAAAAAGGGTAAGAACATGAAATACTGCATAGATATCCATCTTAATAGTACCTGTGATTCATATATTTGTGGTGTTAGGAAGGATTAATATATCCATAACAAAACCCGGGATTTATACATCAGTGCGGTGTAGGGAAGGATTAATATATCCATAACAAAACCCGGGATTTATACATCAGTGTGGTGTAGGGAAGGATTAATATACCCATAACAAAACCCGGGATTTATACATCAGTGTGGTGTAGGGAAGGATTAATATATCCATAACAAAACCCGGGATTTATACATCAGTGTGGTGTAGGGAAGGATTAATATATCCATAACAAAACCCGGGATTTATACATCAGTGTGGTGTAGGGAACCCTTTTGAATGCAGGAGCTTGAGTATGAATGCTAAGAGGGGACTGTATGAAAGTTTGATTGTGCCAGTTTTGTTGTATGGAGCAGAGTCCTGGGGGTTGAGAGCAGCTGAGAGGAGGAAGTTGGATGTGTTTGAGATGAAGTGTTAGAGGAGCATGTATGGAGTAACTAGAAGAGATAGGATCAGGAATGAGTTGGTTAGGGAGCAGACGGGTGTTATCAAAAAGTTGAGCAGGCGAGTGGATGAAAGAGTGCTTGGATGGTTTGGGCATGTAGAAAGAATGAATGTTGATCGGCTGGTGAAAAAGATATATATGTCGGAAGTGAGTGGTCTTCGAGCGCGAGGTAGACCACGGATGAGTTGGATGGATGGGGTGCGACGTGCTTTGTATGAGAGGGGTCTGACTGTGGACGTGGCGAGAGGGATGGCTGCGACAGAAGTGAGTGGGGGCAGTGTATAAGGAGGTAATTTTATTTTTGACGCGTTACTGGAAGCTGCCCGCGTGTGATGGGGTTGACCTGTCACGTGCGAGGAAGGGGCTGCACTCAATGAAGCGGTCGGGGTAAACCAGCTGTTGCTGTCGGGCCTGACTGTGGAAGGTGGTTGTGCTGGGCTGCTGCTGATCCTGGCAGTTCAGGTGCGGCCAGTGCTGCCTCTCTCGCCTCCTAGTGACTAAGTGTGGTGATTGTGGCCTGCTGTCGGCTACCCTCCCATGGGGAGGATAAGCCCGGTATATGTATGTATGGTGTAGGGAAGGATTAATGCAGGCAGAATTGGAGAGGCAGTGAAGCCTGTATCACAGATACGCTCATCACACACTTTCTCAAGTAATCAGGGAGTAATTAATACCATTATATATTTACCTACTTAATTACCTACAGCATTTGCGTCTCTTGCAATGCAATAAGGCCCTGTAAGGCAAAGCAGTGATAATTGTCATTTTGGTGGTTATTACGATTATGAGGATATTTAGGAAGATTAATTAATCACTCATTACTTTTCTGATGTTTACTTGAGTGTTTATAGAAATAAAGTTTACCCAAAACTTAACTACAGCATTGAATTTCTTCTAAGACCATGACTTTCTTACAATACATTCTAAACTCACCAGTAAAACCACAACCCTGTTTTACAGAAAGCAGCTAACAAAGCCCCTGTTGCTAGAAGCCTGCAGTCTTTCAGCTCTGATGAAGAAGAACAACAAGAACAGGAGGAGGAAGATGTGGAAGAAGAGGAAGAGTATGAGTTGGTGTCCAACAGGAGCTACAACAACAATAGAAGCAACAACAACAACAACAACAACAACAACAACAGCAGCAGCAGCAGGTCTGGGCTGTTCAGATACAACACGGACGTCATCACGCGGCACACCAGCAGCCCCCTCAGAGCGTCGACTCCTGCTTCCCTCAAAAAGAAGACCTTCCAGATTCCCCAGTATGTTGTTATTTTTGTACTAGTTATTGTTTGTTAGAAGTTATTTTGTTTTATTGTCTCTGTAAGTTCAGTTATTTTATTATTTGGTAAAAGTTATTTTATGTTTAATTTGTTATAAGTTTTTTATTATTATATTAGCTATTAGTTCCTAGTGACCGGAAGACATTCCTTCTTATTGTAAAACATATGGAAGCAATAATGTACATTATCCCAAGTCACATTTATAAGCAATAACATATTGCTCTGCGACTTGCTCTTCGTCGGGGCACAGCTACCACTCAGAGAAGTATAAAATCTGTGCAATAAAACCTGAAAATTTGAATAAGAACATTCAAATGGTAAAGGTGACAATCAGTTATGCGTGTTGGAAGTGTGTTGGGCATGTTGAAGGTGGGGGCCTGTGGTCCAGTGATGCTAAAAAAAAAGGGTTTTTGAATGAACATAGGAAAGGTGTTCAAGACTATGCATTTTTATGTATGTGTACTATGGGGCTGATGCTATGTTTTTTTTTAATGCCAATCCTATGGTTTTTCTTGGCACACAGATGCAGCTTTGATATATTTATGAATATTATCATGAATTATATAAATATTAAGCTGGTATAAATTGCTCACCAGTGGTGGCTGTGAAAGAATCCACTGTAATGTTTTTAAGTGAATTTGATTCCTGTTAAAGCATGAAATTTTACTATAAATTAACCTACAATAAACTTTCTAACCATGGAGCAGGAATCACGTGTGCAGTGGCTGCACTGACTGGCATTTATTATCAACTTATTACTACCCCCTCAGGGGGACACAACTATTGTATCTATGGGAATTAGCGCTCCCAGGGGAAAATGTGAGGGCCCGAGCTAAGAGTTAGGCAGGCCTTCTTTTTGTTGAAATAAATGTTTTCTTTGTTATGTTAAGGACCACCTTTTTTCGGTTTGGAGACTCGATCCTCCTCACTGTAGAATGGATCCTGCTTATTGAGTGAGAAATCGTAATGTGCTTATGCAAACAAATATAACTGTGTGTGTTGAGGCAATGGAAATTGAGTTGACCACCGAAATAATGTTCTTATAATACTACCTCGGAGGTGATGTAGAATTCAGGTATCTTTAAAACCATGAGACCTTCGGCGCGAAATAGTCGGAGCTACTGAAGCGCTAGTAAGCCTATGTTACTACTACTACTACTTTTTTCGGTTCACTACTGTCCTGTTTTTCAGCACCTCTGACTTTCTTCTTCAACTTTCATCTTATTTCATGAACGTCTTTCTCATCTTACTGTTTCTATGCCCCTTCAGCATAGATTCCTCATTTTCTTATCTCCATACTAAACGGTGCCTTCCTCCTTCCTCTCTTTGATACGCTCTATTTTTGTAGCGGTTAGGGAGGCTTAAACTAACTTAAAATCTAATCTAATCTATCAACTTATTACTAACACTCGAAGATTCAAATATAATATCAATTTTACATGTGTTCTGAGCTTTACTATTGACTTGATAGGGCATAAGGCAACTGTTGAATAAGTAGAACTCTAATGTGAAGTAAAATAATACCTCTTTCCAGGTCTGCATCAAGATCGACCCCACATGAAAGGTCGAGACTGAGCTACGAGTACGACTCCACTTCAGACGTGGACGACTTGCTGCCGAGGCGAGCCCGTCACTATGACAGCATGCTGGATGGGACAACCCCAGAGATGGGGGAGTCATCAGTGTCCAGGAGGGACTTCAGATATTCCCCACTTGGGGACCTGGACCACAAAACCCCTTCGTACAGGTACTCTGAGACGGAGCATGTCAGCAACGGTCACGTTGGCACAAAAAGATGCAAAAGCAACTCCTCGTACTTCAATCTGTCGTCCTGGCCGTTTGTGTCGTACTTCTACAGAAAGAAGCCCTACAAAGTTACGAGGGAGGGGAACTTTGGGGGTGCGTCTCCCTACTTCCCATCGCCCCCCTCGCCCCCTCCCCCCCTCTCGGAGCCCGAGGACAAGGAGGGGGCTTGGTGCCCCAGCGTCTCCTCCGTTCTGCTGCTCCTCCTCACCCTCTTCTTCCTTCTGCTGGGGATGACCTACGTGAGGCTCATGCCCCCGTCGGGAGGGCTGTTGGAAGCCAGCATTGGAGACGACACCCCAGCTGCGTCCCAGTGGGACCAGTTTGCCGGCAGGCAGCTCGAGGAGAATGGTGAGCGAGCGCAGTTTTTGTGACGAATGTATGCAATTAAGCACATTTTTGTGAACCATGCAATCATGCAATCTCTCGGTGGGACCACTTTGCTGGCTGGCAGCTTGAGGAGAATGGTGAGGGTTCCTCTAACATCTGCATTTTTTCTGGCTTTTTCAATCGAAATTTTTAAATTTAATATTAATTTGATATGAGTATTAATATTATATCCGATATTAATATTATATTCAATATTTATATTATATTCTATATTAATATTATATTCTATATTAATATTATATTCAATATTAATATTATATTCTATATTAATATTATATTCTATATTAATATTGTATTCTATATTAATATTGTATTCAATATTAATATTATATTCAATATTAAGATTGTATCAATATCAATATTATATCAAATATTTTTCAAGCCTGCATGATCAAATATACTTATTTTATCAGGCTGGTATCATCAATCATAGTGACATTTGAGATGTGTGTTTGTAAATACTTGAACTTGCCATTTTCTTTCTGATGTATGCATAAATTCAATCATACTACTTTTCCCGGATGTATACATGTACTCAATCATACTATTTTCCCCAGATGTATGCATATACTCAATCATACTATTTTCCCAGATGTATGCATATACTCAATCATACTATTTTCCCAGATGTATGCATATACTCAATCATACTATTTTCCCAGATGTATGCATATACTCAATCATACTATTTTCCCGGATGTATGCATATACTCAATCATACTATTTTCCCAGATGTATGCATATACTCAATCATACTATTTTCCCAGATGTATGCATATACTCAGTCATACTATTTTCCCCAGATGTATGCATATACTCAATCATACTATTTTCCCCAGATGTATGCATATACTCAATCATACTATTTTCCCCAGATGTATGCATATACTCAATCATACTATTTTCCCAGATGTATGCATATACTCAATCATACTATTTTCCCAGATGTATGCATATACTCAATCATACTATTTTTCCCAGATGTATGCATATACTCAGTCATACTATTTTTCCCAGATGTATGCATATACTCAGTCATACTATTTTCCCAGATGTATGCATATACTCAGTCATACTATTTTTCCCAGATGTATGCATATACTCAATCATACTATTTTTCCCAGATGTATGCATATACTCAGTCATACTATTTTTCCCAGATGTATGCATATACTCAGTCATACTATTTTTCCCAGATGTATGCATATACTCAATCATACTATTTTTCCCAGATGTATGCATATACTCAGTCATACTATTTTTCCCAGATGTATGCATATACTCAATCATACTATTTTTCCCAGATGTATGCATATACTCAGTCATACTATTTTTCCCAGATGTATGCATATACTCAGTCATACTATTTTTCCCAGATGTATGCATATACTCAATCATACTATTTCCCCAGATGTATGCATATACTCAGTCATACTATTTTTCCCAGATGTATGCATATACTCAATCATACTATTTTTCCCAGATGTATGCATATACTCAATCATACTATTTTCCCAGATGTATGCATATACTCAGTCATACTATTTTTCCCAGATGTATGCATATACTCAGTCATACTATTTTTCCCAGATGTATGCATATACTCAGTCATACTATTTTTCCCAGATGTATGCATATACTCAGTCATACTATTTTTCCCAGATGTATGCATATACTCAGTCATACTATTTTTCCCAGATGTATGCATATACTCAATCATACTATTTTTCCCAGATGTATGCATATACTCAGTCATACTATTTTTCCCGGATGTATGCATATACCCAGTCATACTATTTTCCCCAGATGTATGCATATACTCAGTCATACTATTTTTCCCAGATGTATGCATATACTCAATCATACTATTTTCCCAGATGTATGCATATACTCAATCATACTATTTTTCCCAGATGTATGCATATACTCAATCATACTATTTTTCCCAGATGTATGCATATACTCAGTCATACTATTTTTCCCAGATGTATGCATATACTCAGTCATACTATTTTTCCCAGATGTATGCATATACTCAGTCATACTATTTTTCCCAGATGTATGCATATACTCAGTCCTACTATTTTTCCCAGATGTATGCATATACTCAGTCATACTATTTTTCCCAGATGTATGCATATACTCAATCATACTATTTTTCCCAGATGTATGCATATACTCAATCATACTATTTTTCCCAGATGTATGCATATACTCAATCATACTATTTTTCCCAGATGTATGCATATACTCAATCATACTATTTTTCCCAGATGTATGCATATACTCAATCATACTATTTTTCCCAGATGTATGCATATACTCAATCATACTATTTTCCCAGATGTATGCATATACTCAGTCATACTATTTTTCCCAGATGTATGCATATACTCAGTCATACTATTTTTCCCAGATGTATGCATATACTCAGTCATACTATTTTTCCCAGATGTATGCATATACTCAGTCATACTATTTTTCCCAGATGTATGCATATACTCAGTCATACTATTTTTCCCAGATGTATGCATATACACAATCATACTATTTTTCCCAGATGTATGCATATACTCAATCATACTATTTTTCCCACATGTATGCATATACTCAGTCATACTATTTTTCCCAGATGTATGCATATACTCAATCATACTATTTTTCCCAGATGTATACATGTACTCAGTCATACTATTTTTCCCAGATGTATGCATGTACTCAATCATACTATTTTTCCCAGATGTATGCATATACTCAGTCATACTATTTTTCCCAGATGTATGCATATACTCAATCATACTATTTTTCCCAGATGTATGCATATACTCAATCATACTATTTTTCCCAGATGTATGCATATACTCAATCATACTATTTTCCCCAGATGTATGCATATACTCAATCATACTATTTTCCCGGATGTATGCATATACTCAATCATACTATTTTCCCAGATGTATGCATATACTCAATCATACTATTTTCCCAGATGTATGCATATACTCAGTCATACTATTTTTCCCAGATGTATGCATATACTCAGTCATACTATTTTTCCCAGATGTATGCATATACTCAATCATACTATTTTTCCCAGATGTATGCATATACTCAGTCATACTATTTTCCCAGATGTATGCATATACTCAGTCATACTATTTTCCCCAGATGTATGCATATACTCAGTCATACTATTTTCCCAGATGTATGCATATACTCAGTCATACTATTTTCCCAGATGTATGCATATACTCAGTCATACTATTTTCCCAGATGTATGCATATACTCAATCATACTATTTTCCCAGATGTATGCATATACTCAATCATACTATTTTCCCAGATGTATGCATATACTCAATCATACTATTTTCCCAGATGTATGCATATACTCAGTCATACTATTTTCCCAGATGTATGCATATACTCAGTCATACTATTTTCCCAGATGTATGCATATACTCAGTCATACTATTTTTCCCAGATGTATGCATATACTCAGTCATACTATTTTTCCCAGATGTATGCATATACTCAATCATACTATTATTCCCAGATGTATGCATATACTCAATCATACTATTTTCCCGGATGTATGCATATACTCAATCATACTATTTTTCCCAGATGTATGCATATACTCAATCATACTATTTTTCCCAGATGTATGCATATACTCAATCATACTATTTTCCCAGATGTATGCATATACTTAGTCATACTATTTTTCCCAGATGTATGCATATACTCAATCATACTATTTTTCCCAGATGTATGCATATACTCAGTCATACTGTTTTTCCCAGATGTATGCATATACTCAGTCATACTATTTTTCCCAGATGTATGCATATACTCAATCATACTATTTTCCCAGATGTATGCATATACTCAGTCATACTATTTTTCCCAGATGTATGCATATACTCAGTCATACTATTTTTCCCAGATGTATGCATATACTCAATCATACTATTTTTCCCAGATGTATGCATATACTCAGTCATACTATTTTCCCAGATGTATGCATATACTCAGTCATACTATTTTCCCCAGATGTATGCATATACTCAGTCATACTATTTTCCCAGATGTATGCATATACTCAGTCATACTATTTTCCCAGATGTATGCATATACTCAGTCATACTATTTTCCCAGATGTATGCATATACTCAATCATACTATTTTCCCAGATGTATGCATATACTTAGTCATACTATTTTTCCCAGATGTATGCATATACTCAATCATACTATTTTTCCCAGATGTATGCATATACTCAGTCATACTGTTTTTCCCAGATGTATGCATATACTCAGTCATACTATTTTTCCCAGATGTATGCATATACTCAATCATACTATTTTCCCAGATGTATGCATATACTCAGTCATACTATTTTCCCCAGATGTATGCATATACTCAGTAATACTATTTTTCCCAGATGTATGCATATACTCAGTCATACTATTTTCCCCAGATGTATGCATATACTCAGTCATACTATTTTCCCAGATGTATGCATATACACAATCATACTATTTTTCCCAGATGTATGCATATACTCAGTCATACTATTTTTCCCAGATGTATGCATATACTCAGTCATACTATTTTCCCAGATGTATGCATATACTCAGTCATACTATTTTCCCCAGATGTATGCATATACTCAGTAATACTATTTTTCCCAGATGTATGCATATACTCAGTCATACTATTTTCCCCAGATGTATGCATATACTCAGTCATACTATTTCCCCAGATGTATGCATATACTCAGTAATACTATTTTTCCCAGATGTATGCATATACTCAGTCATACTATTTTTCCCAGATGTATGCATATACACAATCATACTATTTTTCCCAGATGTATGCATATACTCAATCATACTATTTTTCCCAGATGTATGCATATACTCAGTCATACTATTTTTGCCAGATGTATGCATATACTCAATCATACTATTTTTCCCAGATGTATACATGTACTCAGTCATACTATTTTTCCCAGATGTATGCATATACTCAATCATACTATTTTTCCCACATGTATGCATATACTCAGTCATACTATTTTTCCCAGATGTATGCATATACTCAGTCATACTATTTTTCCCAGATGTATGCATATACTCAGTCATACTATTTTCCCAGATGTATGCATATACTCAGTCATACTATTTTTCCCAGATGTATGCATATACTCAGTCATACTATTTTTGCCAGATGTATGCATATACTCAATCATACTATTTTTCCCAGATGTATACATGTACTCAGTCATACTATTTTTCCCAGATGTATGCATATACTCAATCATACTATTTTTCCCACATGTATGCATATACTCAGTCATACTATTTTTCCCAGATGTATGCATATACTCAGTCATACTATTTTTCCCAGATGTATGCATATACTCAGTCATACTATTTTCCCAGATGTATGCATATACTCAGTCATACTATTTTTCCCAGATGTATACATGTACTCAGTCATACTATTTTCCCAGATGTATGCATATACTCAGTCATACTATTTTCCCAGATGTATGCATATACTCAGTCATACTGTTTTTCCCAGATGTATGCATATACTCAGTCATACTATTTTTCCCAGATGTATGCATATACTCAATCATACTTTTTTTCCAGATGTATGCATATATTCAATCTTACTATTTTTCCCAGATGTATGCATATACTCAATCATACTATTTTCCCAGATGTATGCATATACTCAATCATACTAGTTTTCCCAGATGTATGCATATACTCAATCATACTATTTTTCCCAGATGTATGCATATACTCAATCATACTATTTTCCCAGATGTATGCATATACTCAATCATACTATTTTTCCAGATGTATGCATATACTCAATCATACTATTTTTCCCACATATATGCATATACTCAATCATACTATTTTTCCCAGATGTATGCATATACTCAGTCATACTATTTTTCCCAGATGTATGCATATACTCAGTCATACTATTTTTCCCAGATGTGTGCATATACTCAATCATACTATTTTCCCCAGATGTATGCATATACTCAATCATACTATTTTCCCGGATGTATGCATATACTCAGTCATACTATTTTTCCCAGATGTATGCATATACTCAGTCATACTATTTTTCCCAGATGTATGCATATACTCAATCATACTATTTTCCCAGATGTATGCATATACTCAATCATACTATTTTTCCCAGATGTATGCATATACTCAGTCATACTATTTTTCCCAGATGTATGCATATACTCAATCATACTATTTTTCCCAGATGTATGCATATACTCAATCATACTATTTTTCCCAGATGTATGCATATACTCAATCATACTATTTTCCCAGATGTATGCATATACTCAGTCATACTATTTTTCCCAGATGTATGCATATACTCAGTCATACTATTTTTCCCAGATGTATGCATATACTCAGTCATACTATTTTTCCCAGATGTATGCATATACTCAGTCATACTATTTTTCCCAGATGTATGCATATACTCAGTCATACTATTTTTCCCAGATGTATGCATATACACAATCATACTATTTTTCCCAGATGTATGCATATACTCAATCATACTATTTTTCCCACATGTATGCATATACTCAGTCATACTATTTTTCCCAGATGTATGCATATACTCAATCATACTATTTTTCCCAGATGTATACATGTACTCAGTCATACTATTTTTCCCAGATGTATGCATATACTCAATCATACTATTTTTCCCAGATGTATGCATATACTCAGTCATACTATTTTTCCCAGATGTATGCATATACTCAATCATACTATTTTTCCCAGATGTATGCATATACTCAATCATACTATTTTTCCCAGATGTATGCATATACTCAATCATACTATTTTCCCCAGATGTATGCATATACTCAATCATACTATTTTCCCGGATGTATGCATATACTCAATCATACTATTTTCCCGGATGTATGCATATACTCAATCATACTATTTTTCCCAGATGTATGCATATACTCAATCATACTATTTTCCCAGATGTATGCATATACTCAGTCATACTATTTTTCCCAGATGTATGCATATACTCAGTCATACTATTTTTCCCAGATGTATGCATATACTCAATCATACTATTTTTCCCAGATGTATGCATATACTCAGTCATACTATTTTCCCAGATGTATGCATATACTCAGTCATACTATTTTCCCCAGATGTATGCATATACTCAGTCATACTATTTTCCCAGATGTATGCATATACTCAGTCATACTATTTTCCCAGATGTATGCATATACTCAGTCATACTATTTTCCCAGATGTATGCATATACTCAATCATACTATTTTCCCAGATGTATGCATATACTCAATCATACTATTTTCCCAGATGTATGCATATACTCAATCATACTATTTTCCCAGATGTATGCATATACTCAGTCATACTATTTTCCCAGATATATGCATATTCTCAGTCATACTATTTTCCCAGATGTATGCATATACTCAGTCATACTATTTTTCCCAGATGTATGCATATACTCAGTCATACTATTTTTCCCAGATGTATGCATATACTCAATCATACTATTATTCCCAGATGTATGCATATACTCAATCATACTATTTTCCCGGATGTATGCATATACTCAATCATACTATTTTTCCCAGATGTATGCATATACTCAATCATACTATTTTTCCCAGATGTATGCATATACTCAATCATACTATTTTCCCAGATGTATGCATATACTTAGTCATACTATTTTTCCCAGATGTATGCATATACTCAGTCATACTATTTTTCCCAGATGTATGCATATACTCAATCATACTATTTTTCCCAGATGTATGCATATACTCAGTCATACTATTTTTCCCAGATGTATGCATATACTCAGTCATACTATTTTTCCCAGATGTATGCATATACTCAGTCATACTATTTTTCCCAGATGTATGCATATACTCAATCATACTATTTTCCCAGATGTATGCATATACTCAGTCATACTATTTTTCCCAGATGTATGCATATACTCAATCATACTATTTTTCCCAGATGTATGCATATACTCAATCATACTATTTTCCCAGATGTATGCATATACTCAGTCATACTATTTTTCCCAGATGTATGCATATACTCAGTCATACTATTTTTCCCAGATGTATGCATATACTCAGTCATACTATTTTTCCCAGATGTATGCATATACTCAGTCATACTATTTTCCCAGATGTATGCATATACTCAGTCATACTATTTTCCCCAGATGTATGCATATACTCAGTAATACTATTTTTCCCAGATGTATGCATATACTCAGTCATACTATTTTCCCCAGATGTATGCATATACTCAGTCATACTATTTTCCCAGATGTATGCATATACACAATCATACTATTTTTCCCAGATGTATGCATATACTCAGTCATACTATTTTTCCCAGATGTATGCATATACTCAGTCATACTATTTTCCCAGATGTATGCATATACTCAGTCATACTATTTTCCCCAGATGTATGCATATACTCAGTAATACTATTTTTCCCAGATGTATGCATATACTCAGTCATACTATTTTCCCCAAATGTATGCATATACTCAGTCATACTATTTCCCCAGATGTATGCATTTACTCAGTAATACTATTTTCCCCAGATGTATGCATATACTCAGTCATACTATTTTTCCCAGATGTATGCATATACACAATCATACTATTTTTCCCAGATGTATGCATATACTCAATCATACTATTTTTCCCAGATGTATGCATATACTCAGTCATACTATTTTTGCCAGATGTATGCATATACTCAATCATACTATTTTTCCCAGATGTATACATGTACTCAGTCATACTATTTTTCCCAGATGTATGCATATACTCAATCATACTATTTTTCCCACATGTATGCATATACTCAGTCATACTATTTTTCCCAGATGTATGCATATACTCAGTCATACTATTTTTCCCAGATGTATGCATATACTCAGTCATACTATTTTTCCCAGATGTAGGCATATACTCAGTCATACTATTTTTCCCAGATGTAGGCATATACTCAGTCATACTATTTTTCCCAGATGTATGCATATACTCAATCATACTATTTTTCCCACATGTATGCATATACTCAATCATACTATTTTTCCCAGATGTATGCATATACTCAATCATACTATTTTTCCCAGATGTATGCATATACTCAATCATACTATTTTTCCCAGATGTATGCATATACTCAGTCATACTATTTTTCCCAGATGTATGCATATACTCAATCATACTATTTTTCCCAGATGTATGCATATACTCAGTCATACTATTTTTCCCGGATGTATGCATATACTCAGTCATACTATTTTCCCCAGATGTATGCATATACTCAGTCATACTATTTTTCCCAGATGTATGCATATACTCAATCATACTATTTTCCCAGATGTATGCATATACTCAATCATACTATTTTTCCCAGATGTATGCATATACTCAATCATACTATTTTTCCCAGATGTATGCATATACTCAGTCATACTATTTTTCCCAGATGTATGCATATACTCAGTCATACTATTTTTCCCAGATGTATGCATATACTCAGTCATACTATTTTTCCCAGATGTATGCATATACTCAGTCATACTATTTTTCCCAGATGTATGCATATACTCAGTCATACTATTTTTCCCAGATGTATGCATATACTCAGTCATACTATTTTTCCCAGATGTATGCATATACTCAGTCATACTATTTTTCCCAGATGTATGCATATACTCAATCATACTATTTTTCCCAGATGTATGCATATACTCAGTCATACTATTTTTCCCAGATGTATGCATATACTCAGTCATACTATTTTTCCCAGATGTATGCATATACTCAATCATACTATTTTTCCCAGTTGTAAGCATATACTCAATCATACTATTTTTCCCAGATGTATGCATATACTCAATCATACTATTTTTCCCAGATGTATGCATATACTCAATCATACTATTTTTCCCAGATGTATGCATATACTCAATCATACTATTTTCCCAGATGTATGCATATACTCAGTCATACTATTTTTCCCAGATGTATGCATATACTCAGTCATACTATTTTTCCCAGATGTATGCATATACTCAGTCATACTATTTTTCCCAGATGTATGCATATACTCAGTCATACTATTTTTCCCAGATGTATGCATATACTCAGTCATACTATTTTTCCCAGATGTATGCATATACTCAGTCATACTATTTTTCCCAGATGTATGCATATACACAATCATACTATTTTTCCCACATGTATGCATATACTCAGTCATACTATTTTTCCCAGATGTATGCATATACTCAATCATACTATTTTTCCCAGATGTATACATGTACTCAGTCATACTATTTTTCCCAGATGTATGCATATACTCAATCATACTATTTTTCCCAGATGTATGCATATACTCAATCATACTATTTTTCCCAGATGTATGCATATACTCAGTCATACTATTTTTCCCAGATGTATGCATATACTCAATCAAACTATTTTTCCCAGATGTATGCATATACTCAATCATACTATTTTTCCCAGATGTATGCATATACTCAATCATACTATTTTCCCAGATGTATGCATATACTCAGTCATACTATTTTTCCCAGATGTATGCATATACTCAATCATACTATTTTTCCCAGATGTATGCATATACTCAGTCATACTATTTTTCCCAGATGTATGCATATACTCAGTCATACTATTTTTCCCAGATGTATGCATATACTCAGTCATACTATTTTTCCCAGATGTATGCATATACTCAATCATACTATTTTTCCCAGATGTATGCATATACTCAGTCATACTATTTTTCCCAGATGTATGCATATACTCAATCATACTATTTTCCCAGATGTATGCATATACTCAGTCATACTATTTTCCCAGATGTATGCATATACTCAATCATACTATTTTTCCCAGATGTATGCATATACTCAGTCATACTATTTTCCCAGATGTATGCATATACTCAGTCATACTATTTTCCCAGATGTATGCATATACTCAGTCATACTATTTTCCCAGATGTATGCATATACTCAGTCATACTATTTTTCCCAGATGTATGCATATACTCAATCATACTATTTTCCCAGATGTATGCATATATTCAATCTTACTATTTTTCCCAGATGTATGCATATACTCAATCATACTATTTTCCCAGATGTATGCATATACTCAGTCATACTATTTTTCCCAGATGAATGCATATACTCAGTCATACTATTTTTCCCAGATGTATGCATATACTCAATCATACTATTTTCCCAGATGTATGCATATACTCAGTCATACTATTTTCCCAGATGTATGCATATACTCAGTCATACTATTTTCCCAGATGTATGCATATACTCAGTCATACTATTTTTCCCAGATGTATGCATATACTCAATCATACTATTTTTCCAGATGTATGCATATATTCAATCTTACTATTTTTCCCAGATGTATGCATATACTCAATCATACTATTTTCCCAGATGTATGCATATACTCAATCATACTATTTTCCCAGATGTATGCATATACTCAATCATACTATTTTTCCCAGATGTATGCATATACTCAATCATACTATTTTTCCCACATGTATGCATATACTCAATCATACTATTTTTCCCAGATGTATGCATATACTCAATCATACTATTTTTCCCAGATGTATGCATATACTCAATCATACTATTTTTCCCAGATGTATGCATATACTCAATCATACTATTTTTCCCAGATGTATGCATATACTCAATCATACTATTTTTCCCACATGTATGCATATACTCAATCATACTATTTTTCCCAGATGTATGCATATACTCAATCATACTATTTTTCCCAGATGTATGCATATACTCAGTCATACTATTTTTCCCAGATGTATGCATATACTCAGTCATACTATTTTTCCCGGATGTATGCATATACTCAGTCATACTATTTTTCCCGGATGTATGCATATACTCAGTCATACTATTTTCCCAGATGTATGCATATACTCAGTCATACTATTTTTCCCAGATGTATGCATATACTCAGTCATACTATTTTCCCAGATGTATGCATATACTCAATCATACTATTTTCCCAGATGTATGCATATACTCAATCAAACTATTTTTCCCAGATGTATGCATATACTCAGTCAAACTATTTTTCCCAGATGTATGCATATACTCAGTCATACTATTTTTCCCAGATGTATGCATATACTCAGTCATACTATTTTTCCCAGATGTATGCATATACTCAATCATACTATTTTTCCCAGATGTATGCATATACTCAATCATACTATTTTTCCCAGATGTATGCATATACTCAATCATACTATTTTTCCCAGATGTATGCATATACTCAATCATACTATTTTTCCCAGATGTATGCATATACTCAATCATACTATTTTTCCCAGATGTATGCATATACTCAATCATACTATTTTCCCAGATGTATGCATATACTCAGTCATACTATTTTTCCCAGATGTATGCATATACTCAGTCATACTATTTTTCCCAGATGTATGCATATACTCAGTCATACTATTTTTCCCAGATGTATGCATATACTCAGTCATACTATTTTTCCCAGATGTATGCATATACTCAGTCA
Organism: Morinoia aosen; assembly: GCA_030386875.1. Classification (NCBI taxonomy): domain Eukaryota; kingdom Metazoa; phylum Arthropoda; class Malacostraca; order Amphipoda; family Talitridae; genus Morinoia; species Morinoia aosen. The sequence goes on from CM059580.1 coordinate 53,271,096, forward strand.
TCCTATTTTTCCCAGATGTATGCATATACACAATCATACTATTTTTCCCAGATGTATGCATATACTCAATCATACTATTTTTCCCACATGTATGCATATACTCAGTCATACTATTTTTCCCAGATGTATGCATATACTCAATCATACTATTTTTCCCAGATGTATACATGTACTCAGTCATACTATTTTTCCCAGATGTATGCATATACTCAATCATACTATTTTTCCCAGATGTATGCATATACTCAGTCATACTATTTTTCCCAGATGTATGCATATACTCAATCATACTATTTTTCCCAGATGTATGCATATACTCAATCATACTATTTTTCCCAGATGTATGCATATACTCAATCATACTATTTTTCCCAGATGTATGCATATACTCAGTCATACTATTTATCCCAGATGTATGCATATACTCAGTCATACTATTTTCCCAGATGTATGCATATACTCAGTCATACTATTTTCCCAGATGTATGCATATACTCAGTCATACTATTTTCCCAGATGTATGCATATACTCAGTCATACTATTTTTCCCAGATGTATGCATATACTCAATCATACTATTTTCCCAGATGTATGCATATATTCAATCTTACTATTTTTCCCAGATGTATGCATATACTCAATCATACTATTTTCCCAGATGTATGCATATACTCAGTCATACTATTTTTCCCAGATGTATGCATATACTCAATCATACTATTTTCCCAGATGTATGCATATACTCAATCATACTATTTTCCCAGATGTATGCATATACTCAGTCATACTATTTTCCCAGATGTATGCATATACTCAGTCATACTATTTTTCCCAGATGTATGCATATACTCAATCATACTATTTTTCCAGATGTATGCATATATTCAATCTTACTATTTTTCCCAGATGTATGCATATACTCAATCATACTATTTTCCCAGATGTATGCATATACTCAATCATACTATTTTTCCCAGATGTATGCATATACTCAATCATACTATTTTTCCCAGATGTATGCATATACTCAATCATACTATTTTCTCAGATGTATGCATATACTCAATCATACTATTTTCCCGGATGTATGCATATACTCAATCATACTATTTTCCCAGATGTATGCATATACTCAATCATACTATTTTTCCCAGATGTATGCATATACTCAATCATACTATTTTCCCAGATGTATGCATATACTCAATCATACTATTTTCCCAGATGTATGCATATACTCAATCATACTATTTTTCCAGATGTATGCATATACTCAATCATACTATTTTTCCAGATGTATGCATATACTCAATCATACTATTTTTCCAGATGTATGCATATACTCAATCATACTATTTTCCCAGATGTATGCATATACTCAATCATACTATTTTTCCAGATGTATGCATATACTCAATCATACTATTTTCCCAGATGTATGCATATATTCAATCTTACTTATTTTTTTTTAATTGCATTCTCAAGTTTATTTAGTAACATAATACTTTGATGTCTACTGATTGACTATTTATTGGCCAGGAAAACTAGCGATTGCCTCCACAGATTTGATTTTGTTGTTATTGTGCTAAATGAATATCGTTGTTGCATTTTGCTGTGCATCTGCTAATTCCTGATGACATGCTACATATTCCTTCTTAACAAAGTACCTTGCAGAATTTAGGATGAGTATGATAGTTTTTCTCGTTTTTGAAATAGAATATTTCTTTAGGTTTTGTTACGGACCATCTTTTTTCGGTTGACTGCTGTCCTGTTTTTCAGCACCTACTACTTTCTTCTTCGACTTTTGTCTTGTTTCATTAAATTCCTTTCTAACTTACCATTCCTATGTGCAGGTTGTGGGGATACACCTTGTGCATAGGCTCCCCTTTCCCTCAATTCTATACTAAATCTATTATTAATTTTCTTCACCAAGCATTCATTTATTCCACAAATTTGAGACCTATATAAGCAAGCACAGTATATTTCAGACATGATTACATATATACATCACACAATATATTATAATCATAGCTAACTATGAACACATTATGTCAATTGTGCACTATTTAATAACTACTATACCATCACACTATTCAACTATTTCTATCACACTATTATATTAGAACTATGACTACATTATATTATAATTAACCATGTGCACACAAATCTTCACTCTCGACTGAAAACAAAACCTCGACAGGTTTGAAGCTGCCAATTTGTCCTGCCTCTGGCAGCAGCAGCGCTGGGTCAGGCCCCGCCCCCTCGCTGTGCCTGAGCCAATCAGAGGTGGTGGTTGCCCCCCACGTGCTGGGGGCGGGGCGTGCGGTGGTGCGGGAGGCGGAGCGTCGCCATGCGGAGTACCAATGCGGAGGAAGGGGGGAGGGCCACCTCACCGTGGACGAGCTCCAGCGACTCCTGGCCAGCGAGGTCACCCTTGAGGTGTGTGGGGCGTGTAATGGTCTTGGGTGTTGTGTGTCTTGTTAATGGGGGCGTGTTGTGTGGGGTGTTGTGTGGGGCGTGTAATGGTGTGGGGTGTTGTGTGTCTTGTTAATGGGGGCGTGTTGTGTGGGGCGTGTAATGGTGTGGGGGTGTTGTGTAGGGTGTGTAATGGTGTGGGGTGTTGTGTGTCTTGTTAATGGGGGCGTGTTGTGTGGGGCGTGTAATGGTGTGGGGTGTTGTGTGTCTTGTTAATGGGGGCGTGTTGTGTGGGGCGTGTAATGGTGTGGGGGTGTTGTGTAGGGTGTGTAATGGTGTGGGGTGTTGTGTGTCTTGTTAATGGGGGCGTGTTGTGTGGGGCGTGTAATGGTGTGGGGCGTGTAATGGTGTGGGGTGTTGTGTGTCTTGTTAATGGGGGCGTGTTGTGTGACGCGTGTAATGGTGTGGGGGTGTTGTGTAGGGTGTGTAATGGTGTGGGGTGTTGTGTGTCTTGTTAATGGGGGCGTGTTAAAGTGGGGCGTGTAATGGTGTGGGGGTGTTGTGTAGGGTGTGTAATGGTGTGGGGTGTTGTGTGTCTTGTTAATGGGGGAGTGTTGTGTGGGGCGTGTAATGGTGTGGGGGTGTTGTGTAGGGTGTGTAATGGTGTGGGGTGTTGTGTGTCTTGTTAATGGGGGAGTGTTGTGTGGGGCGTGTAATGGTGTGGGGGTGTTGTGTAGGGTGTGTAATGGTGTGGGGTGTTGTGTGTCTTGTTAATGGGGGAGTGTTGTGTGGGGCGTGTAATGGTGTGGGGGTGTTGTGTGGGGTGTGTAATGGTGTGGGGTGTTGTGTGTCTTGTTAATGGGGGAGTGTTGTGTGGGGCGTGTAATGGTGTGGGGGTGTTGTGTAGGGTGTGTAATGGTGTGGGGTGTTGTGTGTCTTGTTAATGGGGGAGTGTTGTGTGGGGCGTGTAATGGTGTGGGGGTGTTGTGTAGGGTGTGTAATGGTGTGGGGTGTTGTGTGTCTTGTTAATGGGGGAGTGTTGTGTGGGGCGTGTAATGGTGTGGGGGTGTTGTGTAGGGTGTGTAATGGTGTGGGGTGTTGTGTGTCTTGTTAATGGGGGAGTGTTGTGTGGGGCGTGTTGTGTGGGGCGTGTAATGGTGTGGGGCGTGTAATGGTGTGGGGTGTTGTGTGTCTTGTTAATGGGGGCGTGTTGTGTGGGGCGTGTAATGGTGTGGGGGTGTTGTGTAGGGTGTGTAATGGTGTGGGGTGTTGTGTGTCTTGTTAATGGGGGAGTGTTGTGTGGGGCGTGTTGTGTGGGGCGTGTAATGGTGTGGGGCGTGTAATGGTGTGGGGTGTTGTGTGTCTTGTTAATGGGGGCGTGTTGTGTGGGGCGTGTAATGGTGTGGGGGTGTTGTGTAGGGTGTGTAATGGTGTGGGGTGTTGTGTGTCTTGTTAATGGGGGCGTGTTGTGTGGGGCGTGTAATGATGTGGGGGTGTTGTGTAGGGTGTGTAATGGTGTGGGGTGTTGTGTGTCTTGTTAATGGGGGAGTGTTGTGTGGGGCGTGTAATGGTGTGGGGGTGTTGTGTGGGGTGTGTAATGGTGTGGGGTGTTGTGTGTCTTCTTAATGGGGGAGTGTTGTGTGGGGCGTGTAATGGTGTGGGGGTGTTGTGTAGGGTGTGTAATGGTGTGGGGTGTTGTGTGTCTTGTTAATGGGGGAGTGTTGTGTGGGGCGTGTAATGGTGTGGGGGTGTTGTGTAGGGTGTGTAATGGTGTGGGGTGTTGTGTGTCTTGTTAATGGGGGCGTGTTGTGTGGGGCGTGTAATGGTGTGGGGGTGTTGTGTAGGGTGTGTAATGGTGTGGGGTGTTGTGTGTCTTGTTAATGGGGGCGTGTTGTGTGGGGCGTGTAATGGTGTGGGGGTGTTGTGTGGGGTGTGTAATGGTGTGGGGTGTTGTGTGTCTTGTTAATGGGGGAGTGTTGTGTGGGGCGTGTAATGGTGTGGGGGTGTTGTGTGGGGTGTGTAATGGTGTGGGGTGTTGTGTGTCTTGTTAATGGGGGCGTGTAATGGTGTGGGGGTGTTGTGTAGGGTGTGTAATGGTGTGGGGTGTTGTGTGTCTTGTTAATGGGGGCGTGTTGTGTGGGGCGTGTAATGGTGTGGGGCGTGTAATGGTGTGGGGTGTTGTGTGTCTTGTTAATGGGGGCGTGTTGTGTGGGGCGTGTAAATGTGTGGGGGTGTTGTGTAGGGTGTGTAATGGTGTGGGGTGTTGTGTGTCTTGTTAATGGGGGCGTGTTGTGTGGGGCGTGTAATGGTGTGGGGGTGTTGTGTGGGGTGTGTAATGGTGTGGGGTGTTGTGTGTCTTGTTAATGGGGGAGTGTTGTGTGGGGCGTGTAATGGTGTGGGGGTGTTGTGTGGGGTGTGTAATGGTGTGGGGTGTTGTGTGTCTTGTTAATGGGGGCGTGTTGTGTGGGGCGTGTAATGGTGTGGGGGTGTTGTGTAGGGTGTGTAATGGTGTGGGGTGTTGTGTGTCTTGGTAATGGGGGCGTGTTGTGTGGGGCGTGTAATGGTGTGGGGCGTGTAATGGTGTGGGGTGTTGTGTGTCTTGTTAATGGGGGCGTGTTGTGTGGGGCGTGTAATGGTGTGGGGGTGTTGTGTAGGGTGTGTAATGGTGTGGGGTGTTGTGTGTCTTGTTAATGGGGGCGTGTTAAAGTGGGGCGTGTAATGGTGTGGGGGTGTTGTGTGGGGCGTGTAATGGTGTGGGGGTGTTGTGTGGGGCGTGTAATGGTGTGGGGGTGTTGTGTGGGGCGTGTAATGGTGTGGGGTGTTGTGTGTCTTGTTAATGGGGGCGTGTAATGGTGTGGGGCGTGTAATGGTGTGGGGTGTTGTGTGTCTTGTTAATGGGGGCGTGTTGTGTGGGGCGTGTAATGGTGTGGGGCGTTGTGTGTCTTGTTAATGGGGGCGTGTAATGGTGTGGGGCGTGTAATGGTGTGGGGTGTTGTGTGTCTTGTTAATGGGGGCGTGTTGTGTGGGGCGTTTAATGGTGTGGGGTGTTGTGTGTCTTGTTAATGGGGGCGTGTAATGGTGTGGGGCGTGTAATGGTGTGGGGTGTTGTGTGTCTTGTTAATGGGGGCGTGTTGTGTGAGCCCCATAGTTGTCTTATTGTTCTAATGATGGTGTATTAAAGGCCTATTTAATGAAAGTGTAAAATACATGTTTGTTTAATGGCAGCATGTTCAATGCCCTAATTTAATAATGGTAGTGTGTTGTAAGCACTATTTTAATAGAAGTGTCATATACCTTTATTCAATGGAAGCCAATAGAACACAATGTTTTCCTGCCCGTATCAATACTACAATGAATTGAGCTCCGAAATAATGGGTTCCCATTAGCCTCCATCTCTGGCTGCAAAGAAAATGTTTCCACACATATCCCAGTATGAGTTGCAAATTGGTTGTGAAAGACCGAAGTTAGAGTAGCCTAGAAAGGTGATGACACCTCTAGGAGAATGTGGGATTTTTTACACAATTTGCACAATTGTTGGTTGCACAATTATGTTAAGTAGTTTAGTTATACAAAATTTACACAATTATGTTGTGTAGTTTAGTTATACAAAATTTACACAATTATGTTGTGTAGTTTAGTTATACAAAATTTACACAATTATTTTGTGTAGTTTAGTTATACAAAATTTACACAATTATGTTGTGTAGTTTAGTTATACAAAATTTACACAATTATGTTGTGTAGTTTAGTTATACAAAATTTACACAATTATGTTGTGTAGTTTAGTTATACAAAATTTACACAATTATGTTGTGTAGTTTAGTTTTACAAAATTTTCACAATTATGTCGTGTAGTTTAGTTTTACAAAATTTTCACAATTATGTTGTGTAGTTTATATTTAGTATTTTATACAATTATGAAGGGTTAGTTGTTTGCACAATTATGTTGTGCAATTCACTAGTGCAATTGGGTAATTCATTTAATCAGAAAGTTCAACAATATGCTGTGCAACTCATCACTTTCCCCCCCCCCCCCCCTCCAGGAGGACGCCCTCCTGCTGGGGGTGTCGGTGCTGGCAAAGCTGTCCGCCCTCAACCCGTCCCTGGGACTGGAGCCCGTCCTGGCGCCCTCTGAGGGGGGCGCTGGCGCCCCTGGTTAGTTGGGGGGCGCTGGTGGTGATGGGTATCTAATGGGGGTCATCTAATGGTCTTGAGTGGTAACTAATGGACGTGTGTTGTAGGGACCATTACAGGGGCCGTGTTGCAGGGACCATGTGTTGCAGGGACCATTACAGGATTACAGGAGCTGTGTGTTGCAGGGGCCATTACAGGGGCCGTGTGTTGCAGGGACCGTTACAGGGGCCGTGTGTTGCAGGGACCATTACAGGGGCCATGTGTTGCGGGGGCCGTGTGTTGCAGGGACCATTACAGGGGCCATGTGTTGCAGGGGCCATTACAGGGGCCGTGTGTTGCAGGGACCGTTACAGGGGCCATGTGTTGCAGGGACCATTACAGGGGCCATGTGTTGCGGGGGCCGTGTGTTGCAGGGGCCATGTGTTGCAGGGGCCGTGTGTTGCAGGGACCATTACAGGGGCCGTGTGTTGCAGGGACCATTACAGGGGCCGTGTGTTGCAGGGACCATTACAGGGGCCGTGTGTTGCAGGGGCCATTACAGGGGCCGTGTGTTGCAGGGACCATTACAGGGGCCGTGTGTTGCAGGAACCATTACAGGGGCCGTGTGTTGCAGGGACCATTACAGGGGCCGTGTGTTGCAGGGACCATTACAGAAGCCATGTGTTGCAGGGACCATTACAGGGGCCGTGTGTTGCAGGGACCATTACAGAGACCGTGTGTTGCAGGGACCATTACAGGGGCCGTGTGTTGCAGGGACCATTACAGAGGCCGTGTGTTGCAGGGACCATTACAGAGACCGTGTGTTGCAGGGACCATTACAGGGGCCGTGTGTTGCAGGGACCATTACAGGGGCCGTGTGTTGCAGGGGCCATTACAGGGGCCGTGTGTTGCAGGGACCATTACAGAGACTGTGTGTTGCAGGGACCATTACAGGGGCCGTGTGTTGCAGGGACCATTACAGGGGCCGTGTGTTGCAGGGACCATTACAGAGGCCGTGTGTTGCAGGGACCATTACAGGAGCCATGTGTTGCAGGGACCATTACAGGAGCCATGTGTTGCAGGGACCATTACAGGGGCCGTGTGTTGCAGGGACCATTACAGGGGCCGTGTGTTGCAGGGACCATTACAGGGGCCGTGTGTTGCAGGGACCATTACAGGGGCCGTGTGTTGCAGGGACCATTACAGGGGCCGTGTGTTGCAGGGACCATTACAGGGGCCGTGTGTTGCAGGGACCATTACAGGGGCCGTGTGTTGCAGGGACCATTACAGAGGCCGTGTGTTGCAGGGACCATTACAGGGGCCGTGTGTTGCAGGGACCATTACAGGGGCCGTGTGTTGCAGGGACCATTACAGGGGCCGTGTGTTGCAGGGACCATTACAGGGGCCGTGTGTTGCAGGGACCATTACAGGGGCCGTGTGTTGCAGGGACCATTACAGGAGCCGTGTGTTGCAGGGACCATTACAGGGGCCGTGTGTTGCAGGGACCATTACAGGGGCCGTGTGTTGCAGGGACCATTACAGAGGCCGTGTGTTGCAGGGACCATTACAGAGGCCGTGTGTTGCAGGGACCATTACAGGAGCCATGTGTTGCGGGGGCCGTGTGTTGCAGGGACCATTACAGGGGCCGTGTGTTGCAGGGGCTATTACAGGGGCCGTGTGTTGCAGGAACCGTGTGTTGCAGGGACCGTGTGTTGCAGGGACCATTACAGGGGCCGTGTGTTGCAGGGACCATTACAGGGGCCGTGTGTTGCAGGGACCATTACAGGGGCCGTGTGTTGCAGGGACCATTACAGGGGCCGTGTGTTGCAGGAACATGGGAGGGCCGTGCGTTGCAGGGACCATTACAGGGGCCGTGTGTTGCAGGAACATGGGAGGGCGGTGCGTTGCAGGGACCATTACAGGGGCCGTGTGTTGCAGGAACATTGGAGGGCCGTGCGTTGCAGGGACCATTACAGAGGCCGTGTGTTGCAGGAACATTGGAGGGCCGTGCGTTGCAGGGACCATTACAGGGGCCGTGTGTTGCAGGAACATTGGAGGGCCGTGCGTTGCAGGGGCCATTACAGCTGCCGTGTGTTGCAGGAACATGGGAGGGCCGTGCGTTGCAGGGACCATTACAGGGGCCGTGTGTTGCAGGAACATTGGAGGGCCGTGCGTTGCAGGGACTGCGCGTCAGGACACCACGGCTGCAGCTGCTGTGTGCCCTCATGAACGTCGCGTCCCTCGGCCTCGCTGCTGCTGCCCTCACTGCCCTCGGTAGGGGGGTGGGGGGACTCCGAGGGGGACTTTAAATGGGGTGTAGTGTAACCTCCCTGGGGGATGAGGGTTACCATCCTTTGAGGATATTACCCCTGGGGTAATATCCTTTATATAGGGGTTACCATCCTTTGAGGACGCAATCTGGTGAGGGGGATCATGGCGGTCCCCAAGGGGGATTATAATAATCTACCGAGGGGTTTTCCACTAATCCCCCTGGGGGATCAAAGTAATATACCAGGGGGATAGGGGTATAACCCCTACCCCGGAAGGGATAAGGTAGCCCCTGGAGAAAGGGAGGGGGAGGGGAGACGAGGCAGCATCTGAGGGGTTTGATATAAGCGGTTTTATATGATTTGTGTTCGGTCAATTTTCCCCTCAAACTGAGGGGAGGGACCCCTCATTTTGGGACCCCAAAGCAGTTTCAATGTTTTAAGTTAAAGGTAATATTACTGCGCGATAAAAAGGAACCTCGAGTACGGTTTTGTATAGGTGAGGTCTGGTATCTATACAGTATATGCCCACATATATACTGAAATATATATAGACAGGTATAGTCATAAGCAATGTTTATCTTTTGGATTGTGCCAGTACCCCTCAGGGGGACACAACTGTTGTGTCTATGGGAATTAGCGCTCCAAGGGGGAATATGTGAGGGCCCGAACTGAGAGTTAGGTATGCCTTCTTTTTTGTTGAAATAAAATGTTTTTGTTTTGTCAAGGACCATCTATTTTCGGTTGACTGCTGTCCTGTTTTTCAGCACCTACTATTACTTCCGTCCTAACTTGCTGTTTGTGTGGGCCCCGATTGCATAGATTCCCCGTTCCCTTGACTCCACACTAAACGGTGCCGTCCTCCTTCATCTCTTTGGAACACCCACAAATATTGCCTAAATCAACTAACCTATGCATTCATCACACTAATACGACAGATGTAACTCGTTAGTCCTGTATTGGCATGCCTGTGTAGTGATCTCGACTCTGGTTATCATAATCATGCCTCATGAGCAAGTAATCATAATAATGACCTAGTAATAATAATAATAATAACCAAGTAATTATAAGCAAGTAATCATAACCATAAGCAAGTAATCATAACCATAAGCAAGTAATCATAATAATAAGCAAGTAATCATAATAGTATGCAAGTAGTCATAATAATAAGCAAGTAATCATAATAATAACCAAGTGATCATATCAATAAGCAAGTAATCATAATCATAAGCAAGTAATCAACATAATCAAGAAATCACAACTGTGTTTGCCTGTGTGCAGGCTGCGCGGTGTTCTACGGCGTCCTGTGGGGCGGGAGGCGCCTGCAGCGCCGCCGTCTGCGTCGTCAGCAGCAGGTGGGGGTCCTGTCTTAGATCTTACCCTCGGAGGGGGCCCTACCCTCAAATTCTATTCTCGGAAGAAGTCATACCCTCAAATTTACCCTTGGAAGGGGTTATAGCCTCAAATTCTATCCTCGGAAGGGGTTCTATCCTCAAATTCTACCCTCGGAAGGGGTTCTACCCTCAAATTTTACCCTCGAATGGGGTTCTACCCTCAAATTCTACCCTCAGAAGGGGTTCTATCCTCAAATTTTACCCTCGGAAGGGATTCTACCCTCAAATTTTACCCTCGAAAGGGGTTCTACCCTCAAATTTTACCCTCGAAAGGGGTTCTACCCTCAAATTTTACCCTCGAAAGGGGTTCTACCCTCAAATTTTACCCTCGAAAGGGGTTCTACCCTCAAATTCTACCATCGGAAGGGGTTCTACCCTCAAATTCTACCATCGGAAGGGGTTCTATCCTCAAATTCTACCCTCGGAAGGGATTCTACCCTCAAATTCAACCTCGGAAGGGGTTCTACCCTCAAATTCTATCCTCGAAAGGGGTTCCACCTTCAAATTTTACTCTCGAAAGGGGTTCCACCTTCAAATTTTACCCTCGAAAGGGGTTCTACCCTCAAATTCTACCCTCGGAAGGGGTTCTACCCTCAAATTCTACTCTATAAGGGGGTCCTACTCTAAAATTCTACCCTCTAAGGGGGTCCTACTCAACAATTCTACCCTTGGAGGGGGTCCTACTCTAAAATTCTACCCTTGGAGGGGGTCCTACTCTAAAATTCTACCCTTGGAGGGGGTCCTACTCTCAAATTCCACCGCGGAGGGGGTTATACTCTAAAATTCTACCCTCTAAGGGGGTCCTATTCTCGAAGGGGCTCCTACCTTCGAAGTCCACAATTGACTTTCACGAAACTCGGTTATAAAATTCGTAAATTTAATAATGTAATTTTTATATATATACAAATATATATATATCCACCTTGTATATGTATTTCCTGTGTGCAGTGTTTATATCGATTTGCCCCGCACACTAATCAGACCCCCCCCCCCCCCCCCCGCAGGTGTACGGGCTGGTGCGGCGGGTGGTGGGGGCGGTGCGGGGGCGAGGGGTGGCCCCCCTCCACCACGTCAGGGACGACCTCCTCTCCCCCGAGGAGCGCCTCCTGCTGGGGGGCGTCTGGCGAGATGCTGTCGCCTTCATCGACCGCCATGAGAGCAGGGTGTGTGTGTGTGTGGCTATAAAGAGTGTGGTCCTAAATATTAACTTTATTGTTACGTTTCCGTTGTAAATAATGACAATATTTGCTCTAGCGTTATATTTCCATGTTAATTAAAGGGAATATTTGCAGTTGGTGAGGGAGGTGCGGGTGGTGGGGGGAGAGGAGTGCGAGGTCTGGCGCTGGATTGGCGGAGACTCAAACCAATCGCAGACCGCCGATGACGGCACGGACGCCAACAGCCAATCGCGGGCCAGCGCCTATGACGTCACTGATGTGACCAGCCAATCGCGTGCCAACGCCCATGACGTCACCGATGAGGTCGGCCAATCGCGTGCTGGTGTTGATGGCGTAACCGATGCGGTCAACCAATCACGTGGTAGCAGGGCGGGGGTGCCAGACGCGCGACCTCCTACGCAGTCGTTGTACCCGACGCTGCCGACACTAGACGACGACGGCAGCTCCAAGTAATATTTTTATTTAAAAATTTCATTTTTATGAAAAATAAATGAAAGAATTGAAAAATCAGGTTATGTTGGTAGTATGGTTGAGTTGAGTTTTTATTTCATGTTTTTTAACGATTTCATTTTAATTAGACATGTGCACGTAGAGGTGAGGTGTGTTATTCATAACCTTAAATAATTAAATTAACTTCACACCAGCCCAATATAGGAAGAATTTTAGACGCGCCTAATTGAGCCATTAATCAATCACAGCTAATATATTATTTTGCTTCTATACGCGATAGAATTGAAAAAACTTCGAGAGGTTGCAAAAGTTGATTAATGCGGTCCTAATTATTTAATTATTTGAACGATTTATTAACCAATTGCTCTTTAACACTTTGACTGCGACGTGCACCACCGGTGGTACACGGAGGTAATTTTCACAAAGCTGCTGACCGACCAGTTGTCACAAACTCAATTTCCATAAATAATCAAAGCTAAATGAAGGCACGATCCAGTTCATGTTTGCTATTTTCAAAATAGTTTGCTACAATTGACTTTAAATTTGAGTTTGGTGTTGAACTTAATATTTAGTTGCCGCAGTCAAAGTGTTAAGTAATTCTTTGGTTGAGAAGTTGCTTAGTTGACCAGCTAGCAACAGCGTGTAACCCCCACACCCGCGCAGGGGGGGCAGGTGGTGGCGGGGGGTGGGGGAGCGGGAGGCGGCCGTGTGCGCCCCCACGTCCTGCCTCAAGATCCGCAACCTCGCGCGACCCTCCAGGTATGTGTTTTGTGTTAAATAATGCTACTGTATTACGAGTATGTATTTTTTGTGTCTTGTGTTAGTTATTGCAATTACCTATGTTAATTGGTGCTATTGTATTATGTATTCATTTGATGTCTTATGTTAATGAACGCTATTGCATGTACTGTATTTTCATATCTTAATTAACGCTATTGTGTATGTATGTGTATTTTTTTGCTTAGTGTTAATATCGTCCTAAAGTAATATGACCTTTGAATTGTGTATATAATTTCTTGTAATTATTCTGTGTTATCCCCATTGCGGCAGGATTTTATTTATATTTCTCCGTGCGATGTTGCTCCCGCCCCTTTTTCCCGCGTAATATATACCCCCCTCCCCCAGGCCGGCGTCGTGGGTGCGGGAGGCGGTGCTGCGGAAGTGTGCGGGTTTACCCGTGCTGCATCTGGCGGTGGACCAGCACGGGCCGGAGGGTCTCGTCTACCTCATGGCCGACTGTGTGGAGGTGCGTCTAGAGATTTTACTCAAAAAAATGCTGTTTTATTTTAAACATTTTTTTTTTCAAACTTAAAAAAAAAACATTTTTTACTGTTTTTTTTTTTTAACTTGTTTATTAACATGTTTTTTAACATGTTTTTTTGAACATGTTTTTTTAAACATGTTTTTAAGCAGGTTTTTTTAAAGTTTTTTTTTAAAACATTTTTTTTTAACTTTTTTTTCAAACATGTCAATAATTAGAACAAAGTAGGGAGGGTTCAAGCGTGTAGGGGAACACTGGATAGAGCGTGCGGTGTTGAGCATCTAGTATTGTGAGTATCTTATTCTAGGATACACGGTATTGTATACAGTATTGCGAGTATCTAGTACAGGGCGTTTTTTAAATAATGGACCCCGAAAAAATCTTTAATAACTTATGATTCAAAAAACGGATTTTTGAAAACAAAACGGCAATAGAATCGTGAGATTTATATCTTTTATTTGAATTAATTTTTGATGATGACATTCTTCATGTAGCGTCCATTTGCATGCAAGCAATATTGGGTGCGTGTTTGCACGCTTCTCACTGCAGCGCTGGTGAGGGTGGGAACGATCGTCTTATTGTTGGCTATATTCTTTAGGCATCTGCAAATGAGCTTCTTTGATGGAGAACTTCGCAGGTTGTACTCCCTCTTGATACTACGCTGGGCTAGGGCAACGCTCCTTCCATTAGAGAGGCATGCAGGGCTTATGGAAGTTACTTGTTCCTTTGTCCAGTTCGTCGTCTTGGCGGCAGTGTCAAAGTATGATGAATTTTACTGTGTCCTTTGATTCTTATTTTGAATGTTGTATCATGGATACGTAGGTAGCAAATAATATATATACATCTCAGGATTCTACGGCCGTTTTGTTTTCAAAAATCCGTTCATTGTATCAAAAGTGTTTTAAGTATTTTTCAGGTCCCGTATTTCAATAGTCAATAAATACGTACATTAGAACAATATATGCCTCCTCAGGGGGCACAATTATTGTAGCTATGGGAATTATCGCTCCCAGGGGGAGTATGTGAGGGCCCGAGCTGAGAGTTATTAGGTAGGCTTTCTTTTTGTTGAAATAGAATAGGTTTTTGTTTTGTTACGGACCATCTTTTTTCGGTTCACTGCTGTCCTGTTTTTCAGCACCTACTACTTTCTTCTTCAATTTTTTTTTGTTTTATGAACTTATTTCTTAGCTTACTGTTTCTGTGCACCTTGTGCATAGATTCCTCATTCTCTTATCTCCCTACTAAATGGTGCCTTCCTCCTTCCTCTCTTTGATACGCTCTTTTTTGTAGCGGTTAGGGAGGCTCAAACTAACTTATAATCCATACTCTAATCTAGAACAATATATGGAAGTACTGGGCAGTCTATGGGGAGTACTTTTTTGGGAGACACCTTGTATGTAGCCTACAAGAAACACGTGACTTAACTTTAAACTGTGTGAACTATGAACTGTCAATTTTCAACTGGCAACTTTGGACTTCAACTAAGTCCTATGTCAACTTAGTCCTGTGTGGACTTTGTACCGTGCCTACCTAGGCCTATACCAACTTAGGCCTACCCGTTGCAGACCGCAGGCAAGATCCACTCGCTGCTGCACGGCCAGTGGTTCGAGGGACAGCTCGTGAGCGTCAAGTTCCTGCGGCGTGAGCGTTACTGTGAGCGCTTCCCCGCCGCCCCCCACTGTACCTCCCCCCTCACCCCCAACTAGCCCTCCTGCACCTCCTCCCTCACCCCCAACTATTCCCCTTGCACCTCCCCCCTCACCCCCAACTAGCCCCCCTGCACCTCCCCCCTCACCCCCAACTAGCCCCCCTGCACCTCCTCCCTCACCCCCAACTAGTCCCCCTGCACCTCCCCCCTCACCCCCAACTAGCCCCCCCCCTCACCCCCAATTAGCCTCCCTCCCCTCACCCCCAATTAGCCCCTCCCCTCGCCCTCCAAATAGCCCCACTCACCCGCTTTAGCCCGTCCCTCCACTGCCCCCCTCCCCTCATTTCGATACCCTCTTTTCCCCTCGGAACGGACGGACCGACGCTTCCCCTCGTGAGGGTCTCTTTTTTTTATACGCTTTCTGTAAAAAGGAAAATATTTCAAGGTTTATTTTGTAAATATTACAAAAAAAAAGGTAATGCACAAGAATTTTTGCAGTATTTTTTTCTGTAAAGTACCGCGAAATAATCGTTCAAATTCCTGAGCGATAATTTTTTTGAATTGTATTGATTTTGTAGTCGTATCGTACGAGAAAAAATTTCGATTTAGTTTATTTAATTTTGGTGAAGCCGTATTTCGAGATTTTGTGTGAATGGATAAACCTAAGCTCAAAATTTTATTTCAATTGTGATTCTTCTTTTGGATGTTGTGTCATAAATATGTTCGTTCGTGTGTGCGTCCATATATTTGTTATATGATTCTGTAGTAGAGGCACAAATTTATGAGAAGAAAATAGAATATTTTGTAATTAATATAGCGGGGCAATATTGCCTCAAGGAAATGCATAGGATTTCCGAGCTCCTCTCCGCGTGTCAGTCCTCGCTTGGTCATGGGGGGGACTTGGCTTCCTCCCCCCAGCTGCAGGAGTCTGTTTTGGGTTTTGTTTATTCCTTTATTGTAAGAGAGCGGTCGACGTACCATGCAACCAACGCTATTTTTATTGTGATTTTGAATTACTTATGTTGCTTTTTTCTTTACTAACCCGTTGTAGGCAGCGCTGTGTTCATAGTCCTCGATTTGATTTTCTAAGTGATAAGAAAAAAAAGGAGAAAATTGCAAGTAAGGATAAGTATATGGAGGGAAATCATTTAAAGATTTTGTAATAAAGTTTTACTTATACATACGGTTTCATTGACGTACACTCTTAATAATAATGAAGAAAGATAACTAAAGACCAACGCTACAAAAAATTAAGAAAGAATATTTAGACTTCATTAATGCAGGTTTTTTCCAGACGCGCCCCGCCACTAACGCAACACATAAGTTCACCCACTTGTAACTTCCGAAATAAAGCACCTGTCGACTTCAAATTACTCTCAAACGAAAGATTAAAGCATTCTTTCGTTTTAAGATTAATTTGAAGTCGACAGGTGCATTATTTCGAAAGTTACAAGTGGGTGAACTTATGTGTTGCGTTGGTGGCGGGGCGCGTCTGGAAAAGACTGCATTAATTAGCCTACAAACCAGAACACGAATAATTGAAGACAATTACACTAATGATGTATGCAGAGCTTATCCTTATTGATTGCATCACCATAATCATCTATGTGACGTTTTGCATTAATTTTATTTATAATCTATTGCATTAATTAAGGTAAGTTATGTAAACAGTGGAGAGTTTCTTGATTAAGAACTGTCAGCGCACCTCTGCTACACTTTCTATTCAGAATTGTTTTCCAATCAACTTATAAAATTAAAAATAAGTTCTACCAACCTCTCAAAATACACACGACTAAAAAATTCAACAAAGAATGTCAATATTTCAAATGTAAGTCGAGTACAAAAAGAGATTTAAGTTAATATTAATGAAGTTTGTGCCGCATCCTTCAGTCGAAATATTGTTGTAGAGGACATTCCGACAGCCTCAGATTAGATTCGATTAGATCATTAGTTAGTTTGAGCCTCCCTATCCGACCACAAAGGTGATCCAAAGAGAGGAAGGGACCATTTAGTATGGAGTTAAGGATATGTGGAACTTATGCAGAAAGGGCATAGAAACAACATGATGAGAAAGAAGTTCATGAAACAAGACAAAAGTAGAATTAGAAAATAGTAGGTGCTGAAAAACAGGACAGCAGTCGACAGAAAAAAAGATGGTCCTTACAACAAAAAAAATTTCATGTCAACAAAAAAGAGGCCTACCTAACTCTCAGCTCGGGCCCTCACACATTCCCCCTGGGAGCGCTTATTCCCATAGATACAATGGTTGTATCCCCCTGAGGGGACAGCATCATTCATATTGTTACCCCAGATGTTCATGTTACCATACATTGCTGTAAGAAACGTACATACACATATACATGCCGTATGTATGTGTAAGTTATGAAGCAAAACCTGATCCCTACATAATTTTACAGCATATGAATTCTTCAGGAAAGTCATTTTCCTTCAGATTAGATTATATTATAAGTTAGTTTAAGCCTCCCTAACCGCTGCAAAAATAGAGCGAATCAAAGAAAGGGAGGAGGAAGGCACCATTTAGTATGGAGATAAGAAAATGAGGAATCTATGCTGAAGGGGCATAGAAACAGTAAGATGAGAAAGAAGTTCATGAAATAAGATAAAAGGTGAAGAAGAAAGTCAGAGGTGCTGAAAAACAGGACAGTAGTGAACCGAAAAAAGATGGTCATTCAACAAAACAAAAACCTATTTTATTACAACAAAAAGAAGGCCTACCTAACTCTCAGCTCGGGCCCTCACACATGTCCCCCTGGGAGCGCCAATTCCCATAAATACAATACTTGTGTCCCCCTGAGGGGAGTCATTTTCCTTCAATCGAATTATCTTTAGAAACTTGCAAACGAAGAAAATAATATAAACAGCTTTGTTTTCATCGTTCAAAAGTTCATACATGAATTTTCAACTTACGTCAACCGAAAATATCAACTCATAAGACAAGCTACTTGATGATCTACATTTGAAGTCGGTATTCCAAACTCAACACAATTTTAGATATATAAAAAAACAAGTAAAAAATTAGTATATTTAAAACAGCTAAAATTTTTGGTCCCTCTTAACCACCGCGAAATAATTATTGAAATTCACAAGAAACAAAAACTCAAACAGATGGCAATTATTAACTAATTTAACTAACAAATTATTAACTCAACAAAAATATAAATAAATTTCAATTACGCACCAACTTAATCCCCTCCTAAATTAATAACTAACCTCAATTAACTATTTGCCTAATAGAGTAACAGATCATTAGCGAAGAATATTTTTTTCAAATTTTGATGAAAAACCTGTTGTTTTTTAAAATTTCTTCCCTGTAGACAACATCTATTGTTGAACTGTCAGGCACCGCAATGTTCAACATTGTAGCAAGAGGTTCGCAAGATATGTACCAAAATAGCGGTATCAAAGTACAAAATTCCATAAGGCACTGCACAAAAAAAAACATGCTGTTTCAAAAAAACTATACTATTTTCTGAAACGATACAAAATTTCATAAGGCACTGCACAATAAAAACATGCCGTTACAAAAGAACACTGCACTATTTTTTTGAAACGCTAGCGTTCTACATGGCACAGTGGGACAGCCTATCAGGCCTACAAGCGAACGCCAGGAAGACTTCGTAGCAAAGGTTTTTTGATGTATATGTATGTCCTTTTTTCTACTGAGTATTTACCTCACTGAGCTTGTATCCTAGATACAATACTTAGCACCTGACCAGCCATGTACCTCACTGAGCTTGTATCCTAGATACAATACTTAGCACCTGACCAGCCATGTACCTCACTGAGCTTGTATCCTAGATACAATACTTTGCACCTGACCAGCCATGTACCTCACTGAGCTTGTATCCTAGATACAATACTTTGCAGCTGACCAGCCATGTACCTCACTGAGCTTGTATCCTAGATACAATACTTTGCAGCTGACCAGCCATGTACCTCACTGAGCTTGTATCCTAGATACAATACTTTGCAGCTGACCAGCCATGTACCTCACTGAGCTTGTATCCTAGATACAATACTTTGCACCTGACCAGCCATGTACCTCACTGAGCTTGTATCCTAGATACAATACTTTGCACCTGACCAGCCATGTACCTCACTGAGCTTGTATCCTAGATACAATACTTTGCAGCTGACCAGCCATGTACCTCACTGAGCTTGTATCCTAGATACAATACTTTGCAGCTGACCAGCCATGTACCTCACTGAGCTTGTATCCTAGATACAATACTTTGCAGCTGACCAGCCATGTACCTCACTGAGCTTGTATCCTAGATACAATACTTTGCACCTGACCAGCCATGTACCTCACTGAGCTTGTATCCTAGATACAATACTTTGCACCTGACCAGCCATGTACCTCACTGAGCTTGTATCCTAGATACAATACTTTGCACCTGACCAGCCATGTACCTCACTGAGCTTGTATCGTAGATACAATACTTTGCACCTGACCAGCCATGTACCTCACTGAGCTTGTATCCTAGATACAATACTTTGCACCTGACCAGCCATGTACCTCACTGAGCTTGTATCGTAGATACAATACTTTGCACCTGACCAGCCATGTACCTCACTGAGCTTATATCCTAGATACAATACTTTGCACCTGACCAGCCATGTACCTCACTGAGCTTGTATCCTAGATACAATACTTAGCACCTGACCAGCCATGTACCTCACTGAGCTTGTATCCTAGATACAATACTTTGCACCTGACCAGCCGTGTACCTCACTGAGCTTGTATCCTAGATACAATACTTTGCACCTGACCAGCCATGTACCTCACTGAGCTTGTATCCTAGATACAATACTTTGCACCTGGTCAGCCGTGTACCTCTGTATCCTTGTATCCTAGATACTCACAATACCCTGCAGCTGATCAGATAATTACACCTGGTGTAACAACTTTACAACACTTGAAAAAAATTCCTATGTTCGTACGCTCTAGAAATACTAAAACCTAAACATATATGTAATAATGTCCACTTACTATGCTCTATGGTCTGTTTGCTTGCTTCCACACCGTCTGTTTGGTGTACATTACAAAAGGTTGGCTTCAATATGGCAAGTTTTGCTGCGATAAGAGGACACTTCGATCTGACACACGTTTGTCTCACATGAAGGTATCATATATCAATATCATACCACAGCTGTTTGGAACAGAAAATGCCGCAGGTTCCAAGAAATGGCACTAGAAACTTAAACGTATACACCAAAAGAATTCCCACTCTCAGAGCTACAATATCAACGAGAGTTAGATTAAAGCGGTCCAGAAATGCAAAGGTGTCTTCAGATCCGGTGAAAGAGGGGGGCCAAGTTTGTGGCCCCGCCCTTCACTTCCCATTAGGAAGGACATGCCCCCCATCAGGAGGACCAGGCCCCATTAGGACCATGACCTCACCCCTCACATCCCCCATTAGGGGCAGAACCCCTTTTCAACCCTCATTAGGAGGGACATGACCTCTTCCCTCACGCCCCCCCATCAGGAGGGCCAGGCCCCATTAGGAGCATGGCCTCACCCCTCACCCTCCATTAGGGGCAGACGCGCTTCCACCAGAAGGGCCAGGCCCCTCACGCCCCCCCACCAGGAGGGCCAGGCCCCTCACGCCCCCCCCCCACCAGGAGGGCCAGGCCCCTCACGCCCCCCCCAACAGGAGGGCCAGGCCCCTCACGCCCCTCCACCAGGAGGGCCAGGCCCCCCCATCTGCTCGAGCCAATACTGGCAGTAGAACTTGACCTCATCATACTTGGCCCGTATGGCCCTGACCTGCTGCCGCTCCTCCAGCTCGTACTGCCGCAGGATGGCCCGGCACTCTGCCAGCGACAGGTGCAGGAACTCGGCCATCTCGGGGGACACGTCGCTGCTGACGGCGGCGTCGCAGAGCACCAGCCTCGCCACGTCGTCGTGAGGCCCCATCAGCACCCGCAGCACCAAGGGCGTCTCCGTGTCCCCCAGCCGACGTTGCTCCCCGGTCTCCTTCACGACGCACAGCGCAAAGTTGCTCGAGCTCATCTCGATCTTGTACTTCTCGAGGATGGTGGTGATGATGTGGGAGGTGGTGGTGATGCTGGACACCCTCACCACCGCCGGGGGGCAGTCTGAGGACAGGTGGAAGCTGGACGTCTCCCTCAAGTAGAGGTGGCCGTTGATGGAGCAACGACGTTTCACTTTACGTTTGTCCATCCGACGGCCTGGTCTTCGTCTCAAAAGGGCCTTGCCCTTTGGTCTCTTCTCCGTGGCGGGGCTGTTTGTTGTTTGGTCTTCTTTTTCTAGTGCGGGGGGTTTCTTCTTATCTCCATTTTCTTCTTTACTGACGTTTGTCTCCTCTTCTTCTTTTTCTTCTCCTGCAAAGAATTTCATCTCTCCTTGAGAGTCCAGTGAGATTGTTTCTTCCCTTTCCCTTCGCTCGACCCCCCTCAGCTTCTCGCCCCAGTCCACCTGGGAGAAGGACACCCTCTTCACGACGCCCCCTTTCTTCCCGTCCTCTCGCCCTCCTTTGCTGCAGTTCCCCCCCATACTGTCTTTGTTGTCATTGCTGCTGTTTTCCTTGCTATCATTGCTGTTTTCTTTGTTGTCGTTGCTATTTTCTTTGTTATCGTTGCTATTTTCTTTGTTGTCATTGCTGTTTTCCTGACTAGAAACACGCATTAGATTGTCTTTATTAGCCGCAGTCAAGTTGTTGTCTTTGGCACCCACATCTTCCCCCTGGGCTTCCTCTCCCCCCAGGGGGTCACCCCCACCAGGTACCACCATCAGCAGGGAGTCCCGCATGGACTGAGTGTGCGTAGGATCCCTGTTCCTCCTCACAGTGCGGGTCTTCATCGTAGCGTAGCGGGAGTCTGGGCAGGAGAATCCGCCCTCGGGTTCTGGCTGGCTCCGGACTAGGGTTCTTGTGTCCACTTCAGGGCCTGCTCCATTGCAGAGGTTCTTAGAGCAGTCATTGCCATTTCCAGAGATGTCGTTGCCATTCCCGGAGATGTTGTCATTATAGGAGAAGTCATCGCCATTTCTGGGGTTGTCGTTGCCATTATCAGACAAGCCGTTAATGTTGCCAGAGTTGCCATAAGTGTTGCCATTAGAAAATTGCACAACGTCGACGGAGGTCAACGGGTGCACGACGGGGCTTGGGGAGGCGTTATGGGTGTAGGAGAGGACGGGGGAGGCCTGGGGGCCCACTCCCCCGTGGGGAGCAGAGGGGCGCAGGGTGGGGTAGGGGGTGGGGGGCCAGTTGGGGTTAGGAGTGGCGGGGGTGGAGGGGGCGGACAGGGGGGAGGGAGTCGAGGGGGTGGAGGAGGGGGGAGATTCATCCCTCCACAGTGGCTCCTGCGCATAAATTGAATAATTAACAATAAATAATTTACTTTAATAATTTTTATTAAATAATTTACTTAATTAGAAGAATAGGGAACTTAATGGCATTAAAAGGGTCCTGGCTCATGCGCATAGATATACATACATATACCAGGCTTCTCCTCCTTATGGGAGGGTAGCCGACAGCAGGCCACAATCACCACACTTAGTCACTAGGAGGCGAGAGAGGCAGCACTGGCCGCACCTGAACTGCCAGGATCAGCAGCAGCCCAGCACAACCACCTTCCACAGTCAGGCCCGACAGCAACAGCTGGTTTACCCCGACGACCGCTTCTTTGAGTGCAGCCCCTCCCCCCGCACATGACAGGTCAACCTCATCACACGTGGGCAACTTCCAGTACCGCGTCAAAAATAAAATTACCTTCTTCTGCACTGCCCCCACTCACTTCTGTCCACAGTCATCCCTCTCGCCACGTCCAGTCAGACCCCTCTCATACAAAACACGTTTCACCCCATCCATCCAACTCATCCGTGGTCTACCTCGCGCTCGAAGACCACTCACTTCCGACATATATATATCTTTTTCACCAGCCGCTCAACATTCATTCTTTCTACATGCCCAAACCATCCAAGCACTCTTTCATCCACTCGCCTGCTCAACTTTTTGATAACACCCGTCTGCTCCCTAACCAACTCATTCCTGATCCTATCTCTTCTAGTTACTCCATACATGCTCCTCAAACACTTCATCTCAAACACATCCAACTTCCTCCTCTCAGCTGCTCTCAACCCCCAGGACTCTGCTCCATACAACAAAACTGGCACAATCAAACTTTCATACAGTCCCCTCTTAGCATTCATGCTCAAACTCCTGCATTCAAGCACTTTCCTCATTGCACCCAATGTCTTACAGCCTTCACTCACTCGATGCCTCACTTCTACTTCCATACTAACCTTAATAGTCACATCCGACCCGAGGTACCTAAATATAATAATTTTAATAAATAATTAACTTAGTTTTATGTTAAAAAGAAACTAATGGCGTTAAATGGTAACTGGAATTAGATTATGTGATTATTAAAATCAAGTATTGTTACAAAATAATTAGGTAATAATATTTAACAATAAATTTACTTAGTTTTATGAAATAGGGAAGTTAATGACATTATATGGCGCATATTATTATGCTATTATTATAAATATATATATATATATATATATATACTACATTGTTGTAATAATGAATTATGCAATATTACATATTTTGTAATAATTACGTAAAATTTCAGTCAATTTGATGTCAAGACAACTTAACCCTTTAACGCCCACATTTTTATACTCATATTACCGTTATCACAACCACTATCACTAAACCGACACTGGCATTAGGTAGTCACTGTTATCAAGATGGGGAAGGAACTGCCACTCGGCAGTGAAGTTCAAAGGACACATTAGTGAACAAATTGAATAAGAATCACAATATATTATTGTTATTTTTGAAAGAGGACTGTACAGTCCACTTGGGCGTTAAAGGGTTAAGGCTGCCGTCATACGAAGACCAAATGGTAACGTTTCATCATAATTGTATACAATGAGCGGCACCACTCGGGTTGTCCAGCCACAAAACCGTCAGATTTTAGCTTTGGTTTGGGACGAGCTTAGTCGCTCCATGATGTCCGGTTCTGAAACCATGGTATGATGAAGCTGGTCTCAAACTAAGGCTGAAATCTGACGGTTTTGTGGCGCTGGCCAGACCGAGTGGTGCCGCTCACTGTAGATGATTAAGACAAAACGTTACCATTTGGTCTCCGTGTGACGGCGGCCTAATAGACAACTTAATAGTCTTACATGGGTACAGGAATAGGCAAAATTATTTTACCTTCTATTTATTGAAATGTATGTGTTTCATGGTTGAAACTTTGCCTCATGATAGAAATACGCCACAATTTAGGGCATTCGCGGCTTCTTTGCTATCTCTTGCTTGTCTTCTGCTCCCCCCTAACTTGCTGTTTCTATGCGAAGGGTGCATAGATTCCCTGTTTCTATGCGAAGGGGGCATAGATTCCCTATTTCTATGCAAAGGGGACATAGATTCTCTGTTTCTATGCAAAGGGTGCATAGATTCCCTGTTTCTATGCGAAGGGTGCATAGATTCCCTGTTTCTATGCAAAGGGTGCATAGATTCCCTGTTTCTATGCAAAGGGTGCATAGATTCCCTGTTTCTATGCAAAGGGTGCATAGATTCCCTGTTTTTTACAGTCCATGCTAAATGGTCCCTTCTCTTTGCTCTCTTGAGATGACCTTGTTTGTGGCCAGGGAGTATTAGAATACTGAACTAATATAAACAAAGACAGAATGGTAGGAAGTCTATAAACAACGGAAGCAGATAGAAGAACCCACCTCATCGGAGTCGTCAGAGGCTGGCCCGCTGGTGACGCTGCTCCTGCTCCCGCTGCGGACCACGGCCCCCCCACCCCCGCCCCCCGGGTCCTCCTGCTTCAGGTGGATGAGGCACTCCACCCCCCAGTGGATGCGTAGTACGCCCTCCAGCACCGGCCGCCCGTTCACCTGCACAGTCCACTCTGTTGGTCCTGTGGACTTGTGGTCCCCTCAGTGGACACCCAGATACTGGGTGGTCCCCCTCAGTGCACTTCTATCCCAGATACAGGGTGTCCCCCTCAATGTACTTGTAACCCAGATACAGGGTGTCCCCCTCAGTGCACTTGTGTCCCAGATACAGGGTGTCCCCCTCAGTGCACTTGTGTCCCAGATACAGGGTGTCCCCCTCAGTGCACTTGTGTCCCAGATACAGGGTGTCCCCCTCACAGGGTGCGTACAGGCTCTGAGGTTCAAAATTCCACTACTTTTTCATGACTTTTTATGCCAACCAAATCACATTTTCACTACCTCTCTCTGCCCAAAATAATGTCACACAAAGTTAAATTGCAGCACAATAAATGTATTTCAGTCATAAACTTCACAGAACATTCATCATTACTTGCAGGTCTTGTTTTCATAAATGTGTAAATGATCATCACAACACCAAACAGTCATGCTGGACAGTTCAATAGCATCTGCTATGCATTTGCCAGTGCATTAAGTTTGTCATTAATTTCCGCATTCAGCCCCTTGAGTTGTTTTTGCTTGTCTTTGGCTGATTTCCTCAATGCATTTGACTTTGCCAGTAGGCGCAAATCATTCTTGTCCTCTGCCTTCCGTGCAAAGCTGTCAGCATCCTCCACCAGCGCTTGCAGACTCTCCTCCATCCTCTTCCGTTTTGTCTTCAGGTTCTCCACTTCATCCAGTTCTCTCTTCCTCTTCTCTCCCTTCTTCTGCTTCTCTGCCTCTTCCTTCTTTTGATCCAGGTAGTGTTGATAGCGCTGTCTGCCCTGTGAAGCTGAAAAGAGGAGTTTCTTGGAAATGTCAACCTTGGAGATACCTCCTACATGTTTGATGTGGTCCATGACCACTCTCTGCGCCACGATGGTGTTCTCACCCATGTTGACTTCCATGAGCTGCTTGCTCACAGAAAAGCCCCTTTCCACTGAAGCCTGGCCATGTGACAGGACCAGTAGCATCTTCACAATCAGCCACAGTTTCTTGAGGGAGGGTGTGGCCAGCTGGCTGCTCCAGAAGACATCTAGCCAATCAGTGTCTTGCTGAAAACTGTTGAAAGTGCTGATCTTCCTCTGTGGTCGATGGTTGGGAAGTCACGAAAAAATCCCCGATCTTCGGGTTGGCAAGTCTCGTCGTCTGAGCTTTCACGTTCTTGGCATGCTTTGTTCCTTTTGCATGACTCCTCACCGCCGCTATTCCATTGTTGGCGATGTCGAACTCCGACTCGCACGCGGTGCAAACCGCCATTGTTTTCAGTTTGGGATGCGGTGCTATCCATTGTTGAAAGTCTTTGTCTCGCAACCACAAGTTGTTGAAAGAACAACTGCCTGGCATGACGATAATTCCTCAGCTCAGTCTCGGCACCGTAACTCTAGTCACACACACACGGGATGGTCAAGACCGATGATAAAAACTCAGCTCGAAAATGTTCAACAGTGGCGACAGGTCAACAATGGTCCGAGCGAGCGCGTGTCCTCAGTCACACTGAGCGCGTTTGGTTTCACGTGACGCCTGAGAACCAATCAAAATCGCGGACACTAAAGACGTAGCTGTATCAACCAATCAGAGCCCAAGTAACACTCGAAGGTTACTGACAACGCCTCGCTCAACGCGGACCAAACGGAACGAAAATTTTCAACAGTAAAATTTTCTTTTCACGAAAATCTTGAAATTTCATGACTTTCAATGACCATTTTTAAAATTCCACTACTTTCGAGGCCTTGAATTTTATTTTCGAAATTCAACTACTTTCCATGCTTCTCCATGCCTGTACGCACCCTGCCCTCAATGTACTTGTAACCCAGATACAGGGTGTCCCCCTCAGTGCACTTGTGTCCCAGATACAGGGTGTCCCCCTCAGTGCACTTGTGTCCCAGATACAGGGTGTCCCCCTCAGTGCACTTGTGTCCCAGATACAGGGTGTCCCCCTCAGTGCACTTGTGTCCCAGATACAGGGTGTCCCCCTCAGTGCACTTGTGTCCCAGATACAGGGTGTCCCCCTCAGTGCACTTGTGTCCCAGATACAGGGTGTCCCCCTCAGTGGACTTGTGTCCCAGATACAGGGTGTCCCCCTCAGTGGACTTGTGTCCCAGAGACAGGGTGTCCCCCTCAGTGCACTTGTGTCCCAGAGACAGGGTGTCCCCCTCAGTGCACTTGTGTCCCAGAGACAGGGTGTCCCCCTCAGTGGACTTGTGTCCCAGATACATGGTGTCCCCCTCAGTGGACTTGTATCCCAGATACAGGGTGCCCCTTTCAGTGGACTTCTATCCCAGTTACAGGGTGTCCCCCTCAGTGGACTTGTGTCCCAGAGACAGGGTGTCCCCCTCAGTGGACTTGTGTCCCAGAGACAGGGTGTCCCCCTCAGTGGACTTGTGTCCCAGAGACAGGGTGTCCCCCTCAGTGGACTTGTGTCCCAGATACAGGGTGCCCCTCTCAGTGGACTTCTATCCCAGTTACAGGGTGTCCCCCCAGTGCACTTGTTTCCCAGAGACAGGGTGTCCCCCTCAGTGGACTTGTATCCCAGATACAGGGTGTCCTCCCAGTGCACTTGTATCCCAGAGACAGGGTGTCCCCCTCAGTGGACTTGTATCCCAGATACAGGGTGTCCTCCCAGTGCACTTGTTTCCCAGAGACAGGGTGTCCCCCTCAGTGGACTTGTATCCCAGATACAGGGTGTCCCCCTCAGTGGACTTGTATCCCAGAGACAGGGTGTCCTCCCAGTGCACTTGTATCCCAGATACAGGGTGTCCCCCTCAGTGGAATTGTATCCCAGAGACAGGGTGTCCTCCCAGTGCACTTGTATCCCAGATACAGGGTGTCCTCCCAGTGCACTTGTATCCCAGATACAGGGTGTCCCCCTCAGTGGACTTGTGTCCCAGAGACAGGGTGTCCTCCCAGTGCACTTGTATCCCAGATACAGGGTGTCCCCCTCAGTGGAATTGTATCCCAGAGACAGGGTGTCCTCCCAGTGCACTTGTATCCCAGATACAGGGTGTCCCCCTCAGTGGACTTGTATCCCAGAGACAGGGTGTCCTCCCAGTGCACTTGTATCCCAGATACAGGGTGTCCCCCTCAGTGGACTTGTATCCCAGAGACAGGGTGTCCTCCCAGTGCACTTGTATCCCAGATACAGGGTGTCCCCCTCAGTGGACTTGTATCCCAGAGACAGGGTGTCCTCCCAGTGCACTTGTATCCCAGATACAGGGTGTCCCCCTCAGTGGACTTGTATCCCAGAGACAGGGTGTCCTCCCAGTGCACTTGTATCCCAGATACAGGGTGTCCCCCTCAGTGGACTTGTGTCCCAGAGACAGGGTGTCCCCCTCAGTGCACTTGTATCCCAGATACAGGGTGTCCCCCTCAGTGGACTTGTATCCCAGAGACAGGGTGTCCCCCTCAGTGGACTTGTATCCCAGATACAGGGTGTCCCCCTCAGTGGAATTGTGTCCCAGATACAGGGTGTCTCCCTCAGTGGACTTGTGTCCCAGAGACAGGGTGTCCCCCTCAGTGGACTTGTATCCCAGAGACAGGGTGTCCTCCCAGTGCACTTGTATCCCAGATACAGGGTGTCCCCCTCAGTGGACTTGTATCCCAGAGACAGGGTGTCCCCCTCAGTGGACTTGTATCCCAGAGACAGGGTGTCCTCCCAGTGCACTTGTATCCCAGATACAGGGTGTCCCCCTCAGTGGACTTGTGTCCCAGAGACAGGGTGTCCCCCTCAGTGCACTTGTATCCCAGATACAGGGTGTCCCCCTCAGTGGACTTGTATCCCAGAGACAGGGTGTCCCCCTCAGTGGAATTGTGTCCCAGATACAGGGTGTCCCCCTCAGTGGACTTGTATCCCAGAGACAGGGTGTCCCCCTCAGTGGACTTGTATCCCAGAGACAGGGTGTCCTCCCAGTGCACTTGTATCCCAGATACAGGGTGTCCCCCTCAGTGGACTTGTGTCCCAGAGACAGGGTGTCCCCCTCAGTGCACTTGTATCCCAGATACAGGGTGTCCCCCTCAGTGGACTTGTATCCCAGAGACAGGGTGTCCCCCTCAGTGGACTTGTATCCCAGATACAGGGTGTCCCCCTCAGTGGAATTGTGTCCCAGATACAGGGTGTCTCCCTCAGTGGACTTGTGTCCCAGATACAGGGTGTCTACTACAGTGGATTTCCATGGGAAAAAAATTAATGGTTCTACTACATTTCTCTTCAGTTCCTTCAGACTGATATTTGCCATCCAATTTACATCAATCATTCAGTGTTCAAAAAAGTTTTGTTGTTCCTTCAATATTGATCCTTTTACTTTGTTCAAGGAAAGATATGGTGATCCTCATGCCTCATTGCACAGCCAGCATCTTGCAAAATGTTTTTATGGGCATAGAAACTAAAAAGCCATCATTTTATGGACTCGGAAATATCAAAGTTGGGGGGTGTTGTGGACAACCCCCCAAGTGAGGGGACTTGTATCCCAATTTGAATATATTAATTGAAGCTTGAACTTGGTTATTTGTTTATTACATCCCCCTCTCAAGTGAGAGAAAAAAAATTAATATATTAATTGAAGCTTGAACTTGGTTATTTGGTTATAACCTCACCCCCCTCAAGTGAGAGGTCCAAAGCCCGAGGCACAAAGGGCACCCACCTCCCGACGGCGGATCTCCGACGGCTTGCCCTCGTGTACAGCGTTGAACTCCTTCAGCTTTGCGTCCAGCAGCGCCCTGGGGCAGGTGGGGCAAACATTAGTGTTTGGCATACATGGACATGTGGCATGCATAACATTTGGCATGTTTAGCATGCATTAGTGTGTGGCATATGTAGAGATGTGGCATGCATAACATTTGGCATGAGTAGAGAAGCACCAATATGGTATTTAAGATGTAGCAAATGTAGACATGTGCCACATGTAAAATATCAATACTGTTGGTATATTATCTTAGCTTAAAGTAAATAATTCCTGTACATTCAAGCTTGTATATTTTAATCATTTTGAACAGCTATATTATCAAATTCAACAGTTACACAATTAATTAATTAATTACTGTTGTTTTTACCAAGATTATAATCATGGTAACAAGAATAATAACAAATGCAGAGACAGTAATGAGAACTATAGCTGTTACAAGTCACCTGTCAGCGTCGGCCTCCTTGTTACGCTTCCCAAAGGCTCGGTGGCACTCGTTGCGTGTCCCGTGCCCAAACACACGAGGGCCAAAGAGAGCGCCTGCGCGGCCGCAGCAAGATATTACACTACCTGAATTACTCTCACAATGTTTGAATATGGCTATAAAGTTATAGTTTCAAGCAAACCTAAAGTTATAGTTTCAAGCAAACCTAAAGTTATAATTTCAAGCAAACCTAAAGTTATAATTTCAAGCAAACCTAAAGTTATAATTTCAAGCAAACCTAAAGTTATAGTTTCAAGCAAACCTAAAGTTATAATTTCAAGCAAACCTAAAGTTATAATTTCAAGCAAACCTAAAGTTATAATTTCAAGCAAACCTAAAGTTATAATTTCAAGCAAACCTAAAGTTATAATTTCAAGCAAACCTAAAGTTATAATTTCAAGCAAACCTAAAGTTATAATTTCAAGCAAACCTAAAGTTATAATTTCAAGCAAACCTAAAGTTATAATTTCAAGCCAACCTAAAGTTATTATTTCAAGCAAATCTAAAGTTATTATTTCAAGCAAACCTAAAGTTATTATTTCAAGCAAATCTAAAGTTATTATTTCAAGCAAACCTAAAGTTATTATTTCAAGCAAACCTAAAGTTATAATTTCAAACAAACCTGAAGTTATAATTTCAGGCAAACCTAAAGTTATAATTTTAAACAAACCTAAAGTTATCATTTTAAGCAAACCTCAAGTTTCAGATACACATCAGATACCAATTAACATCAATATCAGATATACAATGGAAATCAACATTTGAAGTTATAAAAAACAAAAGCAAATTTCGGATTTTCCTAAAAATGTTGCAATTTGTAGTTATGCCTCAGTTTCCCAGTTCCTTCAGATAATGCTTTACAGCTGTATCCTAGATACTGGTAGGTTGCCCTTAATAACACAAATCTGGCAACATTCACCAAGAAGACCCTGCGTGTAAAGCTACAGTGCAAATTGGAGGTTAAAAATTGAACCTATTCTCAGTTCAAATAGAAATATTCCATCTAAACCTCAACTAGACAACAACTTTTAATCATCCTAGACAAATTAAATATTAAAATTTACAACAAATTTAACATTAACCAACATATTAAATATTAATCAACCATTTACAATAATCAACAAATAAAATTAATTTCAATATCAAAATTAAATTAATTTAATTGTTGAGTTGACGTAACCAGAACCCACCATAGCAGGGATGGTGACAGTAGGGCTCGGCTGCATGCTCAGCGTGCTGGCCGGGGTGTAGCTTCTTGCCACACTCTGAGCACACAAGGCACGGAGAGTGCCAGTCAAATCCCAACGACTGGATGCGCTCCGCTGCAAGAATTATTCATTGAAGGTAGGATAATTGTTGACAGAGAAAAGGATGTGTTCCAGGATAATTATTGGCAGAAAAAAGGTAAGTGTTCTGGGATAACTGTTTACTGAATGCAGGATAATTGTTATCAGCATGTGGTAAATATGTAGCGTTGGTCAGTAATCGATTTTTCACTTTTCGGTGTCTAATCGTACTTAATTAGATCGAAATAAACAAGTTTTCTTCTATGCACTTTCCGTCGTAAATGAATATTTTACAAGTTATAGCGGTAAATTACTGACCGCAACTCCAGTGTTTGAAGCGGGAACTAATTCAAACAGCACGTCGGACAGCAACACTGCAATGCCGTCTCGCTTCTAGTTCGATCGTCATCAAAGACGAAACCAAACCTACCGCTATACCTCGTTAAATACTCATTTGACAAAAAAAGTGTATAGAAGAAAAGTTGTTTATTTTGATGTTATTACCATGTTTCAAGCAACAAAAATTTGAAAATTGATGAGTAGCTGTTTATTCGAGTGCATTCGTCATCAAAGACGAAACTAAATTTACCACCATTAACTCGTTAAATGCTCATTTACGACGGAAAGTGCATAGAAGAAAACTTGTTTATTTCGATCTAATTAACTACGTTTAGGACCTGAAAAGTGGAAAATCAATTACTGACCAATGCTACACATTTACCCAGAATGTTGGATAAGTGTTCTAGGATAATTGTTGGCTGAACTTGGGAAAACGGTCAATGTGAAGTTTAATGCAATCACGGAAATTGATAATTATATTCCAAACAATCACTAAAGAAACCCATTTAATAACGTTTTTCATGAACGTCATTCTGCTCGCTGATGCGTTATTTTTGAATTATTGAACTTTGAAGTTGGCCGTCGCGCGCCCAAGGAAGCGAGCGTAATTTAATTAAAAACGGAAGCTAACCCCATTATTACAAACGTAAAGAGGTTGGGTCGTGAGGGGTAGCCACAGTTCTTTTAGTGAAAAGTATAAATAAAGCTTCTAAACCACCCATTAGGGTGACGACCGCAATCTTGTTTACATCGGGTCTAACATGGCGACCACCATGGGCGCCGCCATCTTGGACCCGATGTCAACAAGATTGCGGTCGTCACCCTAATGGGTGGGTTAGAAGCTTTATTTATAATTTTCACTAGAAGAACTGTGCCTCCCCCTCACGACCCAACCTCTTTACGTTTGTAATAGCTTCCGTTATTAATTAAATTCCGTTTCACGCGCTCACTTCCTTTGGCGCCAAGGCCAACTTCAAAGTTCAATTATTCGAAAATAACGCATCAGCGAGCAGAATGTCATTCCTGTAAAACGTTCTTAAATGGGTTCCTTTAGTGATTCCTAAGATCGGAATTCTTATTTTCCGTGATTGCATTAAACTTCACATTGACCGGGAAAACTGCTGACTGAATCTAGAATAATAGTTACCTGAATCTTAGATAATCTAGAATATTTGAAACAGAATAATTATTGATTGAATATGGAAAACTAGATTAGCTTTGCTTTACTACAAATTATTGCATAAATTTATATAACACAAAAATGAATTATTAATTCCATATATTCAATCATAGAACTATGAACGCAGGCTCTTGGTCGTATCAGTAAATCAACTCATCACGTCAATTTACCCAACTATTTCAATCATTTAAAGTTCATGAACTTGTATAGCAAATATATTACGAAAAAACATCGCCAAAACTTAATAAGTAATAAAGATGACAAAAAAAACGAAGTATCAACTAGTTCCACTCACCAAAATACACCGGTTTACCACATTTTTTGCAGGTCCACATGATTTTGCATTAAATTCACACAAAAAATGTCAAAACTGAAACTTAATTTCGTACTATACGTGAATACCATTGAATTTTTCCGCTAAATAAGTAGATTTGCCGTACCACTTTGACCTTTGTTCCATGTTTGTAACACGATGGCAGAACGATTCAGCCCTGTCAAACTCGGTACTTTGTTTACATTTATTTGCAGCACAGTTACGAGCGCCATCTAGAATATCATATATATAATATATAAAATTAAACACATACAGTAGAGAAAAATATTTTGTATCTCAAAATATTATAAAAATAGAGTTTTTTTATTGTTTAAGAGTTCATTTAAGGTAATTTGAAATTTAGGAAAAACGTGTGGAGTCGCTTGTGTACTCATGAATGAATTTAAATAAAATTCTGAAACTACATTAATCCGTAAATATTCTAAAGCGAAAGAGTATAAGGAATATGTGTTTTCCAAAATTAATATTTCAATCTACATATCAAGTTTATCCAAATGACGACAGATGTCGCAAAAATGAATACTTCTTTTAATACCAAATTCATTTCTCGAACATGACTACAATCTAAGTTGTTTTGGTGTCTCAGCTGTGCCTGTTGTGGCGCATGTGACTGAATTGCGGATGAACTTAATGGGTTGCCAATAATTGCTTAGATTGGATGAAGATGAGCGTGCGGCGTAATGCAATAAATTTCCCTTTAAAGAATCTTGAAAATATTTTTGAATTTTACTAGGGTAATTCATCAAATATCGAACTGAACTGATTATCGAACAACTTTGGAAATATGCGCGTAATAAATTTAGTAAGCATCCAAACTTGCTCAGTGCCAGTGATCTTACATCTAAAACTCCTATTTTAGTGATAAAAACTCATTTCTGTGAGCTGCAAACTGCTACCAGCTGTTGCGAACGCATTTTCTGTACGACCCTTACAAATTGGTCGAATTTTTTCACTCGAAAAATCTTACGCACCTCGGGAAAATTGCGACGGTTTAATTGTTGTTGGGTCACCGTCAACCTCCCGTCATAACTAGAGAGTAGTGTTGTCATATGATGTTCTGTTACTGTATTTTTTTCTTTTCCGCCAAAAACTTGATAATTATTCCATGTTCGACATTCAGTTCCTTTTTCATGTCAGTATTAAATACTGAACAAAGGTGTTCGAATCAAAATTCCTAAAAAATCATGAATTTATGCCTCGAACAAAGCTTTTCGATTCTTAATTCTTTTAAATAACTGAATCGATCTATTGAACGCCTGTTTCATTTCATTAAAATATTGTATTAACGCTTGATAATAACATTGAATAGTTGAAGATGGGAATTCTGGTGAGGGGCTATCAATCATCTGCTGGTGTTCCAAAGCCCTCAAGATCATCAATGATTCGTCTGGCTACATTTACTGATGATCAATCCCTTGCCAAGAAAATTGATGCAAGCATCAATAATAATTCATTGACGAGTGCTTTACACTCTACTCCAAAAAAGGTCACACAGGTTGATGATCACAATGATGGTTCAACAAACACTGCAAATGAAACATCGACATCATATTCAAATTTTGATAACTCTCCATTCAAATGCATCTTGAAAATAAGTAATGAGACAGTTATTTCAAACAAACAAACAAAACAAACATCGGCATCTTTGGGATGCTTTATTTCCAATCATGCCTGATACAAATGATCTTAAGCATTGGTTTTTCAAATGTCTTATAACTAACACTATATATAGGACACCATGACGGTTCCCCCGTAAAGCCGGTACCCATTTCCGACACCTGGGTCGAGTGGGGTATTGTGCTTGAGCTTTCCCTTATACCCAACGGGGAAAATCGCAGCGCCAGCGCCGGGATACGAACCCGCGACTCCAACATACAAGTCCGATCCCTTAACCGATGTGCCACCGCGAGCACTTCCAAGAAAATCCAGTGCACCAAAGAAAAAAAGAATGAAAGAAAAACGTTTATTTTCCAAGTGGCCACATGAGGTGTACAAATAGATAGACCATACGAGGCATATTAATGGACAAAATATACGAGGCGTACTAATAGACAAACCATACGTGGCGTGCTAATAGTCTAACAAAAGTTCCATACGAAGAGAACTAATTGACAAACCATCCTGTTCGAATCAAAATTCTTGTTCGATTCCTGTTCGATATTGATGAAATTATGTTACTAAAGAATTCGATTTTTAGAACAATAAATACATTTCAATAATCTACGTTGTCTTTCAAGCGACATCACAGAACAAGAAAGCAACTGTTCAAGAATAACCTTGAGGCCCCGCCCGCCAATAATCGAGCGCAGCCGAGAGAGCGCGGAACCTACGTTTGCAGCTGATACGCGCCTTGTTCGAAATTGTAAACAGGTTTTTTCCGCGAGAACTGAGCGGACAAGCACAGGGCTAAAGTACTGAAGTAAAAACAAGTAGTCAGTAGACTCGAACGTCATTGAAGATTGTTGTGCTGAGATTCGAATTGAGGACGAATTTGCAAACTTCGTTACTTTGACGACAAATACCAGGTAATTTTTGTTTGTTTGTATTTATACCACTTAAAGTTAGATACTTATTTAATTTTCCTCCTCTTTCTTCATCTCAATGGGGAACAAGCGTAAAAAGAAAGGTGTTTTTTATGCCTGTTCAGAAGGGGACTCAGACGATCGATGTTCTGATAACCAACCTGCTCCTACCCCTAAAAAAAGGGATAGGCTCACAGAAAATACCGAATCTTTTGTTGATGCTAGTATAAGCCAACAAAAGAATCCTATCCTACCAACTGAATTCTGCCCTCCTAGCACCAGTGAACTCTTAGGTGATGGAGATCTATCCCTTTCTCTTGTCCTTCATTGGGAAACTTGATAGATAGTTCTTTGCCTATGCTGAATGTGACACCTGATAAGCAACATAGCTTTACTGGTTTTACAAACCAAAATAAAAAGACCATAATCTCATCTCCTGCAACTCAACTTGATCGTTTAAGTCAACCTCAAACTTCTAAAACAGTCATCATTGTAGAGCCAATTGCTGATGACAGATCTGTAACCAAGTTTTTTTCTAATGATATTGGACTAGCAAAAGCACTTGCACTCTCTCCATTTGGTAGAGTAGGCATTGAGAAAACTACAAAAAATTTGCAACGGGGCCTACTGATCATAACCATGAAGGAAGCTTTGAATGATTTTGCGCAGTTATTAAAAGTCACTGTAATAGGAGACTGGCAAGTCAAATGCAGACTGCCAGTAAATCAGACCCAATCAATTGGAGTTATAGGTCCTTTTG
This sequence comes from Morinoia aosen, assembly GCA_030386875.1. Classification (NCBI taxonomy): domain Eukaryota; kingdom Metazoa; phylum Arthropoda; class Malacostraca; order Amphipoda; family Talitridae; genus Morinoia; species Morinoia aosen. The sequence goes on from CM059580.1 coordinate 53,307,346, forward strand.
GAGAGGATACTACAGGGCAGGAACTCTTAGATTGCCTTCTCTCAGATGGATATCAAGTTCTTTCAGCTGATAGGATAGTGAAGGGATAAAGCAAAATTCAGACTTCTATGTTTAAAATAGTTTTTGCCTCTCATCAGCTTCCTGATTATATCTATGCTGGCTATCAGCGCTTTGTGGTTAAACCTTTCATTGACCAGCCTTGGCAATGCTTCAGATGCCAGAGGTTTGGTCATAGTGCAGCATATTGCAAAAGTGCCCCTCGTTGTGTAGTGTGCAGTGGCCCGCATAATACCAAAGACTGTTCTAAGCCTGAGTCCCCAGTGTGCTGCAACTGCTTGGGAAATCATACTGCAAACTATGGGGGATGTCCTTCTATCAAAAAAGCTAGATTAGTAGAGAAGACTCGTGTTGAGCAGAGACTTTCTTACAGAGATGCTGTAATACATGTAAAGAAGTCTTTATCAGCTGATCCTGTCAAATTTGCCTCTCAACCATTGTCTAACCCAGCATCTAAATCAGTAAAACCAACTTCTATGACATCAACGTACTCTAGCATTCCATGTGCTCAAATACCTCACAATGTTGGAAAAGTTTCAGTTGGAACTCAGACCACTAACTATACTACAGCTCCAACTCTGCAGAATGTTCCCATTTCACTATTTGTTGAACTTATGACCAAAATCATGTCCTTGAACTCTGATAAAAATATTTCTACTGATATTATATCAAAATTGACTACTGAAACACTGAATCTTGCTAAACCTATGCCTAACAGTCCCTCTCCAGCAGGAGCTTCTGAATTTAACTCTGGCCTCTGAGCTCAACCAGCTCTGATCCTCCTCTTTGGCAACTAACCTCAGGGGGTACTTGTGCCTCTCTCTTGGAAAAGGACAGAGAGCTGGGTGTACAGGTGGATCCTTCTCCTGTAATTGGGGGCAAATATTTGCCAGATAAGATCAAAAAAACAAATTAAATTAGTCCCTCCCTCTCCTGTAATAGGCGGCAAACCTAAATTCACTATGAATAAGAATAATCCTCTTCAGCCTCAACATAAGACTCATAAACAAACAAAATAGCTTCCACCAAGATATGTTGTCTGCAGTGGAATTGTCGCAGCTTAAGCAATAAGCTGAGCAATTTCAAAATTCAGTTATATTCACTAAAGCCACATCTTGCTTGCATTTGCGAAACATGGTTATCTGATAAATTTGAGCCTAAATTTATCAATTACTCAGCTATTTATAAACACAGACAAGCTGCACATGCAGGAGGGGGCCTTGCAATTTTAGTGAGAAGTGATGTGTCTTTTAAGAGCTCACCTCTTGTTCCTTTTCCTGGTGGAGTGTTGGAGGCTCTTGCTGTTACCTTGTGCTTGAGGGGTGGGAAACTTCTCTCCGTTCTCTCACTTTACAATCCCAATCGACCAGTCTCCTCCCAGGAACTGGAACACTATCTTAAGCAGCTGCATCCTCTTTTCTTAATTGTAGGAGATCTGAACGCACATCATCCACTCTGGGAACCTCACAAAGCCCCTAATACCACAGGAAGTAACTTAGTAAATACCATGTTAGCCAACCCTTGCCTTTCGTTGATTACCCCTCCACTGCTCCCTACTTACTATAATGTATATCATAACTCCTTTTCAACCCTTGACCTCTCACTTGTTTCCTCCAGATTGCTGCCTGTCGCTTCAGTCTATACTGGACAGGATATAGGTAGTGATCATTATCCTGTTATTACAGACATAGGTGTAGAGCTTACTATGGCTTGTTTTAAGACCCGTTCTAAGTGGAAGTTTAAGGAAGAATATTGGAGCTCTTATGTAGCTGCATTGAATAATTCTGCAACTCAACAGCGTGGAAACTTGGAAGCTAGTGTAGCTGATTTTAATCACAATTTGATCACTGCAAGTGCAGGTGTTTTTTCTAAAACAAAAGAGATAATAACCCCACGCTTCAATAAACCTTGGTGGAATGAGGATTGTGCACTTGCGGTAGAAGCTAAAAAGGTTGCCCACTGTAGGTTAATCTCACAACCATCTCCGGCAAACCTCATTGAGTTTAGACGAAGTGAAGCTAGGGTGAAGTCTGAGGTGAGAAAAGCCAAGCAGTCCTCTTGGAAGAACTTTTGTAGCAACATCACATCCACCACCCCATCGTCCCTGATGTGGAAGCGCCTTAACCCTTTCGACGCGATTGGGTTATATTTGACCCAGTGTTTTAAATTAAAGCACAATTGGGCTGACTATGCCCCAGCAACTACCGAAAGTTAACAGATTTTGCATCAGACTCTGTTTTACCCATAGCTAGTTTGTAGTCTCAACAGCAATCACCCAGTGGGGCGTTGAAAGAGCTAGAAGGAGGTCGTGTCTCAAGCTGCTCCTCAAAATGTACGTGTATTTGCATAGTTTTATAGCTTATGATCATTTCTTTGGGTTGATTTTATGTAAATATTAGTAGGAACCTATATATAGCTATTTTTGTCTTCATAAATATACTTTTTGTGAAACATAGTTGAAATAAAAATGAAGTGGGATATGTGTGTCCCACTTGTACTTTCTTTATCTTTTGTCCCACTTGTATATATCTAAATTTGGGATATATTTATCCCATTAGCACTGAATTTTAAATTTGGCTTCATACTAATTTTGGTATAAAAATGTTTTATTTTCATGCAGGAGCCGAAAAAGGTTACTGGACGATCTGGAAACTGAAGAGCTTATGCAAGACCTTGATAGTGATGACGAATTCACTTACAATAAGAGTTTAGATAACTATTGATGATAGTTTTGAGGATCCGGATTGCACAGTGGAAGAAAAATAGGCAAAATACAGCAAAGAGAGTGAGGACACTTGCAAAAGAGAGCCAAGGAGACAAAATGAGGGTAACATCAGCATTGAGGAGGAACAAAAAGAAGAAGAGTATGTGAATCGCACTCATAAACTTCCTTTTGTTTGAATTGATGATATTGCTGACATTGGTTGGCCAATACTGTCAAATGGATTTGAACCCATGTTTTTATCATCAACAGCAGAGAAAGGAGTAATAATTTGTGCTTTAGGTAGACCACCTCCTCTTTGGAAGCATTCAAATGCGAGTCCCTTCAAGTTTGTTCATACAAATAGAATGCAATACCAATCTAAGAATAGAAAAAGAAAACAGCTAGAAAAATGAATACAAATTGATGGATGCATGAGAAATAATGATTGTGCCTAATGGGCTGTAATCAACTTCCAAAACTTGAATTCATTGGAGTGGAAATAAGTCTAAATAATAAATGCATCAGTAAATCCATTTCCAGGGACAAATTCACTTTTGTATTCTCAAAAGTGTACATTACAAATCCATAAAAATCAAATGATTCAAGCAAGACCTATTATATCCATGAAGTAGTTAGATTCTTTGAGCCACACCATAAATAAAATGGTAAATAGAATTGTTTTTTATGCTTATTTAGTCAAAGAAATTGTTTTTTGCCAAATAAATGTGAAATAGTTCAAGCTTTGAACGACCAGTCACTCGTAATATCCTTTTTTTTAGAAAATGGAAGTTATTTTTTCTAATACAATAACCATTTTCTATTGAAGTTTTCTCATTTTCTACCTTGAAAAAGGAAAAAGTATGTTAGTTTGAATGTATATACAAACACTATTCTATTTTTCAAACTTCCTGGTGGGGTACATATGTCCCACTCTCAATGGCAATGGACTACTAAATGGGACGTATATGTCCCAGTACAAAAACTTACAAATTTAATAAAAAAACACTACCTACCCTGTAAGAGCTTCTAATACTATGCCAATCAACCCTAAAACATACTAGAATGCTCCTGGATTTAGCAGGAAAAATTTCGCGTCGAAAGGGTTAAGCGCATTCACAATCCTTTTCAAAGACAAAATCAGCCTTTTGTGGAAGTTAATTCAATTATTACCGATTCAGCTGCTAAGTCAAATGCTCTAGCCTTGCATTATGAAAAATTATTGACCACTTCTGCAGCAGCCTTGCCTGTATCTACAATCTTGCCCCTCACCATGGCACTAACTGATGATACTGAATCTCAATTGAATAATCCCATTACCCTAACTGAACTTGATAATTCAATTGCAATCTGAAGAAAACCTCTGCAGGGTCTGATGAAATTCACAACTCTCATCTTACTCACCTCCCCACTGACTATAAAAAGTGGCTTTTGCAAATTTTCAACCTGAGTTTTGACCAAGGTGAACTTCCCGATGTTTGGAGGAATGCTATCATAATACCAGTACCAAAGCCTTGTAAACCCTTAACATCAATTACCTCCTATCGTCCAATTTCACTTCTCTCTTGTGTGGGGAAATTGTTAGAGAGCGTCCTTAATAGAAGACTTTCATTTTTTCTTGAACTAAAAGCTGTTTTTTGCACCTCTCAAGGTGGATTTAGACAGCGAATGTCTGCCCTAGACCAGGTTACCAGACTTGAAGCGGGAATTCGAGAAGCCTTGAGCAGTCAATCAACACTGCTGGTAATTTTTTGTGATTTATCCTCAGCTTTTGACTCGGTCAATCACAGTGGTCTGCTGTATAAGCTGAGTCAATGCGGGGTGAGTGGCCGCATGCTGAGGTGGATCCAAGCGTACCTGTCCCAACGCACATTCAGGGTTTATTTTGAGGGAGAGTACTCAACATTAAGGCCTATTAACTCAGGTGTCCCTCAAGGAGCAATTCTCTCACCATTACTTTTTAATGTGTATTTGAGGGACTTGCCTTCTTCCCCAGATGTGGTATCTTGTGAGTATGCAGATGATATTGCATTCTTTGCCTCTCATAAAAATTCTCAAATAGCTTCTGCCCGACTACAAGCTCAATTAACAGCATTTTATGAATGGTGTGGAACATGGGGTCTGAAACTTAACTCCCAAAAAACCAAAGCCATGTTCTTTACCAACTCTAGGAATCTTCCGCCTTCTCTGACTATAAATGGCCAGCAGATTGAATATGTACAGCAATATAGTTACTTAGGTGTTATATTAGACTCACCTAGACTTGGTTGGGAATCTCAAATTTTGTCACTCAAGACTAAAACAATATCCTTTATGAATTTGATGAGCTCAGTATCCCATAGTAGCTGGGGAGTTGACAGAGATTCACTGCTACACATATATAAAGTGTTAATTCGCAGTCGCCTTGATTATGCTGCCCCTTTGTTCTCTAATGCTGCTCCAACTCTTCTGAAAAAATTAAATGTTGTACAGAACAATTGTATTAGAATTGCTACTGGGTGCAGAAAAACCACACCTATTGCATCCCTAGAAGTAGAGGCAAATATTCCTCCTCTGTCAATTCATTTTGATGAATTGCTTTGCAGATATTTAGCAAGACTAGCTCAACTCCCATCCTGTTCTGCAGTCATAGAACTATTTCCCCCTAATGCTAACCCTCCTCTCAGAAATCACAAACCCCCCTTTGTAGCTGATGCAAGTTGTGTCTTCAATAACCTTAACCTCACAAAGCCCTATCCTACTTTACCTCCTGCTCTGTCACCTATTCCTCCTTGGTTTGAAGTGAGTAACTATATTTTCACAACCTTTTCATCCCTTACTGTTAATTATTTATCTCCTGAAACTGTTATGCAAGAATATAATCATCTCTTAGATACAAAATTCTCTGGTTATATAATATCCTTTACAGATGGGTCTCATAAAAGATCCTGTTCCTTCCTCCTCTGCTGCTTTTGTTATCCCTAATAGAAAATTCAGTATGAGTTGGAAATTACGCCCTGAAATAGAAGTAATTGAGTGCGAGTTGTACGCTATTTACGAAGCTCTTGTCTGGGCTGAAACGAATTTCACCAATTCTGAAAAACTATTAATATGTAGTGACTCCTTGAGTGCCTTATACCTTATTATAGATAGGCACCCTAAGCATTACTTGGACATTGTATTTGCTATACAGGAGAAGCTAACTGCTATTTTATCCTCCAGAGATATTAAGCTGCAATTTGTTCCTGCTCATAAGGGCCTACAGGGGAATGAGGAAGCTGACACAGCAGCTAAAAATGCACACTCTCTCCGTTATAGGACTCTAACCCGTCCTTCTAGAGAGGAAACGGTAAGAAGAGTTAAAGCTGCATGCAAAGCTAGGTGGAACGCAGAATGGCTGGGATCAGTACAAGGTACAGGGAAGGGTAGGTTTTTAACAAAAATCAAGTCAGAAGTGGGACATTGGCCTTGGGCTTGCCATAAAACAAGGCCTTTAGAAACTGCTCTTGCCAAGCTGAGAGTAGGTCATGCAGGTGTACAGCAACACCTGGCTCGCTTTCAGCTGTCAAACACACCCAACTGTGCATGTGGCTCTGCTGAGACCATTGAACACTTTTTAATCAATTGCCCATTGCACAATACGGCTCGGTCCAATCTTCTAGCTGTGTTAGATTCTTTAAGCGTTCCCTTCAATTTGAAGAATATTCTTGGAGGTGGCCCATACATATTGGGAACTCAGAAACAAATCTCTAATGCAGTTGGAGAATATTTGATAGCTACTAGTTCACTCTACCGTCTATAGTACACCATATGTAATTTAGGGCATAGTTATTGTTTATGTAGAATACATGGAACCATATCCTATAGACATATTTCATGTTTTTTTTTTAGTTAAGTTAAATTTGGTACCTGCTAACTTAATGAATTTAGCAGTAACAACCTAATACTGTGGGCACTAACCATTAACCTTCAGACTATCAAACTCTCCCTGGAACACATTATGTTCAAATTTATAATGCAGTAGCACTCTCGGTGATGGTATTTCTTCTGTATAGTAGTTAACAGTGCAGATTGCTCCTGCATTAATACTTCATAAATAGACCCTTTTGAAACTTTCTCCTTAAGAGCCCTGCCCTTAAGAGCTTGCTCTCTAATATTGATTTTCACCTCCTGCCACAGTGCAGATAGTCCAGAGCCTCCAGGTTGAGCGGCGCAGGCTGGAGGCTTGACAATTAATTTAGGGGCTCATAAGCGGCACAGAGTCGGGCATGCCTAGATTTACTAACCCGGGCATTATTTCCATAAAAACTAGTAGATGTTGCTCTAAACCTTATTACTCTTATCTGTCAGTGTGAATAGAACTTGAGATTAATTAGGATATACTGAAATACTGAGCACATACTGGGATCATGAGGATATGGAGAATTACTTAGCAATGTGAAATATTGAAGTATACTACACTAAATCACAAAACTTATAAATGTAAAATTGTACTATATGTCCTTACAGGTACAACAAGAGTGACCCAACGAGAAAGGTGCAGACAAGGGGCTACATGAGCAAGATTTCAAAGCTCCTATAAACAACGATACAAAAAAAAAAAAAAAACCTTGAGGCCCGCAAGAGTTATTCAGAGCAAAAGTTACCGATTTATGAAGGTTGTTTCTAGACACACGTGATTTCTGTTCGATATTTGATGAATTACCCTAGTATTGGAACGTTTGCATTTTGTATTTATTAATTACTGATACAGGAAGCTGATGTTTTGGTACAGTGTAGGCCCATGTTAAATTTGAATGCAGCTTCAGCTCTGCAACGTGACAGAAGCATAAGAAGAAATTGTATCATTCATGTATCCACTCTTAAACTCAGGGAATGTAAAAATGTCGTTGGTGTTAGATATTTCTCAAGGTTGAGTATAATTGAGAATGAACATAAATGACCATAAACAATCATGGCTAGTAAAACAACAAATAACCATGACTAAAAAGGACTAGGGTAATCTTTTTAGAGTTGATCTATATCCGCATCAACTTGCATAATGTTAGAACTAACTGCAAGTTAGTTTGAATTTTTTTCTTGGGTTTAGAACCAAACTTAGTAGAAGGTTAATAATTCATAAAAGTTAAATTTATTAAAACATCTCAATTAGCTGTAGTTTAAGGGTTACTAACCTAATTAATTCTGCAATAATCTATAATGTGTCTACAATATTAGCAGTCAATATTGATTTTTGGGGATCCACAGAAATTAAAAATTCTATTCAAGGGTACTCTAATGGTTCAAGCGCGCATTGCAACTGCTATGGAAGACTAAAATTTCAAAGTTGAATTACTTTTAAATAATGCATCAGCGAGCAGAATGTCATTCATATAAAACATTTTTAAATTGGTTCCTTTAGTGATTCTTTGGAATGGAATTCCTAATTTACTTTGATCCCCTAAAATCAATATTGACCATATTAGCAAACTGAAGTTAAATATTGTGGTATTAATTTTTAGTGAACTTGTTTTTAACTAATCTGTACATAACCCTTTTAAAAAGCCCGTGCATTCAGTACACATTAGTTGCTGAAATGAAGAAATGATTCTTGTAGTGTTGAAATAATTGAATTTTTGCCACAAGTGAGGATAGAAAATTCTTAATTTTAAAAATTTTTACTTTATTGTAGCTGTCTGTTGATGGTTAAAATTTGTTATCTCATTTTAAACCTATAGCTTATTTTTTTTATTGAAACTGAAGTCAGCTATAAGCTATTGAAGGAAATTTATATTGAGATTGAAGTGTTTCAATTTCCTCATATTTTTATATACTTTTACTGATAAGATGATTGAAGAATTATAACATGTATTCATTGCTTACTATAACATTTTTAATACAAGAAATCTTTCATTTCAAATTACCTAGTCTATTCTTCTTTAAAGTACTGCAACTTTAATATTTGTGAAAAGATAGATACTCGCTGGAAAAGTCAGTGAAATGAAGGTAGGCTTTACAGATGATAAATTTTTTGTTATTTAGGTCATATTTTTTTATCTATGCCTGCCTTTTTTAGAACTTATCACTTGTTTCTTTAAATTGCATCTTGTTTGACCAACTTTTTTCAATGTTCTAACATCTTAATGCAAAAATTGTGTTGACATTCCTTATGCATTGATTTGTTAATTGCCTACTGCCTACAAATATGTTGCTTTCCTCCTTCCTCTCTCAAGATATCTCTGTTGTGGTTAGACAGCTTCTAACTAGCTTTTTATCTCTATTTCAGACTAGGTAAGACTAAGATAACAGATCCAATAAGTGATTTGAAGACAATAATGGATGCCCGTAGGCCCTCGGCAGGCAACCGTAACTCTGCTGCAGATAGAGACCAACGTGAAGGTGAGTGTGTAGATCTTAGAATGATGCCATTGTGAAGTCCCTAATAAATCTACTTTGGATATATCTGTGTTATTGATTTGCTTTTGTTATTATTTTGAAGCTTCTTATGTTAATCTGTTAAATGTACCTATATCATTATTGACACATGGAACAAAAACCTAGTGATATATTCATTGGATTGCTTGCGCTAGAATTCCAGTGATTTAAGGTGTGCCTAATAAAATAAAGTAGCACTGGGCTTATTTTCACAGTCATTAGTAGCATTGAAACACACTTAATAATTCAGTGGTAAGAAAAAAACAAGTAGAATGGTAATTTATTGCACTAGATGACTTTTGTTGTACGTGGAGGTCAATATTTTCTTTTGTGTTTGTTTTGACTTTGCACTTGTATTATCATTATTTATATACAACTGAAAGTTATTCATAAAATAATTTTAGCAGTAGCAGATACATTTGCAACCATCTTTCCCACATTTCTACCCAGTCTTACTTAATAATACCCTTTGTGTGTTTATTTATATATTTGTTCGATGTCCATTGATACAATTTTTACCAGTTTACCAGTACAAGAATATGTTAATTGCAGGAACTATAAGGATGGATATATTTGTTTGTCTTCCACATCTTGAAGACTTATTCAAGAAAATAACTGAATCTTGTCATTTTTGATGGACCATACATAGGATAATTTTTGAATGGCCGGTCGGTTCGAATCGTCGGTCATTCCAAGTTAATTTTCAATTTTGAAGATCGGTAGCAATCCAAAAGCCACCCCGTAAGGCGCGTAGCAGATTACACCACTACAGGCCTTGCGGGTTGAGTTTTTAGATAGCTACCGAGCGCGAAAATTTAAAATTAACTAAGAATGACCAAGGATTTGAACCAACCGGCCATTCGAAAATTACCCTACTAGCATTATTATAATGCCTAATTGTATTCACAGCAATAATTTTACATTAATTTAGGGACTGGAGTTGATGACGGCATCCAAAACCAGCCTGCGCCCCCTGGCAGGGAAGAACACGAAGCAGTGGCTGCGGCTGCTGCTGCAGAGCCCAATGTGCTTCCTGAGCCAGAGAGCGAGGAAATGATTGACTTGCGTGAGGCCCAGTGGCCGTATGCTAGGGCACGGGAGCTCCAGATCGATAGAATTCCTCTAGAGCAGGCACAGATGGTTGAAGCTAGGGTAGAGGAGGCACAGATGGTTGAAGCTAGGGTGGAGGAGGCCCAGATGAATGCACCTAGAGCAGAGGAGGCTGAGATGGATGCACCTGGAGCAGAGGAGGCTGAGATGGATGCACCTGGAGCAGAGGAGGCCCAGATGGACGCACCTGGAGCAGAGGAGGCCCAGATGGACGCACCTGGAGCAGAGGAGGCCCAGATGGACGCACCTGGAGCAGAGGAGGCCCAGATGGACGCACCTGGAGCAGAGGAGGCCCAGATGGACGCACCTGAAGCGGAGGCCCAGATGGACGCACCTGGAGCAGAGGAGGCCGAGATGGTCGTAGTCAGGGTGGGGGAGCCAGAGAGGTTTGCAAATTTCATGGCAGAGCACGAGTTAGTTCAAGTTGGAGCAGAGGGGGCACAGATAGTTGGAGCTAGGGCAGTTCCTGATGAGGCAATGTTTGGTGGTTTATATGGAAGAGTGGGAGTCTTCCATCTCAACCCTGCTGATTTTCCTCCACTTGGCTTACCTCACGACAACCTGGCACGCATGGATGATGGTGATGACTCTGACAATGATGGCAACGACTTGGAAGAAGAAGCTATGGATGATGCTCTTGATAATCTAGATGATGATGATGAAGATGATGGAATAGATGAAGATGAAGTGGAGAATGGAGTTGCCTTTGTTCACGTGTTCAGCCCTCGGCAGCAGATCGACAGTGACCATGGGTCCGAAAGCGAGGATGAAAATGACGGCGAGAGAGTCGAGCATTTTGACGTGAATTTGCCTGGCCAACACCTGGTGAGGGTATAATGAAGCTAAGCAGAGAGCCATATATTACCTTTTGCCATTGTGAAATCCTCAATCTTGGTTGTTTTTGAGTTATTACAGACATTCTAAACTAGTTCTTGGAGTAGGGTTGGCCAAATCCAATACCTACAGCACTGGGATGACCTTCTCAAAAACAATATTCTCATGGCTGCATTTCTAAGATTTCTAATTAGATCATATATGAAACAATCATTATCAGGTTGCTGTTTGTTATTTTTAAACATTTTATTACATTCCTGCACATGAGCCCCTCAGGGGGACACAACTATTGTATCTATGGAAATTAGCGCTCCCAGGGGGTCTCTGTGAGGGCCTGAGCTAAAGGTTAGGTGGTTAAAATACAAGGTAGAATAGGTTTTTGTTTTGTTACGGACCATCTTTTTTTTGGTTCGCTGCTGTTCAGTTTTTCAGCACCTACTACTTTCTTCTTCAACTTTTGTTTTGTCTCATGAACTTCTTTTGTAGCTTAATGTTTCTGTGCACCTTGTGCATAGATTCTGCATTTTCTCAACTCCATACTAAATGGTGCCGTCCTCCTTCCTCTCTTAGAACATCTTTGTCGTGGTTAAGGAAGGCTAACACTTTCTTATATAATAGTAATAATAATCCTGCACATGAGTGGATGATATTTTGAATGATAGGGGCTTTTCATACATAAAAAGCACTAAATTGTGACTATTCTAGCATAGTTACCAAGTGATAACAATAACATTCCTCTCTGGCTCACAGTACATACCCAACAACGAGGACCCCTCGGAAGACCTCCCTCCGGACCCTGCCCCCCTTGAGCCCCCTGAGGGGGCCCCGCCTCCCCGGCAGTTCGTGGAGGAGCCCGAGGCACCTCCCCAGCAGGAGGAGCCACAGCCGCAGCCTGCAGGCGGGGACCTCGATGCCCTGAGGTTGGGTTGGTGCTGCCCTTCGTGTCAAAGGGCATGGGTTACGGGGAAAGGGGCTCCTTTAATTCTTTTTCTGTGTTCAGTTTGGGTGTTGATGTTGGTTTTGTTTTCCTGGTTTAGTTTTATGTTGAATTATAAAAAGTTGTGTCCTGATAGTTTTTTTGGTATTTTGAAGTGATGGCTGTTTATTTATTTATTTATTTATTTATTTATTTACTTCACAAACTTTGCTTGAATATTGAAGTTTATTCATTGAAGTATGGAATTGCTTTAAATGTAACAGTAATAGAAAGGTACCAGAATATAAACATGTACCCATTGTTGCTACACTGAAGCACTGGTAATGCACCTACCGAGCACATATTTTAGTGAGGCCAAAATTGGAACCAGAATCAAAACGTAGGTAGCGTCTATTGTTACAACTCATTATAGCAGTAATTGCTCACAAACTTTGATGACATTTTGTACATGAATGATAAATTTCCTATCCTTCATCAGGAAGCCCATCAATGAATGGGAGCAACAAGTACTTTCATATGCATGACTCACCCCTGTTGTAATCATGACAGCCTCTTTTTATAATCATGACAGCCTCTCTTTATAATCATGACAGCCTCTCTTTATAATCATGACAGCCTCTCTTCATAATCATGACAACCTCTCTTTATAATCATGACAGCCTCTCTTTATAATCATGACAACCTCTCTTTATAATCATGACAGCCTCTCTTTATAATCATGACAACCTCTCTTTATAATCATGACAGCCTCTCTTTATAATCATGACAACCTCTCTTTGTAATCATGACAACCTCTCTTTATAATCATGACAGCCTCTCTTTATAATCATGACAACCTCTCTTTATAATCATGACAGCCTCTCTTCATAATCATGACAGCCTCTCTTTGTAATCATGACAACCTCTCTTTATGATCATGACAACCTCTCTTTATAATCATGACAACCTCTCTTCATAATCATGACAACCTCTCTTTATAATCATGACAACCTCTCTTCATAATCACAACAACCTCTCTTTATAATCATGGCAACCTCTCTTTATAATCATGACAGCCTCTCTTTATAATCATGACAGCCTCTTTTTATAATCACAACAACCTCTCTTCATAATCATGACAACCTCTCTTTGTAATCATGACAACCTCTCTTCATAATCATGACAACCTCTCTTTATAATCATGACAACCTCTCTTTATAATCATGACAACCTCTCTTTGTAATCATGACAACCTCTTTATAATCATGACAACCTCTCTTCATAATCATGACAACCTCTCTTCATAATCATGACAACCTCTCTTCATAATCATGACAGCCTCTCTTTATAATCATGACAGCCTCTCTTTGTAATCATGACAACCTCTCTTCATAATCATGACAGCCTCTCTTTATAATCATGACAGCCTCTCTTCATAATCATGACAACCTCTCTTCATAATCATGACAGCCTCTCTTCATAATCATGACAGCCTCTCTTTATAATCATGACAACCTCTCTTCATAATCATGACAGCCTCTCTTTATAATCATGACAACCTCTTTATAATCATGAATAGCCCTCCTTATAATCATGAATAGCCCTCCTTATAATCATGAATAGCCCTCCTTTATAATCATGAATAGCCCTCCTTATAATCATGAATAGCCCTCCTTTATAATCATGAATAGCCCTCCTTATAATCATGAATAGCCCTCCTTATAATCATGTGTCCAACAGCAAAGAAAAAACCCTCCCCCCATATCTAATGGAATCAAGCGTGCTGCAACTGCTCGTTTGTCCCCCAGAATATTTGACGACCTCCCCCAGCTGGGTGCCCCCTTACCCAGCACGTCCACCCACTGCCCCCCGCTGCCCACAGAGACCATACGACTCCCCGTGCTGGAGCACACCCGCCAGCACAACACCCTCATGGTAGGTGCTGGGTGACGAGTCTCCAGCTCTGGGGGTGGGTCGTTGCTGGCAGTATACGTTGTTCACAGTTGGGTTGTTTACAGTTGTTTACAGTTGGGTTGTTTACAGTTGTTTACAGTTGGGTTGTTTACAGTTGTTTACAGTTGGGTTGTTTACAGTTGTTTACAGTTGGGTTGTTTACAGTTGTTTACAGTTGGGTTGTTTACAGTTGGGTTGTTTACAGTTGGGTTGTTTACAGTTGGGTTGTTTACAGTTGTTTACAGTTGGGTTGTTTACAGTTGGGTTGTTTACAGTTGGGTTGTTTACAGTTGTTTACAGTTGGGTTGTTTACAGTTGGGTTGTTTACAGTTGTTTACAGTTGGGTTGTTTACAGTTGGGTTGTTTACAGTTGGGTTGTTTACAGTTGGGTTGTTTACAGTTGGGTTGTTTACAGTTGGGTTGTTTACAGTTGGGTTGTTTACAGTTGTTTACAGTTGGGGTTGTGTTGTAAAATTGTTTCTGTTGGTCAGTTTGTTGTTTCCTTTGTTCATTATTTCTTTTCATGAATTGAATTTAAAAATTTTCATTATCTATTGATATTGGATTGTTAATCCCCTCCACTATTCAATTTGTTCTCCTTTGGAGGGACCCTCTGAGGGACACAACTATTGTATCTATGGGAAGTAGCGCTCCCAGGGGGACTATGTGTGGTCCCGAGCTGAGAGTTAGGTAGGCCTTCTTTTTGTTGTAATAAAATGCTTTTGTTATGTTAAGGACCATCTTTTTTCAGTTGACTGCTGTCCTGTTTTTCCGCACCTACTACTTTCTTCTTCAACTTTTGTCTTGTTTTATGAACTTTTCTCAATATGTTTTTATGCCCTTTCTGCATAGATTCCGTGTTCCGTCAACTCCATACTAAATGTTGCCTTCCCCTCTTTGGATCGCCTTTGTGGCGGATAGGGAGGCTTAAACTAACTAATAATCCTTATAATTTAATCCTCAGCAGCAATACACCTACTGTATTAATGAGAATAACCACTGCAAGTGGAAGATGTGGAGTCCAGAACTGACAGTTAAGAAAAGGTATTTTTAACCTATTAATTTAGCATCGACTTCTTGTTTTGGTTCACTGCTGTCCTGTTTTCCAGCACCTAATGCATGGTTTGCTAACTTATAATTTTATCTTTTTGTTTCCTACATTAAAATATAAAAAATGGGATATTGGTTAAAGGCAGCTTCTTTATATATATTTGAATGCATATTCCTTTTATTTAAAATGCGGATAATGTTGTCGACAACACTTTGACTGCAACGTGAGCCACCGGTGGTCACCTAGGGAATTTTCCTAATTTTGCTGCCTCCCTCCCTCCCCTCTTGTGACCCCCACGCAGGTACTGCTCAGCATGAAGGTGCCTCCCTCCCTTCCTTCACATCACCCCCTGCGCAGGTGCTGCCCATCATGAAGGTGCCCCTCGTGATCACGACCCATCACAGGTGGGGCCTCCCTCCCTCCCCTCATAGCACCCCCTGTACAGGTGCTGCTCAGCATGAAGGTGCCCCTCATGATCACGACCCTACACAGGTGGGGCCTCCCTCCCTTCCCTCATAGCACCCCCTGTACAGGTGCTGCTCGGCATGAAGGTGCCCCTCATGATCACGACCTTGCACAGGTGGGGCCTCCCTCCCTTCCCTCATAGCACCCCCTGTACAGGTGCTGCCCGGCATGAAGGTGCCCCTCATGATCACGACCCTACACAGGTGGGGCCTCCCTCCCTCCCCTCACAGCACCCCCTGTGCAGGTGCTGCTCAGCATGAAGGTGCCCCTCATGATCACCACCCTACGTAGGTGGTGCCTCCCTCCCCTCCCTCATGGTAACCCATCTTACGCTGCTGAGGAGACCGATCTTCCATTCAACACAAATGCGGCTTCCCTCTCTCCTCTCTTGGTAACCCCTCTTACGCTGTGCAGGTGCTGCCTGGCATGAAGGTCCCCCTCATGATCACGACCCCGAGGGACCGGGCCGTGATGGCAGCCGCGCGCCGCACGCCGCAGAGGGCGTTCGTGTCGCTGAGCCTGCGGGAGGCGGAGCCTGTGTACGGCTGCACCCTACAGGTCGTGCAGGCCAGGGAGGGGCTCGGCAGCCTGCACATCATCGCCAGGGCCACGCAGCGCTTCAGGTGGGGGTTGTGGGTGTGGGTGGGGGGGGAGTGGTGAAGCTCAGGTGGGGTGTTTGGGGTGGTGGTGTTGATGGTAGGGAGTGTTAGGTGTGGTGGTGTTTGAAATGGTAATGTTGGGGAGTGATGCAGAGGTTCAGGTGTGATGGGTGTGTGGGGAGTGTGGTGGGGTGTTGTGTGTGGGGGTGTGGCTGTGGTGTTCATTGTGTTTTGTTTGCTCAAGCCCCACAGAGGTTCTCATAATTGGCTAACTTGAACTTATTCTGCATTCAGGGAAAACTGCTCATACTTTCCTATTGTTTCTACAGTTTCCAACGTGTATTTTTCCAATTATCTTCGTACTGTGTACATCATCCAACATTACAAAGATCACCCAGAATCACGTAAATCATTTCTATAATCATTCACTCTCTTTAAGCATTCTCAGCATTTTTCTAAAATTCCTCAAAAATCTCTTCACTAACACGAAGTTTCTCCGCTTTACGTAGTTTTATATGTACATCATCCCCGATATGTCAACATTTTTCTATGTTGCCCCTATATCTCCTAATTCCTCCCTACATCTGCCATTCCCCCACCACATCTCCAAACTACAATACCTTATATATTCCCATTCTCTTACACATCCCCCAACCGTCTCTCACATCCTCCATTCCCCCACATCACTTTCAAACATACCTCACATCCCCCTGTTCTCCCAAACACACCTTCCATTCTCCCAAAAATCCCCCCTAAACCTCCCCCCCCCACCCGAAACTTTCCCCCTTATTCCCTCCTCCCATAAACTTCCCCTCCTCCAACATCCCCCTAAGGTACTCCAACATTCCCCAAACACCCCTTCCATTCCAATAACCCCTCTAAACTGCCCTTAACCTCTCAATCTCCCCCCATCCCCCCTAAACTTCCCTCTATTCCCCCTAAACTTCCTCCCATTCCCTTCAACTCCGTCCTAAAGACTCCCTCCTCCCCTATAAACACCCCCCCCCCAGGCTGAAGGCGGTACAGCGGGAGGTGACGGGCGTGGCGGTGGCGGAGGTGGAGCTGCTGCCGGAGGTGCTAGTGACGGCGCCGTTGGCCGCCATCCGGCACGTCTCTCACGACCGCCACCTCGACCCCACCTGCCGGCAGCTCCTCCTCCTCAGGCACCGCTCCCCCTCCGGCCCCAGGGGCTCCCTCGCCTCCCCCTTCGACGCCCTTTACCCTGATGTAAGTGGCCTCCCTCCCCTCTACTACCCTCATGTGAGTGGCGCCTTGACGCCCTCTACCCTAATGTGAGGGGCCTCCCTCCCCTCTACTACCCTCATGTGAGTGGCCCCTTGACGCCCTCTACCCTGATGTGAGGGGCCTCCCTCCCCTCTACTACCCTCATGTGAGTGGCCCTCTTGACGCCCTCTACCTTGATGTGAGGGGCCTCCCTCCCCTCTACTACCCTCATGTGAGTGGCCCCTTGACTCCTTTTACCCTGATATGAGGGGCCTCCCTCCCCTCTACTACCCTCATGTGAGTGGCCCTCTTGACGCCCTCTACCTTGATGTGAGGGGCCTCCCTCCCCTTTACTACCCTCATGTGAGTGGCCCCTTGACGCCCTCTACCCTGATGTGAGGGGCCTCCCTCCCCTCTACTACCCTCATGTGAGGGCCCCTTGACGCCCTCTACCCTAATGTGAGGGGCCTCCCTCCCCTCTACTTCCCTCATGTGAGTGGCCCCTTGACGCCCTCTACCCTGATGTGAGGGGCCTCCCTCCCCTCTACTACCCTCATGTGAGTGTCCCCTTGACTCCTTTTACCCTGATGTGAGGGGACTCCCTCCCGTCTACTACCCTCATGTGAGTGGTCCCTTGACGCCCTCTACCCTGATGTGAGGGGCCTCCCTCCCTCCTCTCTACTACCCTCATGTGAGTGGCCCCTTGACTCCCTTTACCCTGATGTGAGGGGCCTCCCTCCCCTCTACTACCCTCATGTGAGTGGCCCCTTGACTCCCTTTACCCTCATGTGAGGGGACTCCCTCCCGTCTACTACCCTCATGTGAGTGGCCCCTTGACTCCCTTTACTCTGATGTGAGCAGCTTCTTATTTTTTGTGCCCACAGCTTTGTTATTTTTGCATTTTTGTGGGCAATTTTATAAGTGGGACTTTTGGCAATGGGAGTAGCCCCTTTCTTTTGTTGAAATAGAATAGCTTCTATGTTTTTTAAGGAACATCTTTTTTTGGTTGACTTCCATCCTGTTTTTCAGCTCTGACTTCTTTCTTCTTCAACTTGCATCGTGTTTCACAAAGCTTGTTTTATGGACTTCTTTCTCAAATAACTGTCACTGATGGGGGATTTTGTAGAGGTTTGCTCCTGACCATTGTGTGTGCCCAGGGTATTGAAGCTACAGCTTTCCTGCCCTATGATTTGCTTCCATAGTTTAAACAAGGTTCAGAGATGCCAGGAAATAGAATTAGTCTCAATCCAATTCAGAACTGTTGGCACGTAGTGAAGAACAAACCTGCAGAAAAATAATGTAATTAAGAAAGTGTGATTTTCCAGCCTGAGGATGACGTTAGATGCGTCGAAACGTTGCATTTATAATTTGACAGAAACATAGATTTTAATGAATTGCAGTGTTTTAGTAGAAAAGTGCTAGGAGCATTCTTGAACCAACTTACGTGTGAAGAAATTGGACTGAAGTGTGGTGCACTGTAATGGGAGAGGATCCGCATATTGAGTGGCAAGCATGCCAAAATGACTACACAATGTCGTCAAGAACTAGGGGAACGTGACTAAATATTAAAAGTTAGTGTTTATGTACATTATATGCCCATTTTTATTGTGTTATCTTTTATAGTCCGGGTAGGTCCGAATCTTTTTTGCGGTGACTTGAATCTGCGGCGGTTAAGGTAGCTTTAACTAACTTATTTAATGCAAATTTTAGGTTTCGGCTTATTTGTGGTAAACAGTGGAATATTGACTCACTAGGGCCAGCCACATTCAGCAGCTGATTTATAAATTAATTTTTTTCTGTTGCCAGATTTTCATTTTTTGAGTTGAATTCTCGTGTTTGGTCTTATTGGTCGCTAATTTCTTGACATTAGCCATTGTTTGGTTGGCAATGAACCGGCTCTCTGACTTTCATTTATTGAAGTAGGAAATGTGAGCGCAGGGGCACCTGGCTGAGAACTCAGGTGCACTTGGGTGAGCCCAGGGGCACCTGGGTGAGCAGAGCTGTGTGGGCAGGCAGAGCAGTTTCGGTGCAACTGCGGGATAGACACGCAGGACCGGGAGCGGCACCGGGACCGCCACCGGAACAGTCTCATGAGGAAGCGGCGCCTCTGCCACCGCTACACCAGCGTCCTCACTCAGGTACTGGTGGTGGTGGTACTGGTGCTGGTGTTATTGGTACTGGGTGTGTTTGTATATATGAGTATAATGAAAGTGGTACTGGTGGTACTGTTGCTGGTGTTAGTGGTACTGGGTGTGTTTGTATATACGAGTATAATGAAGGTGGTACTGGTACTGGTACTGGTGGTACTGGTGCTGGTGATAGTGGTACTGGGTGTGTTTGGATATACGAGTATAATGGAGGTGGTACTGGTACTGGTGTTAGTGGTACTGGGTGTGTTTGTATATATAATGGAGGTGGTACTGGTACTGGGTATCAGTATTTATTGGTACTGGTGTTAGTGGTACATTGAATGTCTATACTATATGTATTCATGTGGATGTACTTGGTAATTATGAAATGAAAAAATCATGAACTTCATTTTAATTATAGAATAATATTTTCTCTATTATAGATAGTATAAGTTCAGCCAGTACTCTCACCCCCAAGCACCCCTCACCCTAAGCACCCCACACAACCCTCGCCCCAAGCACCCCACACAACCCTCACCCCATGCACCCCACACAACCCTTACCCCAAGCACCCCACACAACCCTCACCCCAAGTACCCCTACACCCCAAACATCCCACACACACCCCTCACCCTAAGCACCCCGCAGATGCCGCCATGGGTACTACAAGAACTAGACGTGTACCGCCTGGCAGCAGCGGTACGCAAGTACCTCCTGGTACTGGGCAGCGAGGGGGTCCGCATCCCGGAGTCGCCTGTGTCGCTGTGCGAGTACGCCTGCCTCAACATGCCCCTGCCGGACCCCCACAGGCGGCAGCTGCTGCAGCTCAGCTGCTGCCATCAGAAGCTGCTCTATCTGCTCAACCTGCAGGAGAAGGTGTGGTGGGGTGGTTGTGTGGTGTGGTGTGGTGGCGGCTGTGTAGTGTGGTTGTGTGGTGTCATCAGACTGCAGGAGAAGGTGTGGTGTTGTGTCGTGTGATGGTTGTGTTGTGTGGTGTGGTGGTTGTGTTGTGTTGTAGTGGTTGTGTTATGTTATAGCTTCTTTGGTTGCGTCGATATTTTGATGCTGTGGTTGCAGTGGCACATTCTGTTTTGTGTGTGTGGTCACTAACTCAGAACAGTGGTCCCTAACTGCGTGCTGTGGTTGCAGTGGCACAGCCTGGTGTGCACGCAGTGCCACGCGGTGGTCACCAAGAGGGAGGACCTCATCATCGTGTCCTCCGAGGGCCAGCAGTCTGCATACGTCAACCCCAGGGGCTTCGTGCACGAGATCCTCACCGTCAGGTGTACGGACCGACTCTACCTGACGGGGGGCGCCACCGCCCAGCACTCATGGTTCCCGGGGTGAGGGGGGAGGGGGAGGGGTGTGGGGTTTCCGGGGTGATGAGGGAGGGGGGTCTCTACCTCACGGGGGGTGCCACCGCACAGCACTCCTGGTTCCCGGGGTGAGGGGGGTCGGGGAGGGGGGATGTTCTTCAACGCATAAGCGAATAAATTGCTTAGGCGTCAAAAAATATGCATGCAGGCGGTGAAAAAGTTAGACTGGGCAAGTATTTGGGGTCCTTGAGGTATTTGGGGTCCTTGAGGTATTTGGGGTCCTTGAGGTATTTGGGGTCCTTGCGGTATTTGGGGTCCTTGAGGTATTTGGGGTCCTTGAGGTATTTGGGGTCCTTGAGGTATTTGGGGTCCTTGAGGTATTTGGGGTCCTTGAGGTATTTGGGGTCCTAGAAGTATTTGGAGTCGTAAGGTGTGTGGGGTCTACCCTAAATATCTAAAAATGATCAATTTTCTTTTCTTTAGATTACGTTTTAGAGACTTTTGATGTGGAGCTAACGATCTCCTTCAATGCTTTTTAAGTGTGTTCGTTCGTTTGCTACAGCTTGCAAAAGGCCAGTTACTTACGTCAATATACGGCCTGGTGACGAGTTGGTCAGGCTCTCCTGAAAACTTTAAATTCTTGACGCTGGAAATGATACTTCTCCCACAGTTTTGTAGGTGCAGGAATGGCAAACATATCAATCGATAGGGTTTAAAATGAGCTAAAAAATGGTGTATGAGGTTTTTGAAAAAAATGTTTAGTTTGTTAATTAAAACCGAAATACTAAGTGAAAATTTAAAAAATGCATTTTTTGAAACAAAAAATTCCAAAATTCTGCGAATTGAAGTATCCAAATTCCACTTCAATGTTTATTTAGATAATAAATTTAGCCAAAAAAAATCTCACCGATTCTGCAACTTCAAAATTGAAGAAGATACAATTTTCAAATTACTTTTTTTCAGTTTTTTGAACAAAAAAAATAACTTTTTAATAAAACTTCGATACAACGATGGTGTACATTTCAGGCAAATCCGTCGAAAAATGACTGACTTTTTATGGGGTGTAGACGGTCCCCTTAAAAAGTGAGGAGTACTTAAAGGTAAATGAAGTACTTGGACGTGTAGGATTGTTGAGAGGTGCGGTGTACTTGACGAGTGGTAGGTATTGAGAGTATGAGTGTGCGGTACTAGAGGTGTGTGGTGTACTAAAGGGTGTGCTGGATGGTCGTGCGGTGTGGGGGTACGGTACCCAGTTGCAGGGTACGGTAATGGGACCCCTGCATAGGCCTGTATTGATTATTTGGGCCTCCATACTTATTTGGGCTTCCATACTTATTTAGGCCTCCATACTTATTTAGACCTATATTAATTATTTAGGCCTGCATGAATTATATAGGCCTGCATGAATTATATAGGCCTGCATGAATTATATAGGCCTACACTAATTAGTTAGGCCTACACTAATTATTTAGGCCTATACTAATTAGTTAGGCCTACACTAATTATTTAGGCCTACACTTATTATTTAGGCCTACACTAATTATTTAGGTCTACACTAATCATTTAGGCCTACACTAATCATTTAGGCCTACACTAATCATTTAGGCCTACACTAATCATTTAGGCCTACACTAATCATTTAGGCCTACACTAATCATTTAGGCCTACACTAATCCTTTTGGCCTACACTAATTAGTTAGACATACACTAATCATTTAGGCCTACACTAACTATTTAGGCCTACACTAACTATTTAGGCCTACACTAACTATTTAGGCCTACATTAACTATTTAGGCCTTCACTAATTCTATAGGCCTACGCTAACTATTTAGGCCTACACTAATCATTTAGACCTACACTAATCATTTAGGCCTAAACTAACTATTCAGGCCTTCACTAATTCTATAGACCTACAGGTACTCGTGGACCATCGCGAGCTGCCGGGGGTGCGGCCAGCACGTCGGCTGGAAGTTCACCGCCAACACCGCCAGCCTTAGGCCTAAAAAATTCTACGGGCTCACCAGAGGCGGCGTTATGCCTATGTAGGCCTATGTAATTTTTCCATGTAGGCCTATGTAAGTTCTCTATGTAAGCCTATGTAAGTTCTCTATGTAAGCCTATGTGTTTTCTCTATGTAGGCCTATGTGTTTTCTCTATGTAGGCATATGTAAGTTCTCTATGTAGGCATATGTAAGTTCTCTAGGTAGGCCTATGTAAGTTCTCTATGTAGGCCTATGTAAGTTCTCTATGTAGGCCTATGCAGTCGATGTAGGCCTATGCAGTTGATGTAGGCCTATGCAGTCGATGTAGTCATACCTAATTAAAATAAGCCTATGCCATGATTATATGTAAGCCTATGCAACATACTTCGCACTAGGTTTGGCCCGCGGATTTTAATTTTTCAAAGGTTTACCAAGATAGGCCTATCGCTGAGCTCAGCAGGCCTATTCAAATAGTCACAGGTGACGTTTCGTTTCGATAAGAGCGTGTGAAAGTGAAGCTTTCTGGAAATCTCTTGTTTATAAATACAAGCATCTAGTCCGAGCGTTATAGCGGTAGTTTATGGAGTGCTTTTGTACATGTGTGTATGTATATGTACTACATATACACCCTCTCAGAACATGTATTTTATTTTTGTATCTAATGCAGCATTGAGTAAACATTTCTGATACCTAAAATTAATGAAGGTTTCGTTTACGTAGGCCTAGGAGGGGCAGGTCACACGGAGGCCTAGGAGGGGCAGGTCACACGGAGGCCTAGGAGGGGCAGGTCATGGAGGCCTAGGAGGGGTAGGTCACGTAGGCCAAGGAAGGGTAGGTCATGGAGGCCTAGGAGGGGTAGGTCATGGAGGCCTGGGAGGGGCAGGTCATGGAGGCCTAGGAAGGGCAGGTCATGGAGGCCTAGGAGGGGCAGGTCACACGGAGGCCTAGGAGGGGCAGGTCACGGAGGCCTAGGAGGGGCAGGTCACACGTAGGCCTAGGAGGGGCAGGTCACACGTAGGTCTAGGAGGGGCAGGTCACACGGAGGCCTAGGAGGGGCAGGTCACACGTAGGCCTAGGAGGGGCAGGTCACACGTAGGCCTAGGAGGGGCAGGTCACACGTAGGCCTAGGAGGGGCAGGTCACACGTAGGCCTAGGAGGGGCAGGTCACACGTAGGCCTAGGAGGGGCAGGTCACACATAGGCCTAGGAGGGGCAGGTCACACGTAGGCCTAGGAGGGGCAGGTCACATGTAGGCCTAGAAGGGGCTGGTGTCTCACCTCGTCAGTGCAGCTTGAGAGACTGCGTACCTCTTTGGGAAGCAGGAATCTGTTGTGGGTTTATCTTGAGTTATTTGTATCCTTTTTTTCATTTGTTGCAAGCCGGTGTACCGTGCGACGAAGACACGGTACTTTGCTGCCATTCTTCTCCCTCGTTCAGGGTTTTTGTTTTCAAAATCTTTTTTTCTTTGATCTTCTGTTGCTTAGTTTTTACGTTTGCGTAGTCTTTTTAATTATTTTACTGTTTACTTTGTAATTTTCTATTTCACTTCGTCCGTCGGATTGTTTTGCGTTTTCTCTTTTGTTATCAAATACGAGTACATTCGGCACTGTGCCCTACAAAAATGTCCCTGACTTTAATTGATCATATCTCCGCTTTATATTAACCTATTTGAATTGTCCTGTTTTTGCAATGAAGTAAAATTTTGTTTCCTTTTCGGATGATTCAAGTCTTTGAAAATCGGTTGAATAACCACTTTAGTCTTTTGAAAAACATATGTACGACCAATCCTTTTGCGCACATTGAATAGTTCATTAAACAAAATAGCGGTTGTGTGTGCGTGTATTGAGCGTACATGTAAACCGTACACAGGTTGTGTGTGTGTGACTCGTATGCGTACGAGTTTCATGTGTAAGTCTTGTATTTATAACATGTAGGTTACGTACAGCAGCAGTAGTGACCTCCTACATAACCTTAACAAATTATGAGGGCTGTGATCATCATCGAAGGTAGTTTCAATATACAATAAATACAATTGTTGGTTGGCTGCCGGGCTCCCACACGCTAGATTTCCTGCCTCTAATTGTGTGTGTTCATTTTCTTCTTTTATTTTAATGCTATTTTTAATCTTATTGTATTTGTGCTGTGTTCACCTGTTGTTCAATATCAATATAAAGCGATTTAAATTATTCGTGTACCTACAAAATAACACCATTAGCATAATTTGTTGACTGTAAGAATAGCATACCTTGGGCTATTCATTCACTATAAAAATAGCCTACGCTATTTGTTTACTGTAAAATAGCCTGTTATTCGATTACTATAAGAATAGCATACCTTGGGTTAGTCGTTGGCTGTAAAATAGCCGACCTTTCATTATTCTTGCAGCTGTGAAAGTCACTTTAGGTTATACAAACTTTAGGTTATATCGTGATCAGTTGAACAAATCCTGCGTTATACATGTAAAAAAGATGAATATTTTCACAGGTCTTCCTAGTGTTTACTAACAAAGATAGTTACGAGAGAACAGGCATCCAAATCCGTACGGCCTACGCTAGTTAACTAGTTATTACTAGCAACATCAAAGGGTGTAATTATCTGCTATGGAGTCCCTGCAATTCTGTGTCCCTTGAATAAACCTGTAACGAATTGAATATTTTTTTCTTTCCTATTCCCTCGTGAAGCCCCCTCAGGGGGACACGTGACCCTCGTGAAGCCCCCTCAGGGGGACACGTGACCCTCGTGAAGCCCCCTCAGGGGGACACGTGACCCTCGTGAAGCCCCCTCAGGGGGACACGTGACCCTCGTGAAGCCCCCTCAGGGGGACACGTGACCCTCGTGAAGCCCCCTCAGGGGGACACGTGACCCTCGTGAAGCCCCCTCAGGGGGACACGTGACCCTCGTGAAGCCCCCTCAGCGGGACACGTGACCCTCGTGAAGCCCCCTCAGGGGGACACGTGACCCTCGTGAAGCCCCCTCAGGGGGACACGTGACCCTCGTGAAGCCCCCTCAGGGGGACACGTGACCCTCGTGAAGCCCCCTCAGGGGGACACGTGACCCTCGTGAAGCCCCCTCAGCGGGACACGTGACCCTCGTGAAGCCCCCTCAGGGGGACACGTGACCCTCGTGAAGCCCCCTCAGGGGGACACGTGACCCTCGTGAAGCCCCCTCAGGGGGACACGTGACCCTCGTGAAGCCGCCTCAGGGGGACACGTGACCCTCGTGAAGCCCCCTCAGGGGGACACGTGACCCTCGTGAAGCCCCCTCAGGGGGACACGTGACCCTCGTGAAGCCCCCTCAGGGGGACACGTGACCCTCGTGAAGCCCCCTCAGGGGGACACGTGACCCTCGTGAAGCCCCCTCAGCGGGACACAACTATTGTATCTATGGGAATTGGCGCTCCCAGGGGGACAATGTGAGGTCCCGAGCTGAGAGTTGGGTAGGCCTTCTTTTTGTTGAAACAAAATGCTTCTGTTAGGTTAACACGTTAAGTGCAGCGTGACCCACCGGTGGTCATTTAGGTGATTTTCATAATGCTGCTGGCCGACCAGCAGTCACTGACTCAATTTTTATAAATACTGAATGAAAGTCAAATGAAGGCACGATCCAGTCAATGTTTGCTATTTTCAAAATTTCTAACTACAATTGACTCTAAATTTGAGCTGGATGTTGAACTTCAGTTTAACTCGCCGCACTTAACGTGTTTCAAAGACCACCTTTTTCCGGTTGACTGCTGTCCTGTTTTTCAGCTCCTACTACTTTCTTCTTCCTTTTGGTCTTGCTTCATGAACTTCTTTCTCAACTCACTGTTTCTATGCCCTTTCTGCCTAGATTCCGCATTTCCTTAACTCCATACTAAATGGTGCCTTCCTCCTTCCTCTCTTTGGATCGCATTTTGTTGCTGGGTAGGGAGGCTAAAACTAACGACTAATCTAATATAGGGTAAGTTTTGGCACATGTATCCTATGCTATGAGGACAGGCGCCCCCAGGGGGATACCGTTAGGTCCCCTCAGCTGTAGATAGACCTTCGGGACTTGTGTCTTTCGTGCCCACTTTGCTTCTTTCAGTTTTCTTGCCTTCTTTGCTATCTCTTCTTTGTCTTTTGTTCCTCTTCCTTCCTGACGTGCTGTTTGTGTGTGCAGGGTGTGGGGACACGATTTGTGCATAGATTCCTTCCTTCCTGACTTGCTGTTTGTGTGTGCAGGGTGTGGGGACACGATTTGTGCATAGATTCCTTCCTTCCTGACTTGCTGTTTGTGTGTGCAGGGTGTGGGGACACGATTTGTGCATAGATTCCTTCCTTCCTGACTTGCTGTTTGTGTGTGCAGGGTGTGGGGACACGATTTGTGCATAGATTCCTTCCTTCCTGACGTGCTGTTTGTGTGTGCAGGGTGTGGGGACACGATTTGTGCATAGATTCCTTCCTTCCTGACTTGCTGTTTGTGTGTGCAGGGTGTGGGGACACGATTTGTGCATAGATTCCTTCCTTCCTGATTTGCTGTTTGTGTGTGCAGGGTGTGGGGACACGATTTGTGCATAGATTCCTTCCTTCCTGACTTGCTGTTTGTGTGTGCAGGGTGTGGGGACACGATTTGTGCATAGATTCCTTCCTTCCTGACTTGCTGTTTGTGTGTGCAGGGTGTGGGGACACGATTTGTGCATAGATTCCTTCCTTCCTGATTTGCTGTTTGTGTGTGCAGGGTGTGGGGACACGATTTGTGCATAGATTCCTTCCTTCCTGACTTGATGTTTGTGTGTGCAGGGTGTGGGGACACATCTTGTGCATAGATTCCGCGTTCCTTTAATTCTGTCTTTAAATGGTTCGTTCATCCATCCTCTCTTGTGAACACCAGGTGTATACACACCACGTGATTAGCTCACATGACCAAAGGAACAGAAGCAGCTTTGCGTAAAAGCGTTTTAATTGCATGATACAGAGTACACACACATACGCACATACACACACCCGAACCTCTATACACAACGTCAAAGATGAAGCATTCCTAGTTTTATTGAAACGCATAAATTATTCGTGTGTTGAATGAAACAGTTAGAAATGCTATAAATTATATCATCGTTTCTCTACGAGTACGGTAATTAATTTATTCCTAGGATGTAACAACTTGGGAGCGACGTCATTTCGAAATCTCCTAATTACATTGAATAAAAATACCACATGTACTGTAAAATAAAAATAGAACTCTCCCTTATACAAAAGACGCATTTCAATTAAGCCATTCCTCGCATCAAATACAGAAAAATACAACTAGACCAGAATGTTTTGAAACGTAAATTGCTAACATGAAAATGATCTCGTTGTTCTATACTGGCCCCGTGGCCGAGTGGTTAGGGAGCTTGCACTTCGTGTGATATCGTCATGGATTCGAGACCTCGCAGAGCCTAGGGTTTTTCTGTTAGAAAAAGTATGAAACATCTAGAATTTCTCACTTGACCCAGGTGTACAAATGGGTACCGGCAGTGCGAGCCCGGTGTATCTTCCCGTTGGGAAAAGGAAGAAGTTAGCGACCACTGGCCACGTGACCCAGGTGTACAAATGGGTACCGGCAGTGCGAGCCCGGTGTATCTTCCCGTTGGGAAAAGGAAGAAGTTAGCCACCACTGGCCACGTGACCCAGGTGTACAAATGGGTACCGGCAGTGCGAGCCCGGTGTATCTTCCCGTTGGGAAAAGGAAGAAGTTAGCGACCACTGGCCACGTGACCCAGGTGTACAAATGGGTACCGGCACGACCGGGGGTAACCGTCGCTGCGTCCTGGTGTTAGTTATGAGGCATTTGGACCCCCTGTGTGTGTGTCGCGGGTGGCGTCTGCACGGGGATAGTAAATATATGTTATATGCAATGCTACAGAGAAGGAATACCGAACGCTGAGGGAGCTGAGAACCAATTCCCAACGGTTATCGCTGTTACACCGCTTGAGATATATATAGTTCGTTGCTTTATAGACTATGTACAACATATACGTTAACAAATTAATACGGTCCAAAATACGGTACTGTTTGTTGACCCTCGGATGGTCACAAACAGCTCTGTTGAAATAACTCAACCAAAGCGAAATGTATCAACAACTTTCATCGCTACTTGCAATTAAGTTCATTTGGAGTTGAATTTGAACCTGCTGTAGTTCACGCATTAATAGGTATCCAGTCTAACTTTTTCGCCGCCTGTATGCATGTATTTCGCCGCCTAAGCAATTTTATCGCTTAAATAACTGACTTTTTCGCCGCCTGTATGCATTTATTTCGCCGCCTAAGCAATTTTATCGCTTAAATAACTGACTTTTTCGCCGCCTGTATGCATGTATTTCGCCGCCTAAGCAATTTTATCGCTGAAATATATTGAGCGGCGGAAAAAATGCATGCAGGTGGCAAAAAAGTTAGGACGGGGTATAGGGAGACGAACCCTTACACGAACAAACTATAATACCTGTCTCGACTCGCCAGTAGTCAGATTAGCGCCGGAGCCAGCGCTCGTCCACCACGTGACCGGCATGTTGACATTTGTTTATAATATTAACGTATATATTACAAAAGGCGATAGTTGCATTTTTGATGTGTTGACACATTCACTGCGTGGTTAACGGTTGGTTAGGTTAGGTTAGGTTAGGTTTGGTTGTGAGTAGCAGAATTGGGAGATCGATTTTCCTGCTCGAATGTAGTTTTATGCTTTTCAAGAAATACGGAAAATACAATTGCACGATAACATTTCACCTCGCATGATAACAGCTATTCTTTGAAATGATCGCGAAACATGAAATGTCTTACATTTATGCCCGGTACGTGAATCATCAATTGACCTGTAGGGACACATATGGTCCAACACGCGTTGAACGTGTAAATATAAGCCCATCGAGTTGGAGGGTCTCTTTTCATTTTTGATATCACCAGAGGAGCTGCTTGCTCCGGAAAAATACTGTGCCGGTACGGGGATTCGAACCTAAGGCCTTCTTGCCTAAAATGTCTACTCTTGCGATCTGGAACATTAAAGTTCAATGTTTTTTATTAGATTGCACTCAAATTATGACGTGTATACATCCATAATTGATACCATTGTCATTTCCACTGTCGTCTCAGAACCTACGTCATTTTTCTGGGCATGTCAAGCCTAAATTATTTCTGGAACCATTTCTGGTATTTCCTGTCGTTTACGGTGTCATTTGTAATATTTCTAGCTATTTCTGGTGTCATTTCTAGTAATTTTAGTGTCAATTCCTAGTCATTTCCTGTGTCAATTCCTGCCATTTCCGGTGTCAATTCCTGCCATTTCTATGTCATTTCTACCCTTAGCAGAGCGCACAACCGAAAATAATTCGAAACCGTCATTGATTGCGTCTTCGGTCGCCAGGTTGTGGCAAGCGAATTGTCTGGTATGCACATAACATTGTTGCTGATTGGTTCGCAATCATTTCCTGCAGCTTATTGGTCAGCCAAGGTGGGCTGTGATGGGTTAACAGATGTCACCCCTCTGGCGGGTGGTTGACCATAGTTGGTTGTGATTGGTCCGTGGATAGGATCCCTTTTGAGGGATAGTCCACCAAAGATGATTGTGATTGGTCAGTGGATAGTATCCCTTTTGGTGAGTAGTCCACCAAAGAAGACTGTGATTGGTCCGTGGATAGGATCCCTTTTGGTGGGTAGTCCACCAAAGACCGTGATTGGTCCGTGGATAGTATCCCTTTCGGTGGGTAGTCCGCCGAAGAAGATAGTGATTGGTTCTCTGACGTCACTCCCTCATGCTGCGGTAGTGCAGGCAGCAAACCAAGAGAGGGTTGGTCCGACAAAATCGCATGCGTGTTCATCAGTGCCTGCTGGAGGTAGTCTTCGTCTTCCCCCGTCAAAGCACTCAAGAAAAGTTCGGATTGGTGCTCCACTGTGGTGTCCTGCCAGGAGTTCTGCGTACTTACAGGCCTAGTCGACCCAAAGTTTTGCACCGCTTCAGGCCTAGAAGACGAGGGGTAGAAGTTCAAGCTCGCTAAAAGTGGGTCTGACGCTCTTCCTGCTGGGCAAATGTAGTTGTTGGTGTCCTCTAGGTATGGGGGTGCCTCTTTGTGTTCGGGTCCGCGTATTGTTAGGGATGAATCCCTCGGGATGCCCTGGCTGGACACCCCCGGGTACTGGGTTTGGCTCGCGGTTGACAACCCCGGATACGCTTCGGGCTTTGGCCCAAAGTTCGAGGTTTGGACGCTGGTCCATTTGTCCTCGCTAAAAAAAGACGTGACTGGTGTCATGTGGGGTGCCCCCTCGCCCAAATATGCCGAACTGCTGCCTGCTGGGGGGGCACTTGTCGTCGAGGTATTACCTGCTGGGGCGAAAACGCAAGCCGTCGGACCACTACCTGCTGGGGAGGCAGCAGATGTCGAACCACTACCTGCTGGGGGGATGCTTGACGAACCACTGCCGCCTGGAGGGATGCTAGACGAACCACAACTTGCTGGGGGGACACAAGCCGATGGACCACTACCTGCTGGGGGTATGCTAGACGAACCACTACCTGCTGGGATGACCGCACTGCCATTCTGTTGCTGCATGGCGAGCAGTTCTTGCTTTAGCTTAAAAAAGAAGGCAGTGCGATGTATGGGGAGGTGTTAGAGGCGTCCTTGTTATCAGCCTGCGCCAGCAGCGGAGTCATCGACGTGATGGAGGAGCCCATCAGGTCTGGACCGCACGTTCCCTCATCTGGCTCCTGCTTGACGCTCCCCTCGAGCTGATGGTGCAAGTGATGTGGCAAGTCGCCGTGGCCTGAGATGAGGGACTCCCCCTCATCCTGCATGATGGGGGGGAAACTTTGAAGGCTCCCCAACCCTCCCAGGCTGAGGCTAGGAGCGGATGTGAAGTCCCGGATGTCCTGCAGATAGTAATCTGTGGCCCCTGTGGTCGCGGGAGCGGACTGGAGGGACGGAGGGTACCCGTACACGTGGGGAGGGGGTGGGTGTGGGGGAGGGTAAGAGTAGGGGGCGTTTGGGGAGGACGCTGGGAGGAGGTTGAGGTGGTCGTAGTGGGATGCGTACCCCCAGCCTCCCGACCCCGAGTCCGGGGTGTTGAACTGGAGGGGACCGATCGTGCCGAATCCTGCGGCCGACAGACCTGCGGTGAAATGGGCTGTTTAGGATAGTCAGGGGACCAGGATAGTCACTATACAGTACCAGGATAGGATAGCCAGAATAGGTGAAACAGGCTGATTTATTCTTAAAAGGCTGGTCTGGGTATCATGATAGGATATAAGGATACGATAGTCTGGATACTAGGATAGGATAGTCAAGATACTAGGATAGGGTAATCAGGATACTAGGATAGGATAGTCAAGACACTAGGATAGGGTAATCAGGATACTAGGATAGGATAGTCAGGATACTAGGATAGGATAGTCAGGATACTAGGATAGGATAGTCAGGATACTAGGATAGGATAGTCAGGATACTGGAATAGGATAGTCAGGATACTGGGATAGGATAGTCTGGATACTAGGATAGGATAGTCAGGATATAAGAATAGCACAGTCAGAATACTAGGATAGACGAGAGACTTGGATGGGATAGTAAGACTATAATAATTAGATATAAGGATAATTATGATAATAGTCGGTTGTGAGGGACAGATGAAATATCCTATAACATGTGCTAGTTCAGTATAGTCAGGATACTAAGGTAGGATAGTAAGGATAAGGTATGAGGGAGGTCATTTGTAGGTGAAAAATAAAACTTTCTATAAATAAACGATGTAGAGATATACTCTATGGTAAATTTTCTTTGACAGTAATCGGGCGCTCATGAAGTGTACCCGAAGTTGTAGATTATATTACTAATTGTTGATATTTCGCCTTGTGCTCCCTGTGCTCGCGGTGGCACAGCGGTTAAGGGATCGGACTTGTATGTTGGAATCGCGGGTTCGTATCCCGGCGCTGGCGCTTCGATTTTCCCCGTTGGGTATAAGGGAAAGCTCAAGCACAATACTCCACTCAACCCAGGTGTCGGAAATGGGTACCGGCTTTACGGGGGAACCGTCATGGTGTCCTATATATAGTGTTAGTTATAAGACATTTGAGAAACCAATGCTTAAGATCATATGTATCAGGCTTGATTGGAAATAAAGCATCCCAAAGATGCCGATGTTAGTTTAGTTTTATACATTGCTTATTCTCTATCAAATGACTAGTCGGAGCGAGCCCACAATATCTTATTAGAACTTGTAAGTTGGAAGTAAAGTTTACCGAGCATAACTTGAGGTTTAGCATTTGGAATTGATACTTCTAGATTCGGACTTGATTCAAAAATGTAACTATTTCATTTCAATCTAGCGCATACTTTGTTTTGGAATGAGCTATGTAGAGTGTAATGTACATGTACTGATGCACACGACGAGATGTACACACACCCACACCTACACACACAGTTCCAGCAATCAAAGGGTGGTATATTCCAATCAAGCCTGATACACATCACCTCGTAAGTTGGTATATCAAAAGCCTCTTAACTATATACACCAGGACGCCATGATGGTTACCCCCGGTCCAGCCGGTACCCATTTCCGACACCTGGGTAGAGTGGAGAATTGCGGCTGAGTTCTCCCTTTTCCCGACGGGGATAAAAACCGGGCGGCACTACCGGGATTCGAACTGCCGACCCTTCCCGCTCTCAGCCACTCGGCCACGGGGACCTCAAACTGACCTGGAGGAATATAATTCTTTCTGGGCGGCTCCCGCTTGCGCCACTTGGCCCTCCTGTTCTGGAACCACACTTGCACCCTCGACTCGGAGAGGGCAAGCTTGAGGGCGAGCTCTTCCCTCGCGAACACGTCGGGGTACGGGGCACGCTCGAACGCCCTCTCCAGCTCCTCCAGCTGGTAGGCCGTGAACGTCGTCCTTAGGGCAGGTGAGCCATGAGTAAACCCTCACTTTAGGGATTTTACTTTTATTTAATTATGCGTAATGTTGGCCGTGAACGTCGTCCTGAGGGTGGGTGAGAAATGAATAAACCCTCACTTGAAGATTTTGTTCTTCTTTAATTATATGTAATATAGGCAGTGAAAAAGGGCTTTATTATCCTTACCTTAAAATTCTCATTTTAAAATACTTGTGTAGGCCGTGAGTGTTGTCCTAAGGGATCAGATGTGAGGGGTGCAGGCACAACCACACCACACGACCAGAACACACAACCACACCACACAACCACACCGCACAGCCACACCACACAACCACACCGCACAACCACACCACACAACCACACCACACATCCACAGCACACATCCACAGCACACATCCACAGCACACCACCACACCACACAACCACACCGCACAACCACACCACACAACCACACCACACATCCACAGCACACATCCACAGCACACATCCACAGCACACCACCACACCACACAACCACACCGCACAACCACACCACACAACGACACCACACAACCAAACGACACAACTACGCTACATCACTGCACAACCACAGCACACCACCACCACACCAGCCTCACCTCGTCTTCTTCTTCTTGACGGTTGGAGTGCCGTCACTCGAGCCTTTCTTCGACTTGGACTCCGACTTGCGACTTGAGGTGGAGGAGGAGATGGCGTCTCCTGGGGAGGGGATGGGGAGGGGACCGTTCAAACTTGTAAAACAATAACAAAGTTAGTTTTTCTTCATAAATAACTAATATTAACAATAATAACTAATAACTACATGACTAATAATATGAACATAACTAACGTTCATACTTGTGAAAAAATAACAATGGTAGTTTTTGTTCATAACTAACTAATATTAATCATAATAACAAATAAATTACAGATTGATAATAGCGAATGTTCATACTTGTAAAATAATAGCATTTTGTTCCCTCCCAACGAAAGATATGTAGAAAAGATGAACAGTTTGTTTTCTATCATGTTAATTAGAAATGTTATAGTGTGCAGGTTTTCCCTCACAAAGAACGTATAAAAGGTGAACAAGCTATTTTCAATCATGATTGTAAGAAATGTTTCAGTGTGTTCTGTCGGTCTGAAGATATATAGTTCGTTTCTAATAAAGGTAATACCAGAAACTGTCATCGGTTTTTAAAATGACAATAAAAATTATTAAAAGGTTAACAAAAAAAGAGGGATACAGCTACTGTATCTATCAAAGTTAAGCGCTCCCATGCGATAAATGTGAGGTCCCGAGCTAAGGTTAGGTAGGCCTTCCTTTTCGTTAAAGTAGAAAAAGTTTTTTGTTTTGTTACGGACCATCTTTTTTCGGTTGACTGCTGTCCTGTTTTTCAGCACCTACTGCTTTCTTCTTCTACTTTTGTCTTGTTTCATGAACTTCTTTGCTAACTTGCTGTTTCTATGCGCAGGGTGTGGGAACCCCACATTGCGTGCATAAATTCCCCGTTCCCCTTATTCCACACTCAATGGGCCCTTCCTCCTTCCTCTCCTCGGAACATCTCTTTGTGGTTAAGAGAGGTTTAAACTAACTCATTTATTTATCAATCATGAACAAACACCACCAATCAGAACAAACACCACCAATCAGAACAAACACCACCAATCAGAACAAATATCACCCATTTAAACAAATATACGTACATTACAAATTAGAACAAATATAAATTATCAATTAGAACAAATATATCTTATCAAGTAGATCAAATACTGTATTACCAATCACAAAAAATATGTATGTATTACCAACCAGAACCAATAAATGTTATCAATCAGAAAAACTATGTATCTGCAATCAACAAATACTGTATTACTAATCTGAACCAATACCCAATCAGAATCAATATATGTCACTAATGAGAACAAATGTCACCAATTAAAATAAACCACCAAAGACAACAAACACCACCACCAGAGCAACCCCATTCTGACCTGCAGTCTCCCCAGAGCTGGGCGCGGCTTCCCCAGACGGCCCAGAGTCCGCCTCCAGTTTCCGCTTCATGGAGGTGGACTGCGCAGTCCCCGCCGGCTTGATGGGGGAACTGCTGTTGATGCTGGCACTGTTGATGGGGGAACTGCTATTGATGGGGGAACTGGTGTTGATGCTGGCGCTGTTGATGGTGGTCATGTCGGACGCTTGGGTGATGTGGGACGTGTAGTCCGGGGACGGTCGCATGTACCCTTGTTCCCCCATCGGGGGGTCTGGACTGGGGTACCGGCAGCAGGGGTCCCCTTGGGGGTCCCTCGACCCCTCCTCGACGAAAGGGTCCCTCGGCCCTCCCTCGACGAAAGGGTCCTTGTTGGACCCGTGCTTGGGGGTGTTTACCGATCTTACAGAAGATGTCACCTTCTGAGATTTCTGAGACAGAGATGGGGACGACCCGGGACACAGCTGGTCGGGACTTCTGGGCACCTCGTACTGCTGCTGGGGTTGCCCCGTGAACGGTGCCAGCATGAGGTCCGTGGACAACCCCAGCATGAGGTGGATGCTGTGGTACCCGCTGTTGTAGCTCGGGTCCAAACTGCCGGAGTTGGGTACTTCGCTGGGGGAGGTTTGGCCCCCTGGGTGTGGGGGACTTTGGGCATGGCTTATATTTTGGGCATGACTTTGGCTAACACTCTGGGCATGGCTGACACTTTGGACGTGGCTCTGGGCATGACTCACACTCTGGGCATGGGATACCATGGGGGCATGAGAGGTGGAGGAGGCGTGGTGGTGACCAGGGAGTGGTGAGTGGAGGTGTTGTGCGTTCCCTTGGTGGTTGTGGAGTGTCGGTTGGTGGTTGTGGAGGGCAGGCTGGTGGTTGCCGTGTGTCTGGTTGGGTGGGTGGTTGCTGGCAAGTTGGTGGTACGGGGAAGTGTGACAGAGTTGGGTTCTGTCTTCGGGTTGCCGCACGGTTGTACGGTCCTGCGGTGGCAGTTGGTCGTGGGGGCTGTAGTTCGGGTTCATCTTTTTCTTTTGGAGTTAGACCGTTTTGATACTGGAGAAAAATTTAAAATTATATACATATATGGTCGGATGTGGAAGTTTACAGTGCAATAAACATGCATTTCTTCGAACGTATAAGTTTGCGATACTTGAACCTGCATTTTTTTGTATGTGTAATGATTGATTGATTGATGGATTTCAAGTTAGTTTCAGCTTCCCTTACCACAATAACTCGTACGTGTAGTTTGCAATACTTGAACATGCATTGTTGCGTAATTTAGGGAAATGGAAAAAGGAAATGACATTCAAAATAGTGATCATGATATTTTCTTCGTAGATCCACCTTGACATAAACATTACATGACATCCTGTATTGTTTAAACATATGACATATAGAACTATATAATACCCCGATTTAAGGATGCCAAAGTTCATGTTGAAAATGAACTTTCAGATATCATGCAGTATATCTATACTGAAGTTTTGATCGAGGTATGAAACTTATTATTACAATCTGAATTAGACTTACGTAGACATAAATAAACAAGTTAATGCGAAGTTAAGTAATGTTTGGTGTTATTAGAACCATGTAATAAGAGCTCGATGTTAAAGTAGGTTGATTCTGTGGTGCCTGATTACGTTAATCATCAACAATTTTAATTCAACGAGATTAAATTTAAGTCTCATGAAATTTAAAATTAAATTAAGTCCTATATTCAATTTTACGTAAACGCCGGTAGCAAAATTATTAAATTTATTTTTCCCATGCATGAGATGAAGCATGACATTTATTATATAATGTATAATCCCAATTTATCATTTTAATTTAGTTTTAGGTGATATTATATAATGTATAATCCCAATTTATCATTTTAATTTAGTTTTAGGTGATATTATATAATGTATAATCCCAATTTATCATTTTAATTTAGTTTTAGGTGATATTATTTAATGCATAGTCCCAATTTATCATTTTAATTCAATTTTAGGTGATATTATTTAATGCATAGTCCCAATTTATCATTTTAATTCAATTTTAGGTGATATTATATAATGCATAATCCCAATTAATTATTTTAATTTTATTTTAGTTGATATTATATAGTGTATAACCCCAATTAATGATTTTAATTTAATTTTAGGTGAACGCCAGTAAAAGAATTGTTGCTAAACGAGTTATTCCGATGGAATACTTACATCAAATTAATTGGATTATACGAAAGCGCTAAAATTCGTATATTGCCTAATCCAAAGAAACATTCCTTGAAAATAATCAAATCATTCTCAATAACAAAACTTATTACAGCAATATTGAGTCGGCAATAACCAAGCCTTCAATAACGAGAATGACAAAAAATAACCTGATGCGACGCATTTATAATAAACAAAATTTTTATATTTGTAACTCTATGGCAATAGTTTGTCGTTATTGATGGCTTCTTCGTTATTTATCGTCATTTATGGTTTCTTATCGTTATTTGTCATCATTAATGGTTTATTATCATTACTTATCGTCATTAATGGCTTCTTATTGTTATTTATAATCATTAAAGGCTCATTATCGTTTTTTATCGTCATTAATGGTTTCTTATCGTTATTTATCGTCATTAATGGCATATTATCGTTAAATACGGTTTTTATCGTCATTTCTTGTTGTTATCGTCCCTCTGGAGGGATCGACTCTTGCATGTATGAGAACTGGCATTCCCAGGAGGAAGATGTGAAGTCCCGAGCTGAAGGTTAGGTAGGCAGTTATGTGATGTACGGTAAGTAGGCCTGCCTGCATCGTCATACATCATCGTGTGTGGTAAATAGGTCGGTTGTTACCACGGTAACTGCGGTGGGTTAAACTGAAGTTCAATATTCAACTCAAATCTAAACTCAATTGTGGTACTCAACTTTGAAAATAGCAAACATTAGCTGGATCGTGCCTTCATTTAGCCTTCATCAAGTATTAATTAAAAATGAGTTAGTGACTGCAGGTGGGTCAGCAGCACTATGAAAATCACCTGAGTGACCACCGGTGGGTCACTTCGCTGGAAATGTGTTACTGAGCCTGCATCGCAACTCGCTTGTATTTGTTGAGGGTCTTTTTATATGTAGGCAACACGAGGGTATTTTATCTATATATATAAATTCAATATTTAAGTTACTTTGCGATACACTGATATACATCAATAATGTTTACGCTATCATCGAGTACGTGGTCGCCGCCATCAATCCCGACTATCACTTCCATCATCGCATCCGCCATTGGTATCATTATATTGTATATCTATATTGTAGTTGTATTTTTATTTCCATGGTCAATATATTGCATTTCTATATTCATGTGACGATTAATGACCATGGAAGTTGTACTCAACTGCAAGATTATGCTATAGAGTATACATGGAATACATGAAATATTTTTTAACTATCGATGCAAAACAAAATAGCTTTCTCAATAATGATGGAAAATATTCACAACAAAATACCTTAATCTGTAAATACTGGCATCATTAATGACAAAAATTTGATCTATATAAACATATATCTTATCTATATATGGTATTACCTGATGGGGATTATGGAGCACAGTGCCCATATACGGTGCAGGGCGAGGTGGGCAGTAGGCAGATCACCAAAAATTGTAGGCCTATTTTTTTTAATTGTGTTATGGTTTAACTTGAGGGTCACCATCTACACTATTAGGTCCGAAAAGTTGGTGACGTCACGGAGCATCGATACGGGGTATTTAATGGAGCCAATAACACTTGTAATAGAGCCAATAACACTTGTAATAGAGCCAATAACACTTTTAATAGAGCCAATATAGAGGCTAATGCGTCCAATGAAGAACACTAATGGAACACAATGAGGCTCGTTAATGACGCTGCCCGTCTACTTCCCTCGCTCACTCCTGCCCAAATGCTCTAATTGAGCCCATGAGGCAAAACGCTCGCCTCAACTACACGCCCCGCCTCCCCACGCCTCGCCCCGCCGCAGCCAATCAGCGCGCCGGTTCCTACATCACTCTGTATCACCACTACCGCGCCGGCCAATCAGCGCGGCCGAGCCTACCCCACTCTGCGGGGCCCCCATCACGAGGCAGCCAATGAGCGACGCCCACCCCACCCCACTCTGGCACTCTCAGCGCAGCAGCCAATGGAAGCATGCGGGGCTCGTTTCCTCCAATCAGAGGGGCGAACCGTGGCCGGGATGAGGGTCATTCTTGCGCACATCGTCTCCTCATCAATTCTGACGCGGTGTAACCGCTCTATGTGGACGTGCTTTTGTATTTCCTTCGCGCTCAGACCTAAATAAAAAGAGAATTGCAGTTTTTAATGGGTTATATGTAATTATTGCATTTACGAACTTAGCTCCAACACGATTTCATGTTTAGGTAAATATATCAGTACAGCGCATGCGTATTGTTCTATCTTAGTCATGTGTATTGGTATGTGAAGTCATTTACATATATATGTATAAGAAGTTAATAACTACTTAAACGGAGTTTGATTAAAAAGAACACTTGAAAAGACCTGTGAGGTAGACAGTAGACAATTCAAGATCCCAAAGTTATTTTGAAAGTATCGCATTTTTTGAAATTGTTTTTTTTAAGGTTTCAATAGAGCTCGTGAATAAAAGGAAGGATGGTTGGTGATGTGTGTATAGGGTGTGGGGGGGGGGGGGGTTGTGTACCATCCTTTTAATATACTGAAGTAATTCTAGAAACTTTGCAATGCAAGACTCAAACACAGCAATGAAGTATAAAAAGATTTTTTTAGAAATGAATTCTTCACTCGTCATAATGTTATGATTATTGTATATATGAAAACCGGCGCAACCTGGGGGAAGATGCGAGGTCCCAAGCTGAGAGTTAGGTAGGCTTTCGTTTTGTTTAAATATAATAGGCTTCTTGTTTTGTTACGGATCATCTTTCTTTCGATTCACTGCTGTCCTGTTTTTCAGCACCTACTACTTTCTTCTTCAACTTTTGTCTTGTTTCATGAACTTCTTTCTCATCTTGCTGTTTCTGTGCCCTTCTGCATAGATTCCCTATTCTCTTATCTCCATACTAAATGGTGCCTTCCTCCTTCCTTTCTTTGAACATAATAGCTGTAATAAGGGGAGGCTTGAACTTTTTTGCAATTAATCACATTGATGTAATACAATGAATATAATGAATATTGGATATACTCTATAATGTTATAACCGCAATAAAATATAATCCATTTCATTCAGTTGAACTTCGAGATTCAACGTATCTTGAATGTTTAATGGTGTGCTGTGTGTGTGTTGTGTGTGATGTGTGTTGTGCATGTGTGTGCTGTGTGTGTGTTGTGTGTGATGTGTGTTGTGTGTGTGCTGTGTGATGTGTGTGTGCTGTGTGATATGTGTGTGTTGTGTGTTGTGTGTGTGCTGTGTGATGTGTGTGTGATGTGTGTGTGCTGTGTGATGTGTGTGTGCTGTGTGATGTGTGTGTGATGTGTGTTGTGTGTGTGCTGTGTGATGTGTGTGTGTTGTGTGTTGTGTGTGTGCTGTGTGTGATGTGTGTTGTGTGTGTGCTGTGTGATGTGTGTGTGATGTGTGTGTGCTGTGTGATGTGTGTGTGCTGTGTGATGTGTGTGTGATGTGTGTTGTGTGTGTGCTGTTTGATGTGTGTGTGATGTGTGTGTGATGTGTGTGTGCTGTGTGATGTGTGTGTGATGTGTGTGTGCTGTGTGTGTGCTGTGTGATGTGTGTGTGTTGTGTGATGTGTGTGTGCTGTGTGATGTGTGTGTGTGACGTGTGTGTGTGATGTGTGTGTGCTGTGTGATGTGTGTGTGATGTGTGTTGTGTGTGTGCTGTGTGATGTGTGTATGATGTGTGTTGTGTGTGTGCTGTGTGATGTGTGTGTTGTGTGATGTGTGTGTGCTGTGTGATGTATGTGTGATGTGTGTGTGATGTGTGTTGTGTGTGTCCTGTGTGATGTGTGTGTGATGTGTGTGCTGTGTGATGTGTGTGTGATGTGTGTTGTGTGTGTGCTGTGTGATGTGTGTGTGCTGTGTGATGTGTGTGTTATGTGTGATCTGCGTGTGATACGTGTGTGCTGTGTGATGTGTGTGTGCTGTACCTTCATCGCGTCTATACAGGTGTGTACTGACGCATCTATACAGGTGTGTACTGACGCGTCTATACAGGTGTGTGTACTGACGCGTCTATACAGGTGTGTGTACTGACGCGTCTATACAGGTGTGTGTACTGACGCGTCTATACAGGTGTGTGTACTGACGCGTCTATACAGGTGTGTGTACTGACGCGTCTATACAGGTGTGTACTGACGCGTCTATACAGGTGTGTACTGACGCGTCTATACAGGTGTGTACTGACGCGTCTATACAGGTGTGTACTGACGCGTCTATACAGGTGTGTGTACTGACGCGTCTATACAGGTGTGTACTGACGCGTCTATACAGGTGTGCGTACTGACGCGTCTATACATGTGTGTGTACTGACGCGTCTATACAGGTGTGTGTACTGACGCGTCTATACAGGTGTGTGTACTGACGTGTCTATACAAGTGTGTGTTCTGACGCGTCTATACAGGTGTGCGTACTGACGCGTCTATACAGGTGTGTGTACTGACGTGTCTATACAGGTGTGTGTACTGACGCGTCTATACAGGTGTGTACTGACGCGTCTATACAAGTGTGTGTACTGACGCTTCTATACAGGTGTGTGTACTGACGCGTCTATACAGGTGTGTACTGACGCGTCTATACAGGTGTGTGTACTGACGCGTCTATACAGGTGTGTACTGACGCGTCTATACAGGTGTGTACTGACGCGTCTATACAGGTGTGTGTACTGACGCGTCTATACAGGTGTGTACTGACGCGTCTATACAGGTGTGCGTACTGACGCGTCTATACAGGTGTGTGTACTGACGCGTCTATACAGGTGTGTACTGACGCGTCTATACAGGTGTGTACTGACGCGTCTATACAGGTGTGTACTGACGCGTCTATACAGGTGTGCGTACTGACGCGTCTATACAGGTGTGTGTACTGACGCGTCTATACAGGTGTGTACTGACGCGTCTATACAGGTGTGTACTGACGCGTCTATACAGGTGTGTACTGACGCGTCTATACAGGTGTGTGTACTGACGCGTCTATACAGGTGTGTGTACTGACGCGTCTATACAGGTGTGTACTGACGCGTCTATACAGGTGTGTGTACTGACGCGTCTATACAGGTGTGTGTACTGACGTGTCGATACAGGTGTGTGTTCTGACGCGTCTATACAGGTGTGCGTACTGACGCGTCTATACAGGTGTGTGTACTGACGCGTCTATACAGGTGTGTGAACTGACGCGTCTATACAGGTGTGTACTGACGCGTCTATACAGGTGTGTACTGACGCGTCTATACAGGTGTGTGTACTGACGCGTCTAAACAGGTGTGTACTGACGCGTCTATACAGGTGTGTACTGACGCGTCTATACAGGTGTGTGTACTGACATGTCTATACAGGTGTGTGTTCTGACGCGTCTATACAGGTGTGCGTACTGACGCGTCTATACAGGTGTGTGTACTGACGTGTCTATACAGGTGTGTGTACTGACGCGTCTATACAGGTGTGTGTACTGACGCGTCTATACAGGTGTGTGTACTGACGCGTCTATACAGGTGTGTGTACTGACGCGTCCATACAGGTGTGTACTGACGCGTCTATACAGGTGTGTGTACTGACGCGTCTATACAGGTGTGTACTGACGCGTCTATACAGGTGTGTACTGACGCGTCTATACAGGTGTGCGTACTGACGCGTGTATACAGGTGTGTGTACTGACGCGTCTATACAGGTGTGTACTGACGCGTCTATACAGGTGTGTACTGACGCGTCTATACAGGTGTGTACTGACGCGTCTATACAGGTGTGTGTACTGACGCGTCTATACAGGTGTGTACTGACGCGTCTATACAGGTGTGTGTACTGACGCGTCTATACAGGTGTGTGTACTGACGCGTCTATACAGGTGTGCGTACTGAC
The DNA here is from genome assembly GCA_030386875.1 of Morinoia aosen. Classification (NCBI taxonomy): domain Eukaryota; kingdom Metazoa; phylum Arthropoda; class Malacostraca; order Amphipoda; family Talitridae; genus Morinoia; species Morinoia aosen. The sequence goes on from CM059580.1 coordinate 53,350,959, forward strand.
GCGTCTATACAGGTGTGTACTGACGCGTCTATACAGATGTGTGTACTGACGCGTCTATACAGGTGTGTGTACTGACGCGTCTATACAGGTGTGTACTGACGCGTCTATACAGGTGTGTACTGACGCGTCTATACAGGTGTGTGTACTGACGTGTCTATACAGGTGTGTGTACTGACGCGTCTATACAGGTGTGTGTATTGACGTGTCTATACAGGTGTGTGTACTGACGCGTCTATACAGGTGTGTGTACTGACGCGTCTATACAGGTGTGTGTACTGACGTGTCTATACAGGTGTGTGTACTGAAGCGTCTATACAGGTGTGTACTGACGCGTCTATACAGGTGTGCGTACTGACGCGTCTATACAGGTGTGTGTACTGACGCGTCTATACAGGTGCGTACTGACGCGTCTATACAGGTGTGTACTGACGCGTCTATACAGGTGTGTACTGATGCGTCTATACAGATGTGTGTACTGACGCGTCTATACAGATGTGTGTACTGACGCGTCTATACAGATGTGTGTACTGACGCGTCTATACAGATGTGTGTACTGACGCGTCTATACAGGTGTGTGTACTGACGCGTCTATACAGGTGTGTGTACTGACGCGTCTATACAGGTGTGTACTGACGCGTCTATACAGGTGTGTGTACTGACGCGTCTATACAGGTGTGTACTGACGCGTCTATACAGGTGTGTACTGACGCGTCTATACAGATGTGTACTGACGTGTCTATACAGGTGTGTACTGACGCGTCTATACAGGTGTGTACTGACGCGTCTATACAGGTGTGTACTGACGCGTCTATACAGGTGTGTACTGACGCGTCTATACAGGTGTGTACTGACGCGTCTATACAGGTGTGTACTGACGCGTCTATACAGATGTGTACTGACGTGTCTATACAGGTGTGTACTGACGCGTCTATACAGGTGTGTACTGACGCGTCTATACAGGTGTGTGTACTGACGCGTCTATACAGGTGTGTACTGACGTGTCTATACAGGTGTGTACTGACGTGTCTATAAAGGTGTGTACTGACGTGTCTATACAGGTGTGTACTGACGCGTCTATACAGGTGCGTACTGACGCGTCTATACAGGTGTGTGTACTGACGCGTCTATACAGGTGTGTGTACTGACGCGTCTATACAGGTGTGTGTACTGACGCGTCTATACAGGTGTGTACTGACGTGTCTATACAGGTGTGTACTGACGCGTCTATACAGGTGCGTACTGACGCGTCTATACAGGTGTGTGTACTGACGCGTCTATACAGATGTGTACTGACGCGTCTATACAGGTGTGTGTACTGACGCGTCTATACAGGTGTGTACTAACATCTATACAGCCAAACTACATGTATGACTAGTTTAGCTACATAAATGGATTCTATTCCGAATTTTTATAATTTATATGTACTGTTTCTAGTTAAAACAGCATATGATATAAATATATATATATATATATATATATATATATATACTACTAGTCACATAAAACAGTGTATAGTGGAATAATATATCCATACTACTAATTATTTAAGACAGCATATAGTATAATCATATATATGCATACTGCTAATTACATTTAAAATGTTACTGTTTTTATTTTATATATAATGCTGTTTTTGTTATAATTACCGGCGCTCTATGTGTTGTATGCTTCATACACTCTGATTTATTTTTACCATTTAATTTAAATGTTAAATTTAAATATACACTTCATGTTTGTAACATTTGTTTGTTTATGGGGCTTCACATATATATATATGCAACATTCGAACATGTGGAACATAGTCATAAATTAAGCTGCACACACATGTATAAATATGTTTATGTACAATACATGCCTATGTATTCATGTAGTTTATACATGTATAAGGTATATATAAATAGATATAAGATACATCTACATAAGGTAAGGTTTATATAAAATACATATATGTATTATGTATATTCATACATGTAATTTCAATTATACATGTGATTCACACACATACATACATGCATTCATACATGTATATGTGTACAGAGCAACACAAGAGCGCACAAGACATATAAGCCCACATATGACACGCTACCCTCACATTCCCTCACACGCGGCCATGAGGGCCGCATATTTCCCTCACATGAATTGCTGCTGAGGGTCTCCCCCTCCCCTCGGGGCGGTGGGCTCGCCATGCGGGTGCCCGCCTGCTGTGCGGGGTGACGGGGGGGGGTTAGGGGGGGCAAGGGAGAAGAGCAGGAGACGAAGAAGTAGAGAGAAGAGGAGAGAATGAAGAGAAGAAAGTAAAGTAAGAAACGAAGTAGGAGGAAGAGAAGGAAGAAGAGCATGAGACGAAGAAGAAAAAGAAGAGGGGAAGGAGGAGAAGGAAATAAAGAAGGAGAAGCAACGAAGGAGAGAGAGTAAATGAATGGTGAGGGAGAAGGGGAAAGAAGACGGAAGAGAAGCAGGAGACAAGAAGAAGAGGAGAAGAAGAGTAGGTGAAATAAAAACAGTGGATGAGGAGGGTGGAAGAAGAAGGAAGAAGAGCAGGAGATAAAGATGAAGTAGGAAAAGGAAGACATAAAGAGAACGAAGAAGAAGAAGAGCAATAAGAAGCCGAGAAAAGGAAGAAATATAAGAAGTGGAGAAGAGAGAGATATGAAGAGTGAGAAACAGCAATATATATAAAAGTTCATCTAAGTTACACAAAGTATATTAACATACGAAAAATAGCATGAATATCACAGTACACACAATCACACACGCTGTATAGCATCCACACATGATCACAGGCTGTGTGAACGTCTGTATGTATATTTTGTGTAGAGTGTGCATTTAATATACAGCGTTGTGTGCGTATTGCAGTTTGGTACGGGGTCTGTGTAGATTTGTGTGGTGTTGTGTGCACATCACACAACACACTATACACAACACACACAACACATACACTACACAACACATACACTACACAACACACACAACACATACACTACACAACACATACACAACACATACACTACACAACACACACAACACATACACTACACAACACATACACAACACATACACTACACAACACATACACAACACATACGCTACACGACACACACAACACAACATACAGCACACATACGATACAACACACAACACTAACAGCACACACACACAACACACACACACACACACACACACACACAGGCCACATCCCTTAACAAACCTCAATTGGAAGGAGCGGCAGACAAGTGCCTCGAATGCGTCATGCTGTGCCGTGCTGTGTCTGTGTCGTGCTGTGCCGTGCTGTGTCTGTGTCGTGCTGTGTCGTGCTGTGTCTGTGTCGTGCTGTGCCGTGCTGTGTCTGTGTCGTGCTGTGTCGTGCTGTGTCTGTGTCGTGCTGTGCCGTGCTGTGTCTGTGTCGTGCTGTGCCGTGCTGTGTCTGTGTCGTGCTGTGTCGTGCTGTGTCTGTGTCGTGCTGTGCCGTGCTGTGTCTGTGTCGTGCTGTGCCGTGCTGTGTCTGTGTCGTGCTGTGTCGTGCTGTGTCTGTGTCGTGCTGTGCTGTGCTGTGTCTGTGTCGTGCTGTGCCGTGCTGTGTCTGTGTCGTGCTGTGCCGTGCTGTGTCTGTGTCGTGCTGTGTCGTGCTGTGTCTGTGTCGTGCTGTGTCGTGCTGTGTCTGTGTCGTGCTGTGTCGTGCTGTGTCTGTGTCGTGCTGTGCTGTGCTGTGTCTGTGTCCGTGCCTTGCTGTGCCATGCTGTGCATCTGTCGTGCTGTGTATATGTGTCGTGCTGTGTCTGTGTCGTGCTGTGCCGTGCTGTGTCTGTGTCGTGCTGTGTCGTGCTGTGTCTGTGTCGTGCTGTGCTGTGTCTATGTCTGTGCCTTGCTGTGCCATGCTGTGCATCTGTCGTGCTGTGTATGTGTCGTGCTGTGTCTGTGTCGTGCTGTGCCGTGCTGTGTCTGTGCCGTGCTGTGTATGTGCCGTGCTGTGTCTGTGTCTGTGCCGTGCTGTGCCGTGTTGTGTCTAAGCTGTGCTGTGTCTGTGCCGTGCTGTGTCTGTGTCGTGTGTCGTGTCTGTGTCGTGTGTTGTGTCTGTGTCGTGTGCTGTGTCGTGTGTTGTGTCTGTGTCGTGTGCTGTGTGTTGTGTCTGTGTCGTGTGTTGTGTCTGTGTCGTGTGTTGTGTCTGTGTCGTGTGTTGTGTCTGTGTCGTGTGTTGTGTCCGTGTCGTGTGCTGTGTCTGTGTCGTGTGTTGTGTCTGTGTCGTGTGCTGTGTCTGTGTCGTTGGCTGTGTCTGTGTCGTGTGTTGTGTCTGTGTCGTGTGCTGTGTCTGTGTCGTGGGCTGTGTCTGTGTCGTGTGTTGTGTCTGTGTCGTGTGTTGTGTCTGTGTCGTGTGTTGTGTCTGTGTCGTGTGTTGTGTCTGTGTCGTGTGTTGTGTCTGTGTCGTGTGTTGTGTCTGTGTCGTGTGTTGTGTCTGTGTCGTGTGTTGTGTCTGTGTCGTGTGTTGTGTCTGTGTCGTGTGTTGTGTCTGTGTCGTGTGTTGTGTCTGTGTCGTGTGTTGTGTCTGTGTCGTGTGTTGTGTCTGTGTCGTGTGTTGTGTCTGTGTCGTGTGTTGTGTCTGTGTCGTGTGCTGTGTCTGTGTCGTGGGCTGTGTCTGTGTCGTGTGTTGTGTCTGTGTCGTGTGTTGTGTCTGTGTCGTGTGTTGTGTCTGTGTCGTGTGTTGTGTCTGTGTCGTGTGTTGTGTCTGTGTCGTGTGTTGTGTCTGTGTCGTGTGCTGTGTCTGTGTCGTGGGCTGTGTCTGTGTCGTGTGTTGTGTCTGTGTCGTGTGTTGTGTCTGTGTCGTGTGTTGTGTCTGTGTCGTGTGTTGTGTCTGTGTCGTGTGTTGTGTCTGTGTCGTGTGTTGTGTCTGTGTCGTGTGCTGTGTCTGTGTCGTGTGCTGTGTCTGTGTCGTGTGTTGTGTCTGTGTCGTGTGTTGTGTCTGTGTCGTGTGTTGTGTCTGTGTCGTGTGTTGTGTCTGTGTCGTGTGTTGTGTCTGTGTCGTGTGTTGTGTCTGTGTCGTGTGTTGTGTCTGTGTCGTGTGTTGTGTCTGTGTCGTGTGTTGTGTCTGTGTCGTGTGTTGTGTCTGTGTCGTGTGTTGTGTCTGTGTCGTGTGTTGTGTCTGTGTCGTGTGTTGTGTCTGTGTCGTGTGTTGTGTCTGTGTCGTGTGTTGTGTCTGTGTCGTGTGTTGTGTCTGTGTCGTGTGTTGTGTCTGTGTCGTGTGTTGTGTCTGTGTCGTGTGTTGTGTCTGTGTCGTGTGTTGTGTCTGTGTCGTGTGTTGTGTCTGTGTCGTGTGTTGTGTCTGTGTCGTGTGTTGTGTCTGTGTCGTGTGTTGTGTCTGTGTCGTGTGTTGTGTCTGTGTCGTGTGTTGTGTCTGTGTCGTGTGTTGTGTCTGTGTCGTGTGTTGTGTCTGTGTCGTGTGTTGTGTCTGTGTCGTGTGTTGTGTCTGTGTCGTGTGCTGTGTCTGTGTCGTGTGTTGTGTCTGTGTCGTGTGCTGTGTCTGTGTCGTGTGTTGTGTCTGTGTCGTGTGTTGTGTCTGTGTCGTGTGTTGTGTCTGTGTCGTGTGTTGTGTCTGTGTCGTGTGTTGTGTCTGTGTCGTGTGTTGTGTCTGTGTCGTGTGTTGTGTCTGTGTCGTGTGTTGTGTCTGTGTCGTGTGTTGTGTCTGTGTCGTGGGCTGTGTCTGTGTCGTGTGTTGTGTCTGTGTCGTGGGCTGTGTCTGTGTCGTGTGTTGTGTCTGTGTCGTGTGTTGTGTCTGTGTCGTGTGTTGTGTCTGTGTCGTGTGTTGTGTCTGTGTCGTGTGTTGTGTCTGTGTCGTGTGTTGTGTCTGTGTCGTGTGTTGTGTCTGTGTCGTGTGTTGTGTCTGTGTCGTGTGTTGTGTCTGTGTCGTGTGTTGTGTCTGTGTCGTGTGCTGTGTCTGTGTCGTGTGTTGTGTCTGTGTCGTGTGCTGTGTCTGTGTCGTGTGTTGTGTCTGTGTCGTGTGTTGTGTCTGTGTCGTGTGTTGTGTCTGTGTCGTGTGTTGTGTCTGTGTCGTGTGCTGTGTCTGTGTCGTGTGTTGTGTCTGTGTCGTGTGCTGTGTCTGTGTCGTGTGCTGTGTCTGTGTCGTGTGTTGTGTCTGTGTCGTGTGTTGTGTCTGTGTCGTGTGTTGTGTCTGTGTCGTGTGTTGTGTCTGTGTCGTGTGTTGTGTCTGTGTCGTGTGTTGTGTCCGTGTCGTGTGCTGTGTCTGTGTCGTGTGTTGTGTCTGTGTCGTGTGTTGTGTCTGTGTCGTGTGTTGTGTCCGTGTCGTGTGCTGTGTCTGTGTCGTGTGTTGTGTCTGTGTCGTGTGTTGTGTCTGTGTCGTGTGTTGTGTCTGTGTCGTGTGCTGTGTCTGTGTCGTGTGTTGTGTCCGTGTCGTGTGTTGTGTCTGTGTCGTGTGTTGTGTCTGTGTCGTGTGTTGTGTCTGTGTCGTGTGTTGTGTCTGTGTCGTGTGTTGTGTCTGTGTCGTGTGCTGTGTCTGTGTCGTGTGTTGTGTCTGTGTCGTGTGTTGTGTCTGTGTCGTGTGTTGTGTCTGTGTCGTGTGCTGTGTCTGTGTCGTGTGTTGTGTCCGTGTCGTGTGTTGTGTCTGTGTCGTGTGTTGTGTCTGTGTCGTGGGCTGTGTCTGTGTCGTGTGTTGTGTCTGTGTCGTGTGTTGTGTCTGTGTCGTGTGTTGTGTCTGTGTCGTGTGTTGTGTCCGTGTCGTGTGCTGTGTCTGTGTCGTGTGTTGTGTCTGTGTCGTGTGCTGTGTCTGTGTCGTGTGCTGTGTCTGTGTCGTGTGTTGTGTCTGTGTCGTGTGCTGTGTCTGTGTCGTGTGTTGTGTCTGTGTCGTGTGTTGTGTCTGTGTCGTGGGCTGTGTCTGTGTCGTGTGTTGTGTCTGTGTCGTGTGTTGTGTCTGTGTCGTGTGTTGTGTCTGTGTCGTGTGTTGTGTCTGTGTCGTGTGTTGTGTCTGTGTCGTGTGCTGTGTCTGTGTCGTGTGTTGTGTCTGTGTCGTGTGTTGTGTCTGTGTCGTGTGTTGTGTCTGTGTCGTGTGTTGTGTCTGTGTCGTGTGTTGTGTCTGTGTCGTGTGCTGCGTCCGTGTCGTGTGCTGTGTCTGTGTCGTGTGTTGTGTCTGTGTCGTGTGTTGTGTCTGTGTCGTGTGTTGTGTCTGTGTCGTGTGTTGTGTCTGTGTCGTGTGTTGTGTCTGTGTCGTGTGCTGTGTCTGTGTCGTGGGCTGTGTCTGTGTCGTGTGTTGTGTCTGTGTCGTGTGTTGTGTCTGTGTCGTGTGTTGTGTCTGTGTCGTGTGTTGTGTCTGTGTCGTGTGTTGTGTCTGTGTCGTGTGCTGTGTCTGTGTCGTGGGCTGTGTCTGTGTCGTGTGCTGTGTCTGTGTCGTGTGTTGTGTCTGTGGCGTGTGTTGTGTCTGTGTCGTGTGTTGTGTCTGTGGCGTGTGTTGTGTCTGTGTCGTGTGTTGTGTCTGTGTCGTGTGTTGTGTCTGTGTCGTGTGTTGTGTCTGTGTCGTGTGTTGTGTCTGTGTCGTGTGTTGTGTCTGTGTCGTGTGTTGTGTCTGTGGCGTGTGTTGTGTCTGTGTCGTGTGTTGTGTCTGTGTCGTGTGTTGTGTCTGTGTCGTGTGTTGTGTCTGTGTCGTGTGTTGTGTCTGTGTCGTGTGTTGTGTCTGTGTCGTGTGTTGTGTCTGTGTCGTGTGTTGTGTCTGTGTCGTGTGTTGTGTCTGTGGCGTGTGTTGTGTCTGTGTCGTGTGTTGTGTCTGTGTCGTGTGTTGTGTCTGTGTTGTGCGTTGTGTCTGTGTCGTGTGTTGTGTCTGTGTCGTGTGTTGTGTCTGTGTCGTGTGTTGTGTCTGTGTCGTGTGCTGTGTCTGTGTCGTGTGCTGTGTCTGTGTCGTGTGTTGTGTCTGTGTCGTGTGTTGTGTCTGTGTCGTGTGCTGTGTCCGTGTCGTGTGTTGTGTCTGTGGCGTGTGTTGTGTCTGTGTCGTGTGTTGTGTCTGTGTCGTGTGCTGTGTCTGTGTCGTGTGCTGTGTCTGTGTCGTGTGTTGTGTCTGTGTCGTGTGCTGTGTCTGTGTCGTGTGTTGTGTCTGTGTCGTGTGTTGTGTCTGTGTCGTGTGCTGTGTCTGTGTCGTGTGTTGTGTCTGTGGCGTGTGTTGTGTCTGTGTCGTGTGTTGTGTCTGTGTCGTGTGTTGTGTCTGTGTCGTGTGTTGTGTCTGTGTCGTGTGTTGTGTCTGTGTCGTGCGTTGTGTCTGTGTCGTGTGTTGTGTCTGTGTCGTGTGTTGTGTCTGTGTCGTGTGTTGTGTCTGTGTCGTGTGTTGTGTCTGTGGCGTGTGTTGTGTCTGTGTCGTGTGTTGTGTCTGTGTCGTGTGTTGTGTCTGTGTCGTGTGTTGTGTCTGTGGCGTGTGTTGTGTCTGTGTCGTGTGTTGTGTCTGTGTCGTGTGTTGTGTCTGTGTCGTGTGTTGTGTCTGTGTCGTGTGTTGTGTCTGTGTCGTGTGTTGTGTCTGTGTCGTGTGTTGTGTCTGTGGCGTGTGTTGTGTCTGTGTCGTGTGTTGTGTCTGTGTCGTGTGTTGTGTCTGTGGCGTGTGTTGTGTCTGTGTCGTGTGTTGTGTCTGTGTCGTGCGTTGTGTCTGTGTCGTGTGTTGTGTCTGTGTCGTGTGTTGTGTCTGTGTCGTGTGTTGTGTCTGTGTCGTGCGTTGTATCTGTGTCGTGTGTTGTGTCTGTGTCGTGCGTTGTGTCTGTGTCGTGTGTTGTGTCTGTGTCGTGTGTTGTGTCTGTGTCGTGCGTTGTGTCTGTGTCGTGTGTTGTGTCTGTGTCGTGTGTTGTGTCTGTGTCGTGCGTTGTGTCTGTGTCGTGTGTTGTGTCTGTGTCGTGTGTTGTGTCTGTGTCGTGTGTTGTGTCTGTGTCGTGTGTTGTGTCTGTGTCGTGCGTTGTGTCTGTGTCGTGTGCTGTGTCTGTGTCGTGTGTTGTGTCTGTGGCGTGTGTTGTGTCTGTGTCGTGTGTTGTGTCTGTGTCGTGCGTTGTGTCTGTGTCGTGTGCTGTGTCTGTGTCGTGTGCTGTGTCTGTGTCGTGTGCTGTGTCTGTGTCGTGTGTTGTGTCTGTGGCGTGTGTTGTGTCTGTGTCGTGTGTTGTGTCTGTGTCGTGCGTTGTGTCTGTGTCGTGTGCTGTGTCTGTGTCGTGTGTTGTGTCTGTGTCGTGTGCTGTGTCTGTGTCGTGCGTTGTATCTGTGTCGTGCACGTGTTGTGTCTGTGGCGTGTGCTGTGTCTGTGTCGTGCGTTGTGTCTGTGTCGTGTGCTGTGTCTGTGTCGTGTGCTGTGTCTGTGTCGTGTGCTGTGTCTGTGTCGTGTGCTGTGTCTGTGTCGTGTGCTGTGTCTGTGTCGTGCGTTGTATCTGTGTCGTGCGTTGAACTTTGGTGAACTTTCTGTACGGTTTCACCTATGTTGAAAATGTTACGGCGAGCAATGTACAACAATACTTTTCATGTCTTCGACTCCGATGAACTCTTTGCGCCAGCACCAATAGCGTAAGTAAGAAATATCATAACCATTTTCTGTTTTGTTATGGCCAATATTATATTTTTTCCGAGCTCACCACTTGGCACACTGTATGATACGTCGGTGTGAAAAATTGTCCCAAATCCCGATTGTCGACCTCAGAGTTCTAGCCGCAAAATCAAATCTGCCCATTTTACTTCTAGCGTTAATCCCTCACGCTCGTATCCCTGTCTCCTATGTTCTTAGACTCATATTTGCAATACGAGTACGCACTAACAAGAGGGTTTTCAGCAATGCGTCACATGAAATATGTTTTCTTAGTTACTTGTATTTAAATGCATTACCAAAATCTGACTACCGCAACGAAGAGAAACGTACCTTTTTCGTGCTTCTCTCCAAATCCTATTTCGACAAATATCATTGGTATTACGATAACCATTTATGAATAGCAATTAAGGATCTAAATCATTCGTTTTAACACTTAACATGGGTATTACGAAAACCATGTATGGATAGCAATTAAGGGTCTCTAGTATTTGAATGCGTTATTCGCTTTTATTTCAATACATGTGCGCACTAATGAAAGTGTTTTTCAAATGAGCGTCGCGAAGATTGTGTTCTCTTAGTTACTTATATTTAAATGCACTGTCAAAATCAGATTGGGCAAGGAGGGGAATTTTTTGTTGTTGTGCTTCGCTGTCAATCATTTTTTGTTTCAACATTTTACACGGGTATTACGATACCAATGTGTTGTAATCAGTTAAGGATGTTAATGTTAAGGTGTTTTAAAAACTAATGTATTGACATTGCATGTTTGTCCCTTATTGGAAATAAAATGTTTTTTTTTGTGTCCGTGTTATGTTGTGTCAGTGTCGTGAGTTGTGTGTGTTGTGTGCTGTGTCTGTGTTGTGTGCCGTGTCTGTGTCATGCTGTGTAAATACATCCTTTGTAAAATAAGTCATCGTATAAGTGCAGGACTATAAAAGGTCTCTATGATAACAAAGTCCCCGGATGAACTCCACCCTGTACCGATATAGCCCCGCATGAATTCCCCCCTGTACCGATATAGGTCCGCATGATTTCTACCATGTACTGATACAGCATCGGTATGAATACAAGCTTTGTCGAAATTACAGCATTCTATAAGTACAGTTTTTGTTTAACAATTTTATGTATGGTGCGACCTGTCATTTATGATGGGGTTGACGATCAATAAGCTATCATATAATCTTATTTTGTAGTAGCTTATACATAAAATTTTCTGATGTTTTATTTTCAGAGTAAATTGAATTTTATCTGATAAATCATGAGCTATGTTATTTTGATCTATTGTATTTCCAGGCAAGTACTTATTTTTTCTCTTTGATGCTGACGCTGACACCCATCGAGTAAAATGATGTTACAATCTTTAGAATAATATCTTTAAGAATTTTTACTGACTGGATTTTAGCATAACGGGGAAACCCAACGGCTGAGGATATTTTAAGAGTTATGTTGAAATTTTGTTTACTTATTGTGAACAATTAAGGTAATGATTGCGAAGTTCGTAAATTATCTATTATGTATCTACATATTAGGTACGTTGGATGAGTACTTCAATATTTAGAGAGGACCTATTTCTAACAAAAAAATGTATATATAAAACCCGGGAAATTAGCACTTCCACGGGGACTATGTGAGGGCCCGAGCTAAAGGATAGGTAAGCTTCCTTTTGTTGAAATAGAATAGGGTTTTTGTTTTGTTACGGGCCATCTTTTTTCGGTTCCCTGCTGTCCTGTTTTTCAGCACTTACTACTTTCTTCTTCAATTTTTTTTGTTTTATGAACTTATTTCTTAGCCTACTGTTTCTGTGCCCCTTGTGCATAGATTCCGCGCTCCCTCAACTTCATACTAAATGGTGCCTTCCACCTTCCTCTCTTGGAACATCTTTGTCGTGGTTAAAGGAGGCTAAAACTTTCTTATTTAATAATCAAACTGGATGAAACGTATTAGAGGTATGGGATATAATTAATGTGCATCTTCTCGTCAGAATGAAAACTCCTTGTGCATAAAGCTACCTGATTATTTTATTTAAACAACCTACCCATTGATCAAATGTACACTTCATACCGACAAAATTATACTCTATACGTCCCATGTTGTTTATTTTAATCGATTAAAACTTGTCTCATTTCATAACCGCAAATTGAGCAACATTGCGATTTGCGGATCTCCGTCAGTTTCTTCGTTTGCCTTTCGAACATGAGAAAGGTCCGGATGGATATATTGAGGTTGTGAGAATACGATACGGTGTGCACGTGCTGCTGAACCTCCGACAAATATTGTGGTGAATTGAAGTAAAGTTGCTAAAAAATGGTATAGTTTGTATATTCACGTGAGTACAGTATGTGACTTTGTATGGAGTGCTTGTGAGAGTAGTTTTTTTGTTGCGTGAGAGTTGAGACTGAGCATTGGACTCTGGTGTGGTGACTTGCAATTTTTGACTGAGGTGTTTTGACTGGTAGTTAAGCTTTCTTTGCATTTAAAGAGTATAGTGTGTGACATTGTAGAGAGTGACTGTGAGTAGTAGGAAACGTTTTTGTTTCTTTTTTTTTTTTGATAACTTGATTTTCAGTAGATTTGGTGAGTGAAGACTTCTTCTGCCTGTGAAATTTGTACTGAGATAGAAGTCTGTGTTTGAGGATGGCAAGAAATAGGACTGGTCGTAGGAAGGGAGGTGCAAGTGGAATGGATGAGGAGATTGAGTGCATGACTTGTAAAGAGTGGGTAGATATAGATGCATGCAAAGGTTTGAGAGAGATGAGTCGGAGGAAGTTGAATGATCTTGTGTTTACGTGCTGGAAATGTTTGAATGACGAGAGAAAGAAGTTGGAAGAGGAGGTTGAAAGATTGACAATTCTGATGGTTGCTTTAGAGGCTGATTTGAAGGATGAAAGGAAGTTGAATGAAGGAAAGAATGAGAATGGTGCAAATGCAGTGAATGAAGAGGTAAATGGTGGTGGTGCAAGGAGTGCAAATGAAGTGGATGATGGTGCAAGGAGTGCAAATGAAGTGGATGATGGTGCAAGGAGTGTGAATGCAATAAATGAAGAGAATGGTGGTGCAAATGTGCCAGATGAGAGCAGAAGGATGAATGAGCATGATGAAAGAAGTACGAATGGGAAGAGAGTGAAGGAGCAACCTGTTGATATGCCACATGAGGTGCAGGCGCCTGTAGTGGAAGTGAATGAAAGGAAGATGGATGGAAAGAGTGATGTGAGTGGAAGAGTTGAACGAAAGAGTAGTATGAAAGGGAAAGTGAGACCTACGATTAGAATATGTGGTGACAGCATGGTGAAGAATGTGGATAGGTTTGTGAGTATGACTGACCGTAGTGGATGTACGAGCATGAGAGGAAAGGGAGTGAATGAGATTTGTAGGCATGCTGAGGAAGTAATAGATGGAATGGATGAAGGGATGGTTGTACTGCAAGGAGGTGGCAATGGATTGCTTGAATGTGGGAGAGAGCGTACGGTGAATGCAATTATGAATGTTGTTGAAAGGGCGCGAAAGAAGAATGTAAGAGTGGCTGTGACCAGTCTGCTGAGAAGGCCTGCATGTGGCGAGGAGTATGAAAGGGTGCGAAAGGAGGTGAATAGGGAAGTGCATAAAAGGATTATGAGTATGAAAGCTGAGAGTATGAGAAAGCGTGAAATGGGTTCCAGCTTCCTTGATATGGATAACCTGATCCAGAGTGGGTGTTTTCGTGGAGATGGAGTCCATCTTACTCAAGAAGGTGAGATGAAACTCTCCAGGAGATACATCCAGTGGATTGGGTGTACTCATATTGTAATGGAAGGTGGAACTGGATGAATGGAAAGCTGTCAGAGCAAAAATGAAAAATGTTGTGAATTGTCCAATAGTGTTGTAAGGTTTGGATGTATAAATGTGCGTGGATGGAATGCAGGAAAGTTAAATGACCTTGTAGCAGAATTTGAGAATGGAGATTTGGATTGTGTTGGTGTAGTAGAGACCCAAATGCGTGATAGAGTCAGTTTAAAATGTAAGGAGAGTAAGTACTACATGATTGGAAAAGGGCGTGTAAGTTGGCAAAAAAGAGGTGGTGGAGTTGGTCTCATTGTAAAAAATGCTCTAAATTGGAAATTAGAAGAAATTCCTGTTGGAAATGAACCTGAGAGTGAAGATCTGTTAGTAATAAAGTGTGAAAGAATGCATGCCAGAGAATGTGTTATTGTGGTTGTATGCTATATGACAACTGATGGTATTTTAGCTCATCAAGAGAATGTAAAAAAGTATGAAATATTAACAAGAATTGTGCAAGAGCATTGCAGATGCCCTCTGATTTTGATGGGTGATATGAATGGCCATGTTGGTATACTTGGTGAGCCTGTGAATGCAAATGGACAAAAATTGATTGATTTCTGTGATGAGAATGAACTTGAGAACCTAAATGTAACAATAGGAAATGGCTTGCATACATGGCAAAGCAGGGAATGTAAAACTGCAATTGACTATATGATAGTGAATAGTAGAGCAAGAGAGTGTGTCAAAGAAATGTTTGTAGATGAAGATGATATTGATAGTGACCATAAAATGCTTGTACTAGAATATAATTGGGGTGGAAAGGAGCCGATGCAGAAGGCCAGCAGAGTAAGAGAAAATTGGCGTATTAAAATGGCAAACTGGGAAGAATTTAGAAATGAATTGAGTAGATGTAACTGGAACAGGTGTGGAAATGTAAATGACCTAAATAAGGAGATTGCAAGAACCTTGTATGATGTGGCAGAGCAAAAGATCGGTAGAATGAAATGCAAGAAAAGTACAGGGAATGCTAGGTGGTTTACAAGTGAGATAAAGGAAGAACGAACGAGAAGGAAGACTTTAAATAAAAAACAACGCAGTATGAGGAAAATGTATGAAAGACGCAGAATTACTGAGGATGAATGGCAGAGTGTATGGAATGAGTACAAGGACCAGCAGAAAAAAGTAAAGAGAATGATCAATGAGGCTAGGGTTAAAGAAGAGAGACACCAAGTTGAAAATCTAAGAAAGAAAGGTCCAGATGGGATAAAAGATTGGTATAGGTTTATACAAGGTAATGATAGAGGTAGTGAAGTTCAAGTTGATGAATTAGTAGTCAATGGTTGCAGTGTGCAAGATAGGATGCAAATGGTGAAAGCAGTTGAAGAATACTGGGAGGACATTGGTGGAATGAATGAGCAGGGTACAGATGATGAACCAATAAATTTTCTGATAGATGAACATGAACTGCAAATGGAAGACGAAATCACTTGTGAAGAGATTGTAAGTTTTTTGAAGAAAGTGGAAAATGGAAAGGCATGTGGCCCTGATAAGATACCATATGAGTTCTATAAATGTGGAGGAGAGAGTGTAGTCAGTATGTTGAAATGTTTATTTGATGAGATATGGAAGAGTGAAAGAGTACCGGATGACTGGAACAAGTGTAATGTAGTTCTGTTGCATAAGGGTGGACATAAGAGTATGAAAGAACTTAAAAATTACAGACCAATTGCACTGGGTGACACCGTATGTAAGATCTTTTGTGGTATTTTGAATGAGAGAATGAAAAATTTAGTTGAGGAATTAGGAGTCCTGGGAGAAGAACAGAATGGTTTTAGGCAAGATAGACGGGGGGAGGATAATCTGTTTGTAGTGAGTGAAATAATTGAGCGAATGAAGAAGGATAACAAGAAGGTATATTTAGCATTCCTGGATATTGAAAAGGCGTATGACAGAGTGGATCGGGTTAGGCTGTTTGAAATTTTGAGAAAAGTTGGTTTTAGCAGAAAAATAGTGAACATTGTACAGAGTCTGTATGAGAACACAAGTGCTATCTACAGGTTAGGAAATTTGGAAACAGGGCAAGTGAGGAGTGTTAGAGGAGTGAGACAGGGCTGTACTCTGTCCCCCCTGTTGTTTGGATTGTACACAGAAGAATTAGCAGTTCGACTGAGAGGGAGTGGTTTAGGACTGAAAGTTGGTAATGAGAGACTGAGCTGTTTGTTGTATGCTGATGATGTAGTTGTGGTTAGTGAATGTGGTCATGAACTACAAAGGATGCTTGACATTGTGAATGGATATAGTACAGATTTCAAGATGAACTTTGGTGCCGATAAAAGTAAGGTCATGGTTATAAATAGTGATGAGACTGATAGAGACAGACTGTGGAATATTGGAGAAATCAGAATAGGTAGAACAAAAGAATACAAATATCTAGGTTGTATGATGAGTGAAGATGGATGTACTAGAACTAAAGGTGAGAAAGTGGCTAAAGCAATGCAGTGGAGTGGACGGTTAGGTAGTGTGGCCAGATACAGAGCAAACAAGTACGAATGTGTGAGAGGAATGTGGAAGTATGTTGCTGTACCTAGTGTCATGTATGGTATGAGTGCTCTTGCTTGGAATGGAAGTGATCTTGAAAAGCTGGATGTGATACAAAATAAGGTAGGACGGGTAGCATTGGGTGCTCCGAAATGGACAGCTATAGAGGCCATTAGAGGTGACCTAGGGTGGAGCCTATTTTCAGAAAGAATGATGAAAGCTGTGCTGAATTATAAGGTGAGAATTGAAAGAATGCAGAATAGCAGGTGGGTAAGGCGAATCTTTGAATGGAATCTGAGTGTAAGCTATTGGGAGAAAGTATGTTGGGGGCATGCGAGGAAACTCAGTATGCAAAAGATTATTCATGTTAGAATTGGGAGACCTGTGGATGACTGGAGTTTAATAAATGTAGGAGGTGTAGGGCCTGAGTGGGACTGCAAGAGGTGGAAGAAAGAGATTGAGAGACAAACAAAAGAGTATGGATTGAATAAGTGGAAGCTTAGCATGATGCGGAAGCCTACACTTAACTGGTATATGAAAAAGAAAGCACCTAAGTTTGAGCTGTTCTATGATGGTAGTTTTGGAAGTCAACTCTTGTTTGCTGTGAGATGTAAGTCATTGAGTGTGAACAGACGTACATGGAGATGGAATGAGAATAATAACAGATTATGTCAGCAGTGTAATAGTGGAGTAGAGGAAACAATTGAGCATTTTGTGCTGGAATGTAGTAAGTATGAGCAAGAGAGAGAGAGTTTTATGAATGTGGTGTCTGAGCAGTATGGAGAGAATGAGTGGAATGCCAGATGTGCTGAAGATGATTGCGGTATGAGCTGTCTTGCTGGATTGGATCAGGAGTGTAATGCGAGTATCACTGAGGCTATGAAAGTGTTTCTTGTGCGTGCCTGGAGTAAGAGAAAGTGACTGGAATGAGCCAGTCTGGTAGAATGGGCTGTAATGACCCAATATGCCCGGGGATGGTGTTTTGACACACTGGCTATCCCAGTGACGCCATCCAATGGCAGCTTGTGACAAGGATTGGTAGATCCTGAGTAGTTTAGTGGACAAGTCTGGTACCAGACGCTGAACTCTTTGTGTGATAACTGTGGAGGGAATTGTAGGCCGTTACAAAGGCCCCGACGCTGTCGGCCCTCAATTTCAAGTTCAAGTTCAAGTTCATATTGGAGAAATCAGAATAGGTAGAACAAAAGAATACAAATATCTAGGTTGTATGATAAGTGAAGATGGATGCACTAGAACTAAGGGTGAGAAAGTGGCAAAAGCTATGCAGTGGAGTGGACGATTAAGTAGCGTGGCCAGATACAAAGCAAACAAGTATGAATGTGTGAGAGGAATGTGGAAGTATGTTGCTGTACCTAGTGTCATGTATGGTATGAGTGCTCTTGCCTGGAATGGAAGTGATCTTGAAAAGCTGGATGTAATACAAAATAAGGTAGGACGGTTAGCATTGGGTGCTCCAAAATGGACAGCTACAGAAGCCATTAGAGGTGACCTTGGGTGGAGCCTATTTTCAGAAAGAATGATGAAGGCAGTGCTGAATTATAAGGTGAGAATTGAAAGAATGCAGAATAGCAGATGGGTAAAGCGAATTTTTGAATGGAATCTGAGTGTAAGCTATTGGAAGAAAGTGTGTTGGGGGCATGCAAGGAAGCTTAGTATGCAAAAGATTATTCATGTTAGAATTGGGAGACCTGTGGATGACTGGAGTTTAATAAATCCTGGAGGTGTAGGGCCTGAGTGGGACTGCAAGAGGTGGAAGAAAGAGATTGAGAGGAAAACAAAAGAGTATGGATTGAATAAGTGGAGGCTTAGCATGGTGCGGAAGCCTACACTTGACTGGTATATGAAAAAAGAAGCACCTAAGTTTGAGATGTTCTATGATGGTAGTTTTGGAAGTCAACTCTTGTTTGCTGTGAGATGTAAGTCATTGAGTGTGAACAGACGTACATGGAGGTGGAATGAGAATAATAACAGATTATGTCGGCAGTGTATTAGTGGAGTGGAGGAAACAATTGAGCATTTTGTGCTGGAATGTAGTAAATATGAGCAAGAGAGAGAAAGTTTTATGAATGTGGTGCTTGAGCAGTATGGAGAGAATGAGTGGTATGCCAGATGTGCTGAAGATGATTGCGGTATGAGCTGTCTTGCTGGATTGGATCAGGAGTGCAATTTGAGTATCATTGAAGCTATGAAATTGTTTCTTGTGCGTGCCTGGAGTAAGAGACAGTGACTGGAATGAGCCAGTCAGATAGAATGGTCAGTAATGACCCAATATGCCTGGGGATGGTGTTTTGACGCACTGGCTATCCCAGTGACGCCATCCAATGGCAGCTTGTGACAAGGATTGGTAAATCCTGAGTAGTTTAGTGGACAAGTCTGGTACCAGGCGCTGAACTCTTTGTGTGATAACTGTGGAGGGAATTGTAGGCCGTTACAAAGGCCCCGACGCTGTCGGCCCTTAATTTTAAGTTCAAGTTCAAGTGGAATAAAAGATTGGTATAAGTTTATACAAGGTAATGATAGAAGTAGTGAAGTTCAAGTTGATGAATTAGTGGTTAACGGTTGCAGTGTGCAAGATAGGATGCAACTGGTGAAAGCAGTTGAAGAATACTGGGAGGACATTGGTGGAATGAATGAGCAGGTTACAGATAATGCACCCATAAACTTTCTGATTGATGAACGTGAACTGCAAATGGAAGACGAAATCACTTGTGAAGAGATCGTAAGTTTTTTGAAGAAAGTGAAAAATGGAAAGGCATGTGGCCCTGATAAGATCCCGTATGAGTTCTATAAATTTGGAGGAGAGAGTGTGGTCAGTATGTTGAAATGTTTATTTGATGAGATATGGAAGAGTGAAAGAGTACCGGATGACTGGAACAAGTGTAATGTAGTTAGTTCTGTTGCATAAGGGTGGACATAAGAGTATGAAAGAACTTAAAAATTACAGACCAATTGCACTGGGTGACAGTGTATGTAAGATATTTTGTGGTATTTTGAATGAGAGAATGAAAAATTTAGTTGAGGAATTAGGAGTCCTAGGTGAAGAACAGAATGGTTTTAGGCAGGATAGACGTGGGGAAGATAATCTGTTTGTAGTGAGTGAAATAATTGAGCGAATGAGGAAGGATGATAAGAAGGTGTATTTAGCATTCCTGGATATTGAAAAAGCGTATGACAGAGTGGATCGGGTTAGGCTCTTTGAAGTTCTGAGAAAAGTTGGGTTTAGCAGAAAAATAGTAAAAATTGTACAAAGTCTGTATGAGAACACAAGCGCTATATACAGGTTAGGAAATTTGGAAACGGGGCAAGTGAGGAGTGTTAGAGGAGTGAGACAGGGCTGTACTCTGTCTCCCCTGTTGTTTGGATTGTACACAGAAGAATTAGCAGTTCGACTGAGAAGGAGTGGCTTAGGACTGAAAGTTGGTAATGAGAGACTGAGCTGTTTGTTGTATGCTGATGATGTGGTTGTGGTTAGTGGATGTGGACATGAACTGCAAAGGATGCTTGACATTGTGAACGGATATAGTACAGATTTCAAGATGAACTTCGGTGCCGACAAAAGCAAGGTTATGGTTATAAATAGTGATGAGACTGATAGAGACAGACTGTGGAATATTGGAGAAATCAGAATAGGTAGAACAAAAGAATACAAATATCTAGGTTGTATGATAAGTGAAGATGGATGCACTAGAACTAAGGGTGAGAAAGTGGCAAAAGCTATGCAGTGGAGTGGACGATTAAGTAGCGTGGCCAGATACAGAGCAAACAAGTATGAATGTGTGAGAGGAATGTGGAAGTATGTTGCTGTACCTAGTGTCATGTATGGTATGAGTGCTCTTGCCTGGAATGGAAGTGATTTCGAAAAGCTGGATGTAATACAAAATAAGGTAGGACGGTTAGCATTGGGTGCTCCAAAATGGACAGCTACAGAAGCCATTAGAGGTGACCTTGGGTGGAGCCTATTTTCAGAAAGAATGATGAAGGCGGTGCTGAATTATAAGGTGAGAATTGAAAGAATGCAGAATAGCAGATGGGTAAAGCGAATTTTTGAATGGAATCTGAGTGTAAGCTATTGGGAGAAAGTGTGTTGGGGGCATGCAAGGAAGCTTAGTATGCAAAAGATTATTCATGTTAGAATTGGGAGACCTGTGGATGACTGGAGTTTAATAAATCCTGGAGGTGTAGGGCCTGAGTGGGACTGCAAGAGGTGGAAGAAAGAGATTGAGAGGAAAACAAAAGAGTATGGATTGAATAAGTGGAGGCTTAGCATGGTGCGGAAGCCTACACTTGACTGGTATATGAAAAAAGAAGCACCTAAGTTTGAGATGTTCTATGATGGTAGTTTTGGAAGTCAACTCTTGTTTGCTGTGAGATGTAAGTCATTGAGTGTGAACAGACGTACATGGAGGTGGAATGAGAATAATAACAGATTATGTCAGCAGTGTATTAGTGGAGTGGAGGAAACAATTGAGCATTTTGTGCTGGAATGTAGTAAGTATGAGCAAGAGAGAGAAAGTTTTATGAATGTGGTGCTTGAGCAGTATGGAGAGAATGAGTGGTATGCCAGATGTGCTGAAGATGATTGCGGTATGAGCTGTCTTGCTGGATTGGATCAGGAGTGCAATATGAGTATCATTGAAGCTATGAAATTGTTTCTTGTGCGTGCCTGGAGTAAGAGACAGTGACTGGAATGAGCCAGTCAGGTAGAATGGTCAGTAATGACCCAATATGCCTGGGGATGGTGTTTTGACGCACTGGCTATCCCAGTGACGCCATCCAATGGCAGCTTGTGACAAGGATTGGTAAATCCTGAGTAGTTTAGTGGACAAGTCTGGTACCAGGCGCTGAACTCTTTGTGTGATAACTGTGGAGGGAATTGTAGGCCGTTACAAAGGCCCCGACGCTGTCGGCCCTCAATTTCAAGTTCAAGTTCATTTTTATGGCATGCTCAAATTAGCATCTAAATACTTTTTGTGCTCTCATTGGTTTTCAGTACTCCGTAATTCTCATTCAAACTGCTAATCATCACTCAAATATCTCTAAATAAAGTGCATTCAGTAAATCTAGCTCTTCAAATGCCCGAACCACTACGATTTTCTTTACTGTTTATCATTATAACCAGTAACACACTTGATACTTTTATTACGATTTGAATTGCCCCAGAATAGAACTTGAAATTTAATAAAATATTCAAAATTTTAAAGCTGTTCAAATCTTGGGTAAATCTGAAGGATATGACAGTTACCGATTTTCCACTTTTTGGTGCCTGAACCTAATTAATTGAATCAAAATAAACAAGTTTTCTTCTATGCACTCTCCGTCTCAAATGAGTATTTTGCGATTTATAGCGGTAATTTTAGTTTCGTCTTTGATGACGAATGCGCTCGAATAAGCAGCTACTCATCAATTTTCAAATTTTTGTTGCTTAAATCATGGTAATAACATCGAAATAAACAACTTTTCTTCTATACACTTTTTTCGTCAAATGAGTATTTAACGAGGTATAGCGGTAGGTTTGGTTTCGTTTTTGATGACGATCGCGCTGGAAGCAAGTGCGCACTGCAGTGTCGCTGTCCGACACGCTCCTTGAATTACTTGCCGCTTCAAACACTGGAGTTGCGGTAAGTCATTTACCGCTATAACTAATAAAATACTCATTTGAGACGGAAAGTGCATAGAAGAAAACTTGTTTATTACGATCTATGCTTAGGCATCGAAATTTACAAAATCGATAACTGACATATCCTTCAGACTTACCAAATCTTGAGATACTCATCAAGTTATTATTCAAAAATTGTGGATTTCTCCTTGAAGTTTTAAATTCTTTATTTGTCTTGATGACTTGTGGCATGGTGGAGCAGGTTTTTCTTAATTAGGAAGCATATAATAGGCTATAGGTTCAGGTCACTTGAGTCTGTCTATAATGTGGTGTAGGGAATAAGGTTCCTCTGGGTGGTATTTTTAGCTTTTCTGAGCTTTAAATGGATTTCTGGGTATCGGTTGTTTTCATTCAATTTGCTTTACTTAGTTTTTATGCATTGTTTTATATATTTGAAAAATTTGTAGTTTTTATATCATAGGTAGGGCCTATCCTCTGTGGCAATGCATCATGTCATTGGTTATACATTTTTTATAATCCATGCTCTATGTGACCATTGACCAGGAGCTGTGGGTTAGCTAGGCCTTATTTATGTTCAAATAACCTGTTTTGTTTTATTTGGTTGAGGACCATTTTTTCAGTTCACTGTTGCTTCTATGCATCTCTGACTTTTTTCTTTAACTTCCTGTTTCAAATCTTCCTTCCTTAACTGGCTGTTTAAATGTGCACAGTATCCTATGCAGGAACACCTTGTACATGAATTCTGCATTCTCCCAACTCTATGCTAAATTTTGCCTCTTTCTTTGCTTTGAACCTCATTGTTGTGGTAAGGAAGACAAGAACTTACTTTTAATTAATCTATGCTAAGTAGTTCCTTATCTTTATTTGATCAAGATGCAGTTTAGGAGATCCACCAAAATGAGGAATTCCATTCCCAAGAATCACTAAAGGAACGCATGTAGAAACATTTTCCAAGAACGACATTCTGCTCGCTAATGCGTTACTTTCTAATTATTCAACTTTGAAGTTGGCTTTTGGGCGCCTAAGGAAGCAAGCGCGCTTAGCAGAATTTAATTAATAACAGAAGCTAACCCCCTATTACCAACATAAACAGGTTGGGTTGTGAGAGGGAGCCACAGTTCTTGTGATAATTATAAATAAAGCTTCTAACCCAGTCCGCAATTGTGTTTACATCAGCTCCAAGATGGCAACCACCACCGGTGCTGCCATTTTGGAGCTGATGTCTACACAATTGAGGACGTCATCCAAATGGGTGGGTTGGAAGCTTTATATATAATTTTCACTAGAAGAACTGTGGCCTCTCCTCACGACTCAACCTGGTACCGGAAGCTAACCTAGAGGGTTGCTTCCGTTACTAAATAAATTCCGCTTGGCGCGCTTGCTTCCTTAGGCGCACAAAAGCCAACTTCAAAGTTGAATAATTTGAAAATAACGCATCAGTAAGCAGAATGTCATTCATGTAAAACGTTCTTAGATGAGTTCCTTTAGTGATTCTTTGGAATAAAATTCTTCATTTCGGTGGATCCCCTAAACAGGATATTGACCATTCTTTTGTTATGCCTTGAACTAATATTTTTTGCTCAGAGGTGTTGTATTTGTTTATTAACTGGCATTCCATTTATTTTTATTTTCAAAGGTCTTGCAGAACAGCAGAAGCTACTCTACAGTTGTCAGGAGATAGAACACAAAAGTGCTGGGCACTCGGTCAACAATTTTACACCTGCATTATTGCCAAGCTAGGCAGAAGTATCCCTGTACTGCCACCCAACACCATGGACAGAGCTCTGCTGAAAGAGAGGGAGGCGTTCAAGAGACGTGCTCTTGCTACGCCCACGTGAGTCTTATTTTAATTTTTAAAATTTGTATCGGGATTTATATGTAGCACTAGGTATATTACTCATTTGTGTACTGGTGTAAATGAGTAACATTTTAATTATTTCAGTACCTTTATGGCAGTAGATTTTAATATAGAAGGTAAAACATTGTGCAATAATATTTTCTACACTTCTTGGAAAGGTAAAAGTATATTTTAGCATTAAGGCCAATTTCTCCAATTATATCATTCAAAACCTCACCATTGTAGCAACCATGCAAATGTAATTGATGTTTCAAAAGAAGTGCCCAGGTCAAGGGGTGAAAATTTCTAATTCTAAAAAAATTTCTAATTCTAAAAAATTTCAAGGGGTGAAAATTTCTAATTCCTATACCATTAGCCAGACTGGGACAGAAATGCAGTTTTCTCCTTAAAATTTAGCTTCAGGTCTGAAGTTCTTATAGACAATTTTGTGACAAAATATTCTAAAACTTGAGTTACCCCTGTTCCAAGAAGAGAGTGTCTAGGTTTCAATTTCATATTAGAATAGAATGCTTGTTTTAATTAAAATCAGAATAGGGTGGCCTTGAAAATTTAAAATGGAAGGAGCCCAGTGAACTACCATTCATTATGGACTCAAGTCCTGCACCATCATTCCCCAGTACTCGTGCCTTCAACTTTCCCTTTCTGAAGAGGAAAAGTATAAATAAAAGTATATTAAAATTGTAATGTATAATTTCATTATATATTATTATAAACTTTTTTACCAAAAAGTTTAAATAAAAGTGATTCACTTTTATTACAGAAAATGAGCTGAGGACCCACTTTCACATGCACTCTCAGGAATATCTATAAATATATATATATATTGTAAAATGTCATAAGTTTCATACTGTCATAACAAGTTTCTTGAAATGGAGTATTATTTGAAAATGTACATATTTTGAAGTTAAAAGTTGGATTGCTTTGTGCATTTTTTTATGACCATTGAAATAATAGCTCCGTTACATGCTACAATAGAAGAAAGGATTAACATGTTTTTTAGCATTGGTTAAAAGTTTCTTTGAACCCACAAATTAAGTCTTTTAAAGAAGTATGGGATAAGCAATAGGCTTGGATTAGTTTGTCTACTCTCTGATATGGGGACAGGTGCCTCCAGGGGGGATACTGTTAGGTCCCCTCAACTATAGATAGGGCTTTTTGACCTGTCTTTTGTGCTTATTTGTCGTTGCTTTGTTCTTTTCTTTCTCTTCCTTCCTTAATTTTTTTGTTGAAATGTGCAGGGACCCTATGTGGGAGCACACCAAGTGCATATGTCCTTTATTTTGTTCTCTTCTGGTTGCATTTAATGTTCATGAAGAGTCTTAAACTCATTATAAACAACCCTCACCTTGAAACAAACTAGACTACTGTACTAGGAATAAATTTTATTTTTGACCTCAGCAACATGGGGAAAACCAATGCTTGAGATTTGGGGGCATGGCACATGTCTTACAGAGGCAATAACAACCAAAGAGTGTTCCACTTGGCCCATGTTTGATTTCATTTATTTACCATGTTACTCTCCAGTGTAATTGAGCGTGTGTGCCCGTGCAGGGTAGAGAACAAGGTGCGGAAGGTGGACAGCCATGGCGGGAGCAGCAAGTCCAGCAGCAGCTCGGCCTCCAAGAGCAAGGGCCCGGACATCAAGTGAGATGGTCTTCATAGGTATTGCATTAGCCCTGACATCCTACTCATAATTGTGCTGTTCATTTAATCTCTTGTACCCTTTGTTTAGAGTGGTACTGTTATGGGCACCTTGGCTTAATTGTGCTGTTCATTTAATCTCTTGTACCCTTTGTTTAGAGTGGTACTGTTATGGGCACCTTGGCTTAATTGTGCTGTTCATTTAATCTCTTGTACCCTTTGTTTAGAATGGTACTGTTATGGGCACCTTGGCTTAATTGTGCTGTTCATTTAATCTCTTGTACCCTTTGTTTAGAATGGTACTGTTATGGGCACCTTGGCTTAATTGTGCTGTTCATTTAATCTCTTGTACCCTTTGTTTAGAGTGGTACTGTTATGGGCACCTTGGCTTAATTGTGCTGTTCATTTAATCTCTTGTACCCTTTGTTTAGAGTGGTACTGTTAGGGGCATCTTGGCTTAATTGTGCTGTTCATTTAATCTCTTGTACCCTTTGTTTAGAGTGGTTCTGTTATGGGCATCTTGGCTTAATTGTGCTGTTCATTTAATCCCTTGTACCCTTTGTTTAGAGTGGTACTGTTATGGGCACCTTGGCTTAATTGTGCTGTTCATTTAATCTCTTGTACCCTTTGTTTAGAGTGGTACTGTTAGGGGCATCTTGGCTTAATTGTGCTGTTCATTTAATCTCTTGTACCCTTTGTTTAGAGTGGTACTGTTAGGGGCATCTTGGCTTAATTGTGCTGTTCATTTAATCCCTTGTACCCTTTTGTTTAGAGTGGTACTGTTAGGGGCATCTTGGCTTAATTGTGCTGTTCATTTAATCCCTTGTACCCTTTTGTTTAGAGTGGTACTGTTAGGGGCATCTTGGCTTAATTGTGCTGTTCATTTAATCTCTTGTACCCTTTGTTTAGAGTGGTACTGTTATGGGCATCTTGGCTTAATTGTGCTGTTCATTTAATCTCTTGTACCCTTTGTTTAGAATGGTACTGTTATGGGCACCTTGGCTTAATTGTGCTGTTCATTTAATCTCTTGTACCCTTTGTTTAGAGTGGTACTGTTATGGGCATCTTGGCTTAATTGTGCTGTTCATTTAATCTCTTGTACCCTTTGTTTAGAGTGGTACTGTTATGGGCATCTTGGCTTAATTGTGCTGTTCATTTAATCCCTTGTACCCTTTGTTTAGAATGGTACTGTTATGGGCACCTTGGCTTAATTGTGCTGTTCATTTAATCTCTTGTACCCTTTGTTTAGAGTGGTACTGTTATGGGCACCTTGGCTTAATTGTGCTGTTCATTTAATCCCTTGTACCCTTTGTTTAGAGTGGTACTGTTAGGGGCACCTTGGCTTAATTGTGCTGTTCATTTAATCTCTTGTACCCTTTTGTTTAGAGTGGTACTGTTATGGGCACCTTGGCTTAATTGTGCTGTTCATTTAATCCCTTGTACCCTTTGTTTAGAGTGGTACTGTTATGGGCACCTTGGCTTAATTGTGCTGTTCATTTAATCTCTTGTACCCTTTTGTTTAGAGTGGTACTGTTATGGGCACCTTGGCTTAATTGTGCTGTTCATTTAATCCCGTGTACTTTTTTTTTAGAATGACACTCTTAATCTGGAGTTTTAGTTTCTAATGGGTGTGTTGGCATAAGTTTGTGCCTTTACTTTACTTGATTGCTTTTTTCCTGATGGAACTGTAAAGTTGAAACCCTTTGTTTTGCATGGAACTGGTGATTTGAGTATTTTTGTTCCCAAATGACAATCATTTTTATTCCAAAATTTAAATATTGTATAAAATTATTGATGCAATAGTAATTCAGGGTCTGAAGACATCTATTGTACATGCTGTCCCTGTTCCCTAAATTTTATACAAAATGGGGCCTCCCTCTTTTGTGCTGCTTGGCCCTAAATATGATGGTAGGTGAGTGCCATATTTAATTTAAAAAAAACAGTTATGTTGACCTAAATGCAAATTTCAAAATTAATGCTTGAAAGTAATGTAGTAAAACATCCACAAACCGTTGCGGGACGGTCAGTATTTGTAGTATGGCTCCATGTCCGTAGAAAAAAAAAATTTGGTCGTTATATTGTACCAGATTCAAGTCTGGTTCCCATTTTGTAGGGGATGATTTATTTATTCTATTTCGTAAGTTTCAGAATTATGGTTTCATACTCACAAGGAATAAGTTGTTTATTCTGGCTTACCATTTTCAAAAGTGTGGCTCCCCATGCAAACCATAATGACATCTGTTTAGGTGCTGTGTGACTGATCAACAACTGTTACCTGACAGGTTTACCATTACCTAATGCATCTACTATTACCTGATACCTGATGTACTACTGATACCTGATGTACTTGTTATTACCTGATGTACTTGTTAGTACCTGATGTACTTGTTAGTACCTGATGTACTTGTTATTACCTGATGGACTTGCTAGTACCTGATGTACTTGTTAGTACCTGATGTACTTGTTAGTACCTGATGGACTTGTTAGTACCTGATGTACTTGTTAGTACCTGATGTACTTGTTAGTACCTGATGGACTTGCTAGTACCTGATGGACTTGTTAGTACCTGATGTACTTGTTAGTACCTGATGTACTTGTTAGTACCTGATGTACTTGTTAGTACCTGATGTACTTGTTAGTACCTGATGGACTTGTTAGTACCTGATGTACTTGTTAGTACCTGATGTACTTGTTAGTACCTGATGTACTTGTTAGTACCTGATGTACTTGTTAGTACCTGATGGACTTGTTAGTACCTGATGTACTTGTTAGTACCTGATGTACTTGTTAGTACCTGATGGACTTGTTAGTACCTGATGTACTTGTTAGTACCTGATGTACTTGTTAGTACCTGATGGACTTGTTAGTACCTGATGTGCTTGTTAGTACCTGATGGACTTGTTAGTACCTGATGGACTTGTTAGTACCTGATGTACTTGTTATTACCTGATGTACTTGTTAGTACCTGATGGACTTGTTAGTACCTGATGTACTTGTTAGTACCTGATGTACTTGTTAGTACCTGATGGACTTGTTAGTACCTGATGGACTTGTTAGTACCTACTGATTCTGATTCACGCAAAAATGCTGTAAAGCTCCAAAGTAACCGTGCCTCACTTGCCCCCAGCTTCAAGAGCATGCTGTCGGGCTCGAACTCGTCGCAGTACAAGTTCTCGGTGCTGGCGCGCATCGTGCGGCACATGCGCAGCCGCCACCAGGAGGGCGAGACGCACGCACTGGCCCTCCCTGAGATACTCGACGAGACCAACCAACTCAATGTTGGACCGAAGATCAAACAGGTGTGTGTGTGTTGTGTGTTTGGTTCAAACAGGTGTGTGTGTGTTTGGTTCAAACAGGTGTGTGTGTGTTTGGTTCAAACAGGTGTGTGTGTTTGATTCAAACCAGTGTTTGTGTGTTTAATTCAAACAGGTGTGTGTGTTTGATTCAAACTGGTGTGTGTGTGTGTTTAATTCAAACAGGTTTGTGTGTGTGTGTTCAATTCAAACAGGTGTGTGTGTGTTTAATTCAAACAGGTGTGTGTGTTTGATTCAAACAGGTGTGTGTGTTTGATTCAAACAGGTGTGTGTGTTTGATTCAAACAGGTGTGTGTGTGTTTGATTCAAACAGGTGTGTGTGTGTTTGATTCAAACAGGTGTGTGTGTTTGATTCAAACAGGTGTGTGTGTTTGATTCAAACAGGTGTGTGTGTTTGATTCAAACAGGTGTGTGTGTTTGATTCAAACAGGTGTGTGTGTTTGATTCAAACAGGTGTGTGTGTTTGATTCAAACAGGTGTGTGTGTTTGATTCAAACAGGTGTGTGTGTTTGATTCAAACAGGTGTGTGTGTGTTTGATTCAAACAGGTGTGTGTGTGTTTGATTCAAACAGGTGTGTGTGTTTACTTCAAACAGGTGTGTGTGTGTTTGATTCAAACAGGTGTGTGTGTTTGATTCAAACAGGTGTGTGTGTGTTTGATTCAAACAGGTGTGTGTGTTTGATTCAAACAGGCGTGTGTGTTTGATTCAAACAGGCGTGTGTGTGTTTGATTCGAACAGGTGTGTGTGTGTTTGATTCGAACAGGTGTGTGTGTTTGATTCAAACAGGTGTGTGTGTTTGATTCAAACTGGTGTGTGTGTTTACTTCAAACAGGTGTGTGTGTTTAATTCGAACAGGTGTGTGTGTGTTTGATTCAAACAGGTGTGTGTGTGTTTGATTCAAACAGGTGTGTGTGTTTGATTCAAACAGGTGTGTGTGTGTTTGATTCAAACAGGTGTGTGTGTGTTTGATTCAAACAGGTGTGTGTGTGTTTGATTCAAACAGGTGTGTGTGTTTGATTCAAACAGGTTTGTGTGTGTGTGTTCAATTCAAACAGGTATGTGTGTTTAATTCAAACAGGTGTGTGTGTGTTTAATTCAAACAGGTGTGTGTGTTTGATTCAAACAGGTGTGTGTGTTTGATTCAAACAGGTGTGTGTGTTTGATTCAAACAGGTGTGTGTGTTCAATTCAAACAGGTGTGTGTGTTTAATTCAAACAGGTGTGTGTGTGTTTAATTCAAACAGGTGTGTGTGTTTGATTCAAACAGGTGTGTGTGTTTGATTCAAACAGGTGTGTGTGTTTGATTCAAACAGGTGTGTGTGTTTGATTCAAACAGTTGTGTGTGTTTGATTCAAACAGGTGTGTGTGTTTGATTCAAACAGGTGTGTGTGTTTGATTCAAACCGGTGTGTGTGTGTGTGTGTTCTGTGTGTGTTTGTTGTTCTGTTGCCTAACAGACTTTCTGTTAACTAATGGACCACCTGTTACTCAACATAGTCAAGCTGTCGGTTATGAAAATGTTGGTATGCTGTCAGTTGATGGGGATTAACACATTTCCCGCCAAGTGACCCACCGGTGGTCACTTAGGTGATTTTCATAGTGCTGCTGAACCACCTGCAGTCACTAACTCAATTTTTATTAATACTTGATGAAAGCTAAATGAAGGCCCGATCCAGTTCATGTTTGCTGTTTTCAAAGTTGAGTACCACAATTGAGTTTAAATTTGAGTTGAATATTGATCTTCATTTTAACCCACCGCAGTGAACCTGTCATTTGATTAGAGAGTTACCTACACACAAGCCATAGTGCTTAGCACAAGTGGTGGGTGCCCAGTCAAACTTTTTTCTAAAGCATGCATGCAGGCGGCGAAAAACATGCATGCAGGCGGCGTAAAACATGCATGCAGGCGGCGAAAAACATGCATGCATGCATGCAGGCGGCGAAAAACATGCTTGCAGGTAGCGAAATACTTAGACTGGGGTGCAAGCTTGCTTTAGAAGGTTCCAAATTTTGGGCCATTTTTGGCTGCGTGATGTTGCTCGAAACTCATTTTAATCTTTATTTTTGCTCTCATCTACGTGAACCTGATATGCGAAAAGCCATTTCTTGGTGAGGAAATGGCGTCTTTTAAGACATGAAATGAAATGTTGATCTTGCAAATCTTATATAATGATTTAGTGTCCCATCTTGGGCGTGTGTGACTTAATTTGCATCTCCCCCGTAGATTCCACGTTCCCTTAACTCCATGCTCAATGGGGCCTTCTTCCTTCCTATCCTTGGAACGTTTTTGTTGCAGCTAGAGAGGATGAACCAACATCTAATATAATACTTTGCCTCCCCCACCCACTCACACTCCCTAATGGGATAAATAAAAGAGTGATTTGTACGAAATGATTACTTCCCTTATAGAAGTAACATTCCCACCACTAACACTCCTCCGCATTGATTTCTTCCTCAATTAAAGTGACGCTCCCCACACTAAGCCTCTTCCTCTCCACTAACCACCTCCCCTCCCCCCCCCCCCCCCCCCCCCGCAGTGGCTGGTTAACGAGGCGCTGCCGAGCAACCCGAAGGTGCGGGAGGCGGAGGAGGGCAGCGGCACGTGGGTGTTCAACCCGCCTCTGCCCGTCAGGGACAAGAAGTCCCTCCTCAAGCTCGTCAGGCTCAACGACATCAAGGGGCACGGCGGCATCGCTCTTGATGACATCCAGGAGTCTGTGCCTCACTATGCCAGGGTCATGAAGGTGGGAGTTATATTGTGTGGGGTCATGGGTTGTGCCTCACTACGCCAGGGTCATGAAGGTGATGGTCTTTATCTAAGGTTATGAGTTGTGGTGTGCCGCAGTATACCAGGGTCATGAAGGTGATGGGTTACAAAGTTTCTTATGGGTTAGGGGTTACAAGGTTATGAGTTAAGATAGGCCTCATCACTCCAGGGTCCTGAAAGCAAACAATATCGCTCTTCTGCGTAGACGATGATGACTAATTTTCCTAACAGCATCGGAACTATATTCCTAAGACAATGGAAACTAGTTGCAGTAGGTTGTAGCACACATGTTATTTGCAGGCAATGGATGAAAATGTATTTCGGTTGGTATCTGTTGATAAAATGTGCATTTACAAAACTTAAGAATTGGTTGAGACAACAGACAAAAACTGTCACTTGCCATCAACAGACAGTAATTGTTAACCGTTAATTGACAACAACAAACAAAAACTGTTGGTTTCCAACAAAAAGTTATCGTAAGTTGTCAACAACCGACAAAAACTGTAAAGTTGTTGACCAAAAGTGCGTTGGTTGCAGGCAATCGAGAAAGACATCCTGGTGGTGACACGGCAGACTGACAAGAAGCAGATCATCTTCTACCACGACCACTCCCTCGACTTCCCTGTCGACCCAGAGTTCCAGCAGCTCTGGCGCAACAGCTCTGTCGACGGCATGCATGACGACAACATCGCAGAGTACCTCAGCAAGCAGGTACTTTTTGTGGGCTGTATACCACTCTCTGGTATCCCTTTTGTCATTGTTTATACTGGTAACTTGTCAGAGTACCTCAGCAAGCAGGTACCTTTTGTGGGCCTTGTACCACTTTCTGCTCTTTGGTACCTGGGTACCTCTTTTTGTTATTGTGTGTACTTGGTACACCAGAGTATTTCAGGAAGCAAGTACCTTTTTTTGGACTGTGTACCTCTTCGGGATCATGTACTGTGGTACCCACTCTTCCCTGTTAGTGCATCCCAGGTACTTTTTCATGGTATCTAGCAGTGATACTGTCCTCATCTGCCAACATTGATTTTGTGTAGGCCTCCTCAAGCCCCACAACACCCCCCAACCCCCTCTCCCTCCCTTCCCCACAGCATCAAAGATTGGTCTAATATATAAGGTCATGGAGATCGAGAATAATGATTGGATGGATTAAATAGTGAACCATTACTCCTGCATCACAGAGGCAGTGATGATTGGGTTGGACAGTACCCCTCCACTGTAGGGTTATGAAGGTAATGAGTGCCATCAAGTTGATGTGTCTTCATCAACGGGATTATTTTGGTGTAAACAATATGGACACACACACACCCCCAATACCCTCCACTCGATCGCTCCCTCACCCCCACTCACCCCTCACTTAACGCCACCCCCTCACATGCCTCCCCTAACACCCCCATGAAGGTGAGGGGCCCCCTGATTGTAGGGCGTGTAGAGACCCCTCACATGTCCCCCAACAACCCCCCACTGATGTCTCCCCAACACACCCCCCCCCCCCCCATGCCCACTGACGTTCTCCTCTCCCCAACACACGCCCCCACTGATGTCTTCCCCCCTAACCCCCCGCAGGGCATCAAGAGCATGCAGGACGTGGGGCGCGTATTCCGACCAGCGCGCCGCAAGACCAAGTCCCGCCGCAACCTCCCCACCAAGATCACTGATAACGACCATCTCGCCCATGTGCTGCATGACTACGAGCAGCAGTAGTAGTGCTGGTGTTGGTCCTGGTCCTGGTCCTGGTTCTGGTTCTTGTTCTGGTTCTGGTTCTGGTCCTGGTCCTGGTCCTGGTCCTTGTTTGGGCCACGTCTTGCATGACTACCTACGAGCAGCAGTAGGGCTGATCCTTGCTGGGGCTGGGCCTGGGCCTGGACCACGTGCTGGGCCTGGGGCACGTGCTGGTGTTGAACTTATATATGTACATTTTGTATGCCATGTGTTGTTTGTGTGTTGTGTGACCTGAAGAGTGTCTAAAGGAATTCTGTTGATAAAGTTGATACAGGTTTGTTCTGTATGCTGCCGATCTCTCATACATACTGTGTATGTAAATATGTATGTGTATTGTGTAGTGTACCTGTGCTGTGCGAACTATACACCTACTATGTACATTGATGTATATATTATATTGATATAAAATATATATTTGTAAGAACTTGTGTGTGGAAGTGAGTCCATTGATTTAAAGTTTGTTGCCATGCTATCACATTTCTTTAACAAACGACGTTAATGTTATTTGAAAAGTCAAAGCTTTTATTTTCCGAGTTGCCACATGAGGTACATGCCAACATATTGGCTTTTAAAAATTTCTCAATATAAGACGTCCTAAAACAAAAGTATATGACAAAAACCATCAATAAAAACTGTAAGTACAATCTGTAGTGGTTGTGTGCTCCATTCTTAACCCGCAGCTAAGGTGTGCCGTCACAACTGACGCTGCGTCTCGTCGCGTCTCGCAGAATTGCACGAGACGCAAATGCTGTAGGTAATTAAGTAGGTAAATATATGATGGGATTAATTACTCTCTGATTACTTGAGAAAGTGTGTGATGAGCGTATCTGTGATACAGGCTTCACTGCCTCCCCAATTCTGCCTGCAATTCGAAAAAAGTGGTGTGCGCTATGCTCGTTTCCTCGGGACCCACAGAAATATTTAATACCTTTTGATACAATAAACGGATTTTTTAATGCACCACGGCAGTAGAATCCTGAGTTTACCCCTCAGGGGGACACAGCTATTGTATCTATGGGAATTAGCGCTCCCAGGGGGAAAATGTGTGAGGGCCCGAGCTGAGAGTTAGGTAGGCCTTCTTATTGTTAGAATGGAATGTTTTTTTTATGTTAAGGACTACCTTTTTTCGGTTCACTGCTGTCCTGTTTTTCAGCACTTCTCTTTCTTCTTCAACTTTTATCTTATTTCATGAACTTCTTTCTCAACTTGCTGTTTCTGTGCCCCTTCTGCATAGATTCCTCATTATCTTGTCTCCATACTTAATGGTCCCTTTCTCCTTCCTCTCTTCGATACGCTCGTTTTTGTAGCGGTTAGGGAGGCTTAAACTAACTCTTAATCCATAATCATAATCCAATCTTATATATATTTATTTATTTCTATTATTAGGAAGGACGACTCTGCAACTTTACTGTCGGATTGAATGGTAACAAATTCCGAGTAGGTTATGCGAAGCAATCCCAACAAAATCGGTTCAAATAAAAGGTTTAAAACTCAGAATTCTATTGTTTTTCAAAAATCCGTGCATTGTATCAAAACTTATTAAAGATTTTTCCGGGTCCCGTATTCGAAAAACACCCTGTCCAAAAATTCTTAAACGCGGTGGCTATAGGGATGGATATATTTGTTGGGCATCCACCTCTGCAGGATTTATTCTAGCTAAATATCGAATCCCGTCATTTTGGACGGGCCGTGTACAGTAGTAAAATAAAGTTACCGTAAAATTGTTTTCATTTCCTAGTAACTTGAAAAGATACATCTTGATATCAATAATCTTATACTACTTATGGGCATTGATCAGTTCACATTCTTATCCTTGCACTGCTGTCGCTGTTAGAGCGATATGAAGTCAACTATTAGGGGTTACTGTGCTGCTTTTTTTTAAATCTAATTATCGCTTATATTTTCTATAGTTGCTATTGGTCTGAAACAAAAACTAAATAAGGGCTAGGAAGCTTGTAGACTGCCCCATCTCGTCACCAAACACGGGTTAAGAACTAGTAGATCACGCTATTAAAGCAGGTATAATTAAATGATTTTACATTTACAAATACCTCTAAATGAAGAATAACATCAATTATTACTTGACATATCACGCAAAGTTAGCTCCTTTCAATGATCGTACCTCGCCAAGAAAGAACGTAAATTTAAATATCCTCAAAAAAAAAACACCGTTCATTTAATGCATGAAAGG
This sequence comes from Morinoia aosen, assembly GCA_030386875.1. NCBI lineage: Eukaryota > Metazoa > Arthropoda > Malacostraca > Amphipoda > Talitridae > Morinoia > Morinoia aosen. The sequence continues at coordinate 53,385,921 of CM059580.1, forward strand.
TGTTAGCCGCAGTGCCAGTTGTCATACGCAACGCACCAAGACACGTGAAGTGGTGGCACTGAACACCGCATGACTGCATTTAATTGGGCCGGAAACGTGAGTTAAACCGAGCTCACGTTTCCGTCACGTTAAGGGCCGCGTGGTTTAGGAGAGTCTGCCCAGAAATAGCCCATCAACAGCGTCCGAAAACGGGCCAGCACCAAGTCAATACTCAATAGTCGCCGCCATTGCCGTAAATGGCCCCGTGCTGGCTGGACTACGCGCATTTCAGCACGCATTCGTGAGCTTAATCTGTGGTATTTAGTGCCTTGTGTTGGTGAATATCGTACACGTGTTTAGTGAGATAATGTGTGTTAAGTGAACGCTTCGTGAAATTGCCACTGGTACAATTGCGTTTCGTTACGAGGCGGTGTCAGTGCTCCGTCCTAACCAAGCCGAAGATGGGTCGAGGCAGATGGTTGCCAGCGGCGCGATACGCGTGTTTGCTTCCGTCCGTTTATGAAGATCAAACCTCCATTGCGAATTACAATGTTTTTGTACATATCTTCAAGTCGCCGGGGAATTTTTGTTATATATTTTTTATGTGGGATGCTTATGGTGCGCATGGCGCTCATGACGTCGATTGAACAAAGAAACGAAGAAAAGATGAGTCTTTGTTTGATTTGAGAGGATGGGAGGGTGAGAGGGGGGGGGGGGGGGAGTAGCCAGTAGAGCGGCAGTGCTTTTAACGAAAATTAGTTGTTGTTTAGATCAAAAAGCGCAGGTTTAAAACACGGTTTCCTTAGCTGCTTAGAGTTGATGGCCTCATAGAAGGACTCTATTTTGAGATACTTTAACTGCCTGCTTCTGGTATTTATTTACTGCTCAGCAAGTGCAAGTTTAAATCCCATAGGTCCCCTCAGCTTTTGATTAGCCTTCTGCATTTATACCTTTCGTGCCCGCTTTGTATATTATATATATATTATATATATATATATTTGTATATCATATATAGAGTATGTATATATATATATTTGTACGTTATATTATACCTTTCGAGCCCACTTTGTATCTCTCAGTTTTTATGCCTTTTTTGTATTTTGTTCCTTACCTCCCAGGGGAAAAATGTGAGGTCCCGAGCTGACAGTAAAGTATGCCATTTTTTGTTGACATGTAAAAAAAGTCTTTCTGTCGTTACGGACCCTCCTGTTGACTGCTGTCCTGTTTCCCAGTACCTACTACTTTCTTCTTCAATGTTTATTTTTTTCATAGACCTCTTTCCGATTCTATGTATATGCAGAGGGGATCTTTTATGAGAACACACCTTGTGCATAGAATCTGTGTTCCCTTAACTCCGTACTGAATAGTGCCTTCATCCTTCCTCTCTTTGGAGCACCTTTTTTGCGGTTAGGGAGGCTTAAGCTAACTTAATTCATCTAACGTAATCTAACGTGTTTCCTCCGTGACGTGAGCTTAACACTTTGACAGCGACGTGCGCCACCGGTGGTACACGGAGGTAATTTCATAACGCTGCTGACCGACCAGTAGTCGCAAACTCAATTTCCATAAATACTTAATCAAAGCTAAATGAAGACACGATCCAGTTCTTGATTGCTATTTTCAAAATAGTTTACTACAATTTACTTTAAATTTGGGTTTGGCATTGAACTTAATATTTAGTTGTCGCAGTCATAGTGTTAAAGGCATCTCACTTAGGATAAAAAAGAACCTGGTTCCATGCCAGCAGTGTTGTCGCTTGATCAACGCTCAGAAATACTGACATCAGTTCGAAAACGTTTCCATTTAACTGTTCACCGCCATAACTCAGCCATATACCTATATTCAACACACGCTACCATAGACATGTATTAACTCACACAACCATTTATCTACATTCAACACAATAACACAAGCATTTATCTACATTCAGCACAATAACACAACCATTTATCTACATTCAACACAATAACACAACCATTTATCTACATTCAACACAATAACACAACCATTTATCTACATTCAACACAATAACACAAGCATTTATCTACATTCAACACAATAACACAACCATTTATCTACATTCAACACAATAACACAACCATATTCACCACAATAACACAACCATATACCCATATTCAGCACAATAACACAACCATATACCTACATTCAACACAGTAACACTCATGAACAGGAGATTTCGTCCAAAAACACCGAAAAAAACACCTTCACCTATTCTACACGGCAGATGATACCTTTCTGCACATTACTACATTACATTGCATTACATTACATTACATTCACCTTTACTACACTCGTGAACGCAACAGATTATCTATTCAAGGACCACAGAAGTTCGGATTATCTATTCCAGGACCACAGAAGTACGGATTATCTATTCCAGGATCGGATAATCTATTCCAAGACCACCGAAGTGCGGATCATCTATTCCAGGACCACAGAAGTTCGCATTATCTATTCCAGGACAACAGAAGTTTGGATTATCTATTCCAGGACAACAGAAGTTCGGATTATCTATTCCAGGACAACAGAAGTTTGGATTATCTATTCCAGGACAACAGAAGTTCGGATTATCTATTCCAGGACAACAGAAGTTCGGATTATCTATTCCAGGACCACAGAAGTTCGGATTATCTATTCCAGGACCACAGAAATACGGAGCACATACTATAAAGCAATGGATATCGAGACGCAACTTCAAATATTCTACTCGCAACGGTCGGGACAACCACCAGAGAATGTGATGCAGCAATACAACCTCAACCCTGCCACGTACTACCAGCTGGACGCAGACAGACGCAGGGTAGAGAGACACGTTCAAAAGTTATCCGATGGAAACGTGGGCAACCCCTGCAAACGGCTCAAGGTATCTTCCTCTGGAGACGACAAGCTGGAGGTGGCCACGTACAAGTGGTTCCTGCAGGCGAAAGCTAAGGGGGTTCCTGTGCAGGACGCAGATATTGAAAAAGCGACTTTGGCGATATCAAACCACCTAATGAGGGAACAAGACGATGCCACTGATGATTGGTTGAACCGAGTGTGCAGCGCGCCATCTGGCGAGTATGGACCGAACCAACACGTAGGGTACGGGGAACATCACCGAAAGCCTGAAAGTACGGAATCTTATTCAGAGACATACGCCAGTCAAAGCCATGTTTACAATGAGAGGGGTGATGTCTATCAACAAAGGAAATCTTACACCGACCAGCGGGATGGTTATGCAGATCCTCCAGGGACGGATCTCCAAGAAGGATACACTCCTACTGATCTCCCAGAAGGATACCCTGAGCCAGACCAGAGTTACCCTGACCAAAGCGCGGATTTCCCTGACCCGAACCTCAACTCAGAATGCGTGCCCTCGAAGATAAGGAGCATCATGTTCGAGCAAGAGCTCGCGGAATACCAAATGTACCACGCCGATGAGACCGGTTTGCACTGGAAGACCATGCCGCAAAATTCCCGTAGCGTGAAGGACAATCCCACAAATGAAATCGAAAGCCAAAAAATGACGGCGCTGCTTTGCGCCAATGCGGACGGGAGTCACAAACTTAAAGCAATGATAGTGGGGAACTTGAAGCACAGAAGAGCGTTACGCAACTCGTGTGACAGCTTACCAGTGTGTTACAAATCAAGCACCTCGGCATACATGACCTGCAGTGTGTTCTCAGAGTGGTTCCACAACTCGTTCGTGCCTGGGGTGAGGAACCACCAAGAAAAGGTGTTGCACGTCGACCCAAATGACGTGAAGGCGATCCTGTTGCTTCACAACGCCCCTTGTCATCCAGATGCGAGTTACCTGCGCTCTCACGACGGCCGTGTGAAGGCCTTCGTCATGCCCGCCACCACCCCCACCAAGTATAGGCCTATGGAGCAGGGAATCATCGCATCATGCAAACGACTTTACCGCAAATACCAGCTCGATGACTGCCTCGTGTTCTCCGAAGCCTCGAATTTCAGCGTCGACGCCAGCGTAAACTTACGCAACTATACCATCAAAGACGCTATCCACAACTGGGCTCTGGCTTGGAAAGAAGTATCGCCATCTGCTCTACAGGGCGCATGGGCGAATGTTTTAGACAAACCGAACCCTCCAACAACCCCTTTCGACGACCTCAACCCAAACGTGTACCACCGGTTGCTAGTGGCCGCAGCAGACACTGACGTATCCTTACAGGATGTCGAGAATTGGTTGAAGGCGGACGAAATGGAGTTGGGTTACGACGAGAAAACGGTTATGGGTATCGCCCCCGTTGTGTCGTGGGATGCAGACCAGGGGGACGTATCGGAAGACGATCCTTTGCCTTCTAAGGCCCCAGATATAGGTCTACCAGAAGCCAAAACGGTCATGGACCAAGTGATAAGGGTTATAGAGAGCCCCCAGTTCCCCAAAATGAAGAAGTACTATGGTATCGCCAGAGAGATGAGGTCTACGCTGACCAACTGTATTTTGGACAGACCTGGCCCGAGTTCTGCTTTTGATTTAGACACGGCGCGTCTGGCTGACAGCGCTCCTTCTGGTTCCAGCTATACCCCGAAACACGCGCATGCTAGTGAGTTTAGTCCTTATGAACTTATTCTTTAGCATTAAAGGAGCTTTATCACCTTTTTGAAACGCAAATTGGAATGATATGATTTTTTGATGCGTTCAAGGAGTTAAAAGCGTACAACCCTTAATATCAAATAAGCTCGATCACATTTGCGACGTGTAGGTAGGGGAAATTAATATTTTTTGTACATAAAAAATGTAGTTTTTGTTTTAAAAAATGTACTCATGTTTGACTTACAACTTTTTGTGTACTTTCTGATTTTGGTTGACATACTCACCAGACTTGTGTGAGTGTATGTCAATAAACGCGTACATCAGAACAAAGTACTCGAGTACTTTGCAGGCAAAGCGTGAGTACATTTTTTTTTACACTGTAGGTATAGTAAATATAAAATAGAGAAAATGTAAGGATATATACGAAGAAAAACACATATCAATCATGAAAAAATTCACTTTTTCCCTAGTTTTTGAGTAATTTCCCCTAGCTTTAGACGATTTGCTACTGGTTTTGGAATATTTTATATTAGATTGTGAATATTTTATACTAGTTTTTGAATATTTTCTACTAGTTTTTGGATATTTTCTTCTAGTTTTTAAGCATTTCCCCTAGTTTTTGAGTGTTTCCCCTAGTTTTTGAGTGGTTTCCCTGGGTTTATGAGTCATTTTTCCTATTTTTTGAGTGTTTCCCTAGTTTTGAGTATTGTTCTCAAGTTTGAAAAGGTTTTCCCTAGTTTTCAACTATTTTCCCCTAGTTTTCAACTATTTTACCCTATTTTTTGAGTGTTTCCCCTAGTTTTCAACTATTTCCCCTAGTTTTTGAGTGTTTTACTTGAGCTTTCAGTGTTTTTTTCAGATAAATTTCTAACAAACGTCAGCTCAGATATTTCCGCAAATACAAAAATCTGTTTTTTGATGTTTCTTGTTTACCATTTCACGCTCGTTCTTCCCCCACAGAAGGGGAGGCGGAGGTGGTGGAGGTGACGAGCAGCGGGCGGCATCCCCACGTAGGGGGGAGCGACGAGGGGATCAAGGAGGAGCTCATGGACCAGACAGGTGTGTGGGGGAGCTGGGAAGGGGGTAGGGGGAATATGGGGATGTGTGGGGAGCAAGAGGGTGGTGTGGGAAGTAGGGGGTGGTGTGTGGGGATGTGTGGGGAGTAAGAGGGTGGTGTGGGGAGTAGGGGGGTGGTGTGTGGTGGGGAGTATGAAGATGGGTGGGGAGTACAGAGGAGCTGGGGAGGGATGTGTGGGGAGCAAGAGGGTGGTGTGGGGAGTAGGGGGGTGGTGTGTGGTGGGGAGTATGAAGATGGGTGGGGAGTACAGAGGAGCTGGGGAGGGATGTGTGGGGAGCAAGAGGGTGGTGTGGGGAGTAGGGGGGTGGTGTGTGGTGGGGAGTATGAAGATGGGTGGGGAGTACAGAGGAGCTGGGGAGGGATGTGTGGGGAGCAAGAGGGTGGTGTGGGGAGTAGGGGGGTGGTGTGTGGTGGGGAGTATGAAGATGGGTGGGGAGTACAGAGGAGCTGGGGAGGGATGTGTGGGGAGCAAGAGGGTGGTGTGGGGAGTAGGGGGGGTGGTGTGTGGTGGGGAGTATGAAGATGGGTGGGGAGTACAGAGGAGCTGGGGAGGGATGTGTAGGGAGCAAGAGGGTGGTGTGGGGAGTAGGGGGGTGGTGTGTGGTGGGGAGTATGAAGATGGGTGGGGAGTGCAGAGGAGCTGGGGAGGGATGTGTGGGGAGCAAGAGGGTGGTGTGGGGAGTAGGGGGGTGGTGTGTGGTGGGGAGTATGAAGATGGGTGGGGAGTACAGAGGAGCTGGGGAGGGATGTGTGGGGAGCAAGAGGGTGGTGTGGGGAGTAGGGGGGTGGTGTGTGGTGGGGAGTATGAAGATGGGTGGGGAGTACAGAGGAGCTGGGGAGGGATGTGTGGGGAGCAGGTTGGTGGTGAAATAAGATGTTATTGTAAGGTATGGGTAACTTTTATTAAGCATAGTACAACATTAAATCACGGTTGAACTGTTTTGTATACCAATATTTATTAGTTCATAACTTTAAGTGTAGAAATTTATTCATATATAACTTTAAATACCTAAATATTTACATATACATAACTAATATTATTTTTTATTTCTTTGTATTTAACATGAAAATACTGCACCTACTATCAACTTTAATATACACTTTAAATTTACTATTTACTGAAGGAACTGTAAGTAGGTACCGTTTTCTTTGTTCGCATGTAACTCTATACACACAAGTTAATACGCCACCATTGGGATGTGCTTTGGCATATATCCATAGGGGGTCTGTATATATACAGTACATCTAAATACTGTGCTATATATACAGTGTATATATATATATAAATACAGTATATATATATACAGGCTATATACACAGTATATGTATAGCACGGTATAGGGTCGAAAAGATAATGATTACGTTTAGTCTTCTTTTTGACTTAGTTATTGAGTGTGACTTTTTCTGTTATTTAGTTCTTTGTTTCTATTTATGGAAGGGGGTCTTTTTATGATCAGAATTTCTTGACTTGTCTTTTTCATGTGGAGAGTTATTAAAATTGTCTATAGTATTTTTTAATTATCAATTAATTATTTTAAACTAATTATTAATTAACCTATATTATTTAATTTTACTCGTATGTCGTTTTTTAAACCAATTTTTCCAACACCATTCATTTTCATTCAATTTTTTGCATAAATTATTCAATGTAACGATTATCTATATTCAATTCTATCACTATATTTGGTCAATATTGAATATAATGTTGTCAACGAATTTCATAATTTCGCAGGTATAGATAGGTAATATAGTCGATTTTAAGACGTTTTACACGAATGACAATGTGCCCGGAAATGCTTAGTTTTGGAGATATAGGATAAACAACGCCAGGTAAGAATAGCATTAACGGCAGTTTCGATATGGCTCTTCCGGCGTTTTGCGGACGCGGACCGCGCCAAGTTTTTTGGCGGGAGTCATCGGCCTCGGTATGGTTGAGTTGTATTCGGTATGGTTGAGATATTTTAGGCTTACTTAGGTTAGGATACTTAACTAAATTAACTTTACCAAATCTAACCTTACCTATCGTTACGTCAGAACCGGATTTCTGCTTATTTACCTCTCCGTTTGTTCAATTTTATAAACGACGTTCCTATAACTTCAAAGTTAAATATCTCCAAAAATAAGAATTTCCGGGCACATTGTCATTCATGTAAAACGTCTTAAAATCGACTATATTACCTATCTATACCTACGAAATTATGAAATTCGTTGACAACATTATATTCAATTTTGACCCTATATTTCTCCCTTCTAATTTGGATTAAACATACCCAGAATTTGGTTATATTAGTTAAATTAATGAATGATATAAATAAAATTTTCTAAATTAAACATACCCAGAATTTAATTGAATTAGTTAAATTGGTAAATGTGGAGGAGATGACCATAATCGATTTCCCACTTTTCGGTGCCTTTAACATAGTTAATTAGATCGAAATAAACAAGTTTTCTTCAATGCACTTTCCATCGTAAATGAGTGTTTTACGAGTTATAGCATAAATGACTTACCGCAACTCAAGTGTTTGAAGCGGGAAGTAATTCATCGAGCGCGTCGTATGGCAACACTGCAATGGACTCTCCCTTCAGACGTGCTCGATCATTCCCGCCATCTAAGACGAAAATGAAGATACCGCTATATTTCGTTGTTTATGGGTAATAATTTCTATTGTGTTATTAACTAAAAGATACTAGAAGGTGGTTCAGGCTCCGCGAGGCCGGCAAATTATAAAATAAAAAGTACCCAAACGTACTCTACCCACACTAAAACTACCGCTATAACTCGTGAAATACTCATTTACGACGAAAAGTACATAGAACAAAAATTGTTTACTTACATCTAATTAACAAAGTTTAGGCACCGAAAAGTGGGAAGTCGATTATGGTCATCTCCTGAACATTAACCTTTAATTTAATGAATTATGTAAATTAAATTATCTAAATTAAACATACCCATAATTTTGTTAAATTACTGAATTATGTAAATGATATTATTCAAATTAAACACACCCTAAAATTTTTAAAATCAAAATGCATTTCAAGGGATCAACGGGAACTAGGAATTCCATTCCAAAGAATCCCTAAAGGAACCCATTTAGAAACGGTTAGCAGGAATGACATTCGGCTCGCTGATGCGTTATTTCTGAGTTATTCAACTTTGAAGTTATAGGAGCGTCCAACAACGCAGCGAGCACGCCGAGCAGAGGAAAAGTTATTGTTTTCGCAATATATGGCGTTATTTATTATTGGCTGACCCCGTGGAGTCTGAGCTCACTTCTAGGATGTTTTAGTTAAAAACACAATAAAGGTTATAACCCCATAATTTTAGCGTGACTGGAATACATAGTGAAGACTTAAATCGATATGCACTCGACATCACTTCCAAGATGGCGGCGTCCGTAGAACGTTAGCAAAACCGTAGGAGTGAATACCGTAGATTTAAAATCATAATATTTTCAAAACGTAATATTTTTCGGTAATAACCTTTATTGCGTTATTAACTACAACATCCTGGAAGTGGGTTCAGGCTCCGCGGGGTTGGAAAATAATACATTAAAAAGTACCCAAGCGTACTCTAATGGCTCGAGCGCGCAGCCCAACTGCTATGGAAGACAAAAATTTCAAAGTTGAATAACTTTAAAATAACGCATCAGCGAGCAGAATGTCATTCGTATAAAATGTTTTTAAATGTGTTTCTTTAGTGATTCTTGGGAACGGAATTCTTCATTTCCGTGTATCCCCTAAACTGCATATTGACCATTTTTAATGTTGTACGCGCATCAGAAGACATTCATATTTCATTCATGTGTGTACCCTGTTTTGCTCATACATTAGTGTACGCATAAATAACCCTATACATTCATGTACATATTACATGCACATGTATATTTGCACATCTTGCGTGTGTGTGTGTGCGCGCGCGCGCCAAAAAGAGCGCCAGGCTCAATATTTTTTTGCATATTTCCTTATATTCAAAGTACATTCTTCAGTAATGATACCTATGCTAATAATAAAAATTGCTTTGCATAGTACAAGATATACTTTGCTTTCCATCAAAGTACATGTATGATTATGTATTTCAAATTATTTGAAATACATAAATATACATGAAATGTATTTCAAATTATTTGAAATACATAAATATACATGAAATGTAATTAAATATTTAATATATATTTATTTGAAATGTAAAATTAATTATTTCATGATCAACTTATTCTTCTTCTCAAAGTATAAGTCAATCTTCGAAGAATTTTTTTATTTTTTTTAATATAAAATATTTATTTGGTTCAGTACACAAGCATCATTCTGACCTGGCGCTCTTTTTGTTCTTTTCAGCACACTTGGCAACTGCCCTACTGCACGCCGCCATCTTGTTTTTGTGCGGCCGCCATCTTGTTTGTAAACGGCAGCCATCTTGTTTTCGTCCGGCGGCCATCTTGTTGGTAGATAACAGCCATCTTGTTTCCATGCGGCCACCATCTTGAATCTGAGCAGCTATCTTGCCTCCAAAACTACCGCCATCTTGCCTCCAAACTGCCCGCCATCTTGCCTCTAAATTGCCCGCCATCTTGCCTCCAAACTGCCCGCCATCTTGCCTCCAAACTGCCCGCCATCTTGCCTACAAACTGCCGCCATCTTGCCTCCAAACTGCCGCCATCTTGCCTCCAAACTGCCGCCATCTTGCCTCCAAACTGCCCGCCATCTTGCCTCCAAACTGCCCGCCATCTTGCCTCCAAACTGCCTGCCATCTTGCCTCCAAACTGCCCGCCATCTTGCCTCCAAACTGCCGCCATCTTGCCTCCAAACTGCCGCCATCTTGCCTCCAAACTGCCGCCATCTTGCCTCCAAACTGCCGCCATCTTGCCTCCAAACTGCCGCCATCTTGCCTCCAAATTGCCCGCCATCTTGCCTCCAAACTGCCCGCCATCTTGCCTCCAAACTGCCCGCCACCTTGCCTCCAAACTGCCGCCATCTTGCCTCCAAACTGCCGCCATCTTGCCTTCAAACTGCCGCCATCTTGCCTCCAAACTGCCGCCATCTTGCCTCCAAACATCCGCCATCTTGCCTCCAAACATCCGCCATATATGTTGTTACCAACTCAATACAAACACATGCACATATATTTCTCGCATCTTCTACACAAAAAAAGTTAATTCCAGTCCTTTAAACTCACGTCCTGCGGGAAAATGCAATCACAGTATATATGCAACACGTACTCTGAATTTTTTATATAGAATGGAAAATTTTGTAAAGGAATTTATTTTTACGATGATTATTGGAAACAATCTCCTCATTAGGTTGGTTTTCTTCTAGCGTGCTTCATGTTGCGATAGTTCTTAGAAATTGAGTGTCATAGAAAAAGACCTTACTGCCAGTCAATACAGTATGAAGCCAGCAGATGCATTATGTAGCCAGTAGATAAAGTACATAGCCATAAGATACTACAGTATGTAGCCAGTACATACAGTATGAAGCCAATAGATACAGTATGAAGTCAGTAGATGCAGTATGTAGCCAGTAGATAAAGTACGCAGCCAGTAGATACAATATGTGTAGCCAGTAGAAACCGTACACGTATATATCCCACGCGTCAATATGTATGCGACTGACTTAAAGTATAAATAATATTATGTATCTTGCACACCTTGCCACAGTTAATGCTTGTAATCCATTGGGCCCGTTTTTCTAGGTCCAATGTCGGTATCATGGATACGTAATATCATTTATACTTACGATCGTTGGGCCGTTTTTATCTACGTCAGTATCACGGACACGTAATACCATAAATATCTGCAATCATTGGGCCCGTTTTTATGTACGTCGGTATCACGGTCACGTAGTATCATTAATAGGTAGTATCATTATACCTACAATCATTAAGCCCGTTTCAGTAGACTCCCTGTACGTCGGTATCACAAATACGTAGCATCACTGATACCTACAATCATTGGGCCCGTTTCACAAGACGTGTGTACCACGGACACGTAGTATCATTGATACGAAGTATCTTTAATACCTACAATCATTGGACCCGTTTCAAAAGACAAGTGTACTACGGATCCGTAGTATCATTGATACGAAGTAGCATCAATACCTACCATCATTGGACCCGTTTCAAAAGACAAGCGTGCACCACGGACACATAACACATCCCACGCGTGTTGCAGGAGCCGTAATGTGTAGATGTGTGTTGTGTGAGTGAGCATGAAAAACCTGAGCGGCGGCGCGGTGTCTGTGGACAGTGCCGACCTGATGTCATGTCTCAACATGAGCGCCTCCGAGGAGGCCTACGGCGCCTCTGAGGACCTGGCCCCCACCCCCACCGCCAAGCCCCATGGCAAAGGTAATGGTCCCAAGCCCCATGACAAAGGTAATGGTCCAAAGCCCCATGGCAAAGGTAATAGTTATATTGAAAAGGTGGTGGTTGTGAATGTGATGGTCCCCTGGGAGAGGTGATGGTTGTGAAGGTGATTAAGGAGGTAATGATCCTCCTGGGGGCGTGGTGGTTGTGAAGGTGATTAAGGAGGTAATGGTCCTCCTGGGGGCGTGGTGGTTGTGAAGGTGATTAAGGAGGTAATGATCCTCCTGGGGGCGTGGTGGTTGTGAAGGTGATTAAGGAGGTAATGATCCTCCTGGGGGCGTGGTGGTTGTGAAGGTGATTAAGGAGGTAATGGTCCTCCTCCTGGGAGGTGGTAGGTGGTGAGGTAATCATCCTACTGCTGGAGAGGTGATGGTTGTGAAGGTCATTAAGGGAGGAGTATTGGTCCTCCTCCTGCTAAGGAGAGGTTGTTGAGGTAATTAAGGAGGTAATGGCCTTCATGCGGGAGGGAGGTGGTGGGTAGTGGAAGTAATGATTGGTTTCTGGGTGATGACAAAGCTGCATGGTGACAAAGGAGGTGATGACGCGTTTCATGACGGGTAATTAATGACAGTATGCGAGGGTCATGATTTGTTTGTAATTAGTTATCTGCTGAGAGAAGTATTAAACTATGTACCGCGATGTTCGCTTAAATAGCAGGTCCAAAGATCGTGCCATGGCTCACATAGATATGCAGGCGTGTAGATTACATACATCGTTACTTTATCAATTTTTATATGTACATGTATTTACTTTATCACCTACTATTCCCATCGTGTATTCACTTCATCGTGTATTTACTCCATCGTGTATTTACCCCATCATATATTTACTCCATCATGTATTTACTCCATCGTGTATTTACCTCATCATATATTTACTCCATCGTGTATTTACTCCATCGTGTATTTACCACATCATATATTTACTCCATCATGTATTTACTCCATCGTGTATTTACCTCATCATATATTTACTCCATCATGTATTTACTCCATCGTGTATTTACCACATCATATATTTACTCCATCATGTATTTACTCCATCGTGTATTTACCTCATCATATATTTACCTCATCATATATTTACTCCATCATATATTTACTCCATCGTGTATTTACTCCATCGTGTATTTACTCCATCGTGTATTTACCACATCATATATTTACTCCATCATGTATTTACTCCATCGTGTATTTACCACATCATATATTTACTCCATCATGTATTTACTCCATCGTGTATTTACCACATCATATATTTACTCCATCATGTATTTACTCCATCGTGTATTTACCTCATCATATATTTACCTCATCATATATTTACTCCATCATGTATTTACTCCATCGTGTATTTACCACATCATATATTTACTCCATCATGTATTTACTCCATCGTGTATTTACCTCATCATATATTTACTCCATCATGTATTTACTCCATCGTGTATTTACCACATCATATATTTACTCCATCATGTATTTACTCCATCGTGTATTTACCTCATCATATATTTACCTCATCATATATTTACTCCATCATATATTTCCTCCATCGTGTATTTACTCCATCGTGTATTTACTCCATCGTGTATTTACCACATCATATATTTACTCCATCATGTATTTACTCCATCGTGTATTTACCACATCATATATTTACTCCATCATGTATTTACTCCATCATGTATTTACTCCATCGTGTATTTACCTCATCATATATTTACTCCATCATGTATTTACTCCATCGTGTATTTACCACATCATATATTTACTCCATCATGTATTTACTCCATCGTGTATTTACCTCATCATATATTTACCTCATCATATATTTACTCCATCGTGTATTTACTCCATCGTGTATTTACTCCATCATGTATTTACTCCATCGTGTATTTACCACATCATATATTTACTCCATCATGTATTTACTCCATCGTGTATTTACTCCATCGTGTATTTACCACATCATATATTTACTCCATCATGTATTTACTCCATCGTGTATTTACCACATCATATATTTACTCCATCATGTATTTACTCCATCATGTATTTACTCCATCATGTATTTACTCCATCGTGTATTTACCACATCATATATTTACTCCATCATGTATTTACTCCATCATATATTTACTCCATCGTGTATTTACCACATCATATATTTACTCCATCATGTATTTACTCCATCGTGTATTTACCACATCATATATTTACTCCATCATGTATTTACTCCATCATGTATTTACTCCATCGTGTATTTACCTCATCATATATTTACTCCATCGTGTATTTACTCCATCGTGTATTTACCACATCATATATTTACTCCATCATGTATTTACTCCATCATGTATTTACTCCATCGTGTATTTACTCCATCATATATTTACTCCATCGTGTATTTACTCCATCGTGTATTTACCACATCATATATTTACTCCATCATGTATTTACTCCATCATGTATTTACTCCATCGTGTATTTACCACACCATATATTTACTCCATCATGTATTTACCACATCATGTATTTACTCCATCATGTATTTACTCCATCGTGTATTTACCACATCATATATTTACCACATCATATATTTACTCCATCATGTATTTACTCCATCATGTATTTACTCCATCATGTATTTACTCCATCATATATTTACTCCATCGTGTATTTACTCCATCGTGTATTTACCTCATCATGTATTTACTCCATCGTGTATTTACCTCATCATATATTTACTCCATCATGTATTTACTCCATCATGTATTTACTCCATCGTGTATTTACCTCATCATATATTTACTCCATCATGTATTTACTCCATCATGTATTTACTCCATCATGTATTAACTCCATCGTGTATTTACCTCATCATGTATTCACTCCATCGTGTATTTACCTCATCATATATTTACTCCATCATGTATTTACTCCATCATGTATTTACTCCATCGTGTAGTTACTCCATCATGTAGTTACTCTATCATGTATTTACTCCATCGTGTAGTTTCTCCATCGTGTATTTACTTCATTAATATCATCGTACTGACACACTTAACATTCTTTGCATGCCTAATTATAATATATTTTGAGGATAATACATATTTAAGGTGTATTCTTACCTAATTGTTCAGAATAAAGAATTGTTAAGAATAAAGAATTGTCAACATGATATCCTGAGGTAATCATCATAGTGTACAATGTTACGGTCATTCTAATATATAGTTATTTCACTGTGTACTACACTGTGTGTGTGTGTGTAGCAACATATTATGTACGTGTAGTGCAGTACGTGTGCACGGAGTATAGATCTAAGTATTATGATGTTCATGGTAATTCTCAATTAATGATAAGAACATGGTAAATCAATTACATTTTCGTGTTACCCCAAATTCATTTATTGTTCGTATAAAATTAAGTTTAATTCTTAATTAATGTTCAACTGTGAACTGTTAAAATAATTGTACTTTAATTATATAAATGATCGTTAAATTCTAAAGTATTTATAAGTTTATTTATGATAACTCCCTTGTTTAGCTCTTAATTGATTGTTTATATTTACTTATTCGTGCATTTTCAATTTTTTTCCAAATTATTGATTAACTTTCTGATTAATTAGGAATTTTCTACACAATATCGTTGGCTTGAAATCCTTGTTCCGAGACCCTCGCCAAAATACGTAGTTCCAAGTCTCGCAGACTGAGCATGATGTCTCGGGGCAGACGCGGAGTCCCAGCAGCTGTCTCGTCTCGAGACCTCCCCCACACTCAGTCTCATGTCTCTCATGTCTCGCGACAGACGTAAAGTCTCAGTCTCATGTCTCGTGACAGACGCAAAGTCTCAGTCTCATGTCTCGCGACAGACGCAAAGTCTCAGTCTCATGTCTCGCGACAGACGCAAAGTCTCAGTTTCATGTCTCGCGACAGACGCAAAGTCTCAGTCTCATGTCTCGCGACAGACGCAAAGTCTCAGTCTCATGTCTCGCGACAGACGTAAAGTCTCAGTCTCATGTCTCGCGACAGACGCAAAGTCTCAGTCTCATGTCTGGCGACAGACGCAAAGTCTCAGTCTCATGTCTCGCGACAGACGCAAAGTCTCAGTCTCATGTCTCGCGACAGACGTAAAGTCTCAGTCTCATGTCTCGTGACAGACGCAAAGTCTCACTCTCATGTCTCGCGACAGACGCAAAGTCTCAGTCTCATGTCTCGCGACAGACGCAAAGTCTCAGTCTCATGTCTCGCGACAGACGCAAAGTCTCAGTCTCATGTCTCGCAACAGACGTAAAGTCTAAATTTCATGTCTCGGGACAGACGCGGAGTCCCGGCTGCTGGGGGTGCTGTCTCGGCTCGAGACGAAGATCGACGTGCTGAACTTCAAGGTGGACAACCTCGAGAGACGTCTCGACGCGCTGTCGTCACACGTCGCCATGCCCGTGGACGACGACTCCTACACGTGGGAGGAGCTGCCCGTCCGCTCCCAGGAGGAGTTCGGCCTCCTCGAGGCCAAGCTCAAGCAGGACAACTACTACAAGCTCGCGCTGGTACGTTTACGACCCCTTACGACAAGTTAAGTTACGTTAGGACGCTTTACGACTCCTTACGACCATTTACGACCTCTTTACGGCATCTTGCGACTTGTAACGAAATATCACGCTAGGTAGTACACTTATGTTAGTTATACTAAGTATATTCGGTGAATAACGCCCTAGTTACGAGTAACACTTGCGCTGTCGCTAGTGTACCAGTATTACCAGTAGGAACCAGAGATGCTAGTGCCGTTAGTGACTAGGGTGACACTAGTTTACACCAGCAATTTTGCTAAGTACTAGTAAAACAAGTAATACATGGGACACTAGTGTGAACAGGGTAGCGCTAGTGCCACTAGTTAACACTGGTTACCAGTAGTTACGTCTAGTTACCATGCGCAGCAGAGGCGCCGTACTATTAGCGCTAGTGCCACTAGTTATCTCTATAATCACCAGCGGCTACTAGTAACGACGGTGTGCAAAATCGACTCCGCCTCATTAGCTCTAGTGCCATTGTTTACCATCAGTGACCACAAATGACTACTAGTTACCACCATAAGCCCAAGTGACCACTAGTCACTATTACCTACCACCAGTAACCACTACTGACCACCAGTTACGGCGAGAAGGAGCGGCGCCTGATGCTGATGGTAGGAAGTTACCACTAGTTACCCCTAGTTACCACCAGTTACGGTGCACAGGAGCGGCGCCTCATGCTGATAGGCGGCGATTAACACCAATTACCACTAGTTACCACCAGTTACGGCGGGCAGGAGAGGCGCCTGATGCTGATAGGGGGCGATCAACACCAATAACCACTAGTCACCACCACTAGTTACCACCAGTTACGGCGGGCAGGAGCGGCGCCTGATGCTGATAGGGGGCGATCAACACCAATAACCACTAGTCACCACCACTAGTTACCACCAGTTACGGCGGGCAGGAGCGGCGCCTGATGCTGATAGGGGGCGATCAACACCAATAACCACTAGTCACCACCACTAGTTACCACCAGTTACGGCGGGCAGGAGAGGCGCCTGATGCTGATAGGGGGCGATCAACACCAATAACCACTAGTCACCACCACTAGTTACCACCAGTTACGGCGGGCAGGAGAGGCGCCTGATGCTGATAGGGGGCGATCAACACCAATAACCACTAGTCACCACCACTAGTTACCACCAGTTACGGCGGGCAGGAGAGGCGCCTGATGCTGATAGGGGGCGATCAACACCAATAACCACTAGTCACCACCACTAGTTACCACCAGTTACGGCGGGCAGGAGAGGCGCCTGATGCTGATAGGGGGCGATCAACACCAATAACCACTAGTCACCACCACTAGTTACCACCAGTTACGGCGGGCAGGAGAGGCGCCTGATGCTGATAGGGGGCGATCAACACCAATAACCACTAGTCACCACCACTAGTTACCACCAGTTACGGCGGGCAGGAGCGGCGCCTGATGCTGATAGGGGGCGATCAACACCAATAACCACTAGTCACCACCACTAGTTACCACCAGTTACGGCGGGCAGGAGCGGCGCCTGATGCTGATAGGTGGCGACTCGCTGCGGTCGTGCGTGAAGCGCATCCTGGAGGTGCTCCTCAGCCACGAGGTCCAGCTGCTCTTCAACTGGGCCGGTACTGTGGGGCGCAAGTCCCGGGAACAGAAGCCTAAACTCGCCTTCAAGAACACCGAGATCTGCCCCATACTCACCCGTGAGTAGCCACTAGTTACTAGTTACCACCAGTAGTGAGGATAGGTCTTACGTGTGAGGATAGTGGTTACGTCTAGTTACCGTAATATGAGCGTTAGTCCAGGGGGTAATGGCCTAAACTAGCCTTCAAGAACACAGAGATATGCCCCATACTCACCCGTGAGTAGCCACTAGTTACTAGTTACCACCAGTAGTGAGGATAGGTCTTACGTGTGAGGATAGTGGTTACGTCTAGTTACCTTAATATAAGCGTTAGTCCAGGGGGTAATGGCCTAAACTAGCCTTCAAGAACACAGAGATATGCCCCATACTCACTCACCCGTCAGTACCTGGTTACTAGTTGTGGTGGTAGTGGTACTAGGAGTATTATAAGTAGTAGGGGTCTTAACTGGTAATATTGGTGGTCTTTACTAGTAATTGTGATAGCCTGTAGTGGTGGTTTTTAGTAATGTTGGTTTTTAGTAATGGTAGTAGTGATATGGTGGTGGTCTAAGCATGCTTAGTAGTAGCGGTACCATGAATGAGCAGTATCGATCCATCCTGAGTAATGTTATGTGGACTTTACTCACTAGGGAGTTTTGGACTCATCATATTCAGTAGAAACTCACTAGTGGCCAGCCCAACACTAGGGACGTGATCTATCCTCACTAGTTAACTAGTGCAAGACCCAAGTTCACTAATGGCTATCATTATACATCCCCTCAGGGGGATACAACTATTGTATCTAAGGGAATTAGCGCTCCCGAGGGAAAATGTGAGGTCCCGAGCTGATCGGCTAGGTAGCCCTTCGTTTTCTTGATCTAGAATATGCTTTTCGTTTTGTTGCTACCTATTTTTTTCGGTTTACGGCTATTCGCTTTTCCTGTAACTTCTGGTTCCCTGAATTTCGTCTAAACTAGGTGTTTCTATCCACGAAGTGCAGAGACAAGTCTAGTGCATAGATTCCCCGTTCCTTTAATACCCCACCAAGTGGAGCCTCTCTCTTCCATCTCTTGGAAACACCTGCGTTGTGGTTCTCTTAGGAGGGAGGTGGCTCAAAATAACCTAACCTTACCCTTATTAACCTCACCTAACCTACCCTTACCCTAACTAACCTTACCCTAACTAACTTAACCTTACCTAACATAACCTTACCTAACCTAACCCTACCCAACCCAACCCAACTCAACGTAACCCAACCAACCTCACCCAACCTCATTGAACCTCTCCCAACCTCAACCAACCTTACCTAACCCAACCAAACCTTACCTAACCTAACACAACTAAACCCCACATAACCCATACCCCCCGCCCCCAGGGGTGGTGATACGTACAAACGAGGGCACGACGGAGGACCTGATCCACAAGGAGGTGATGCTCTACCTGCGGGGCTGTGCCGACCGCTGCGGGGGCCGGCAGCGTCGCCTGCAGCTCAAGATGAGGGAGGAGCAGGGCCCCAACAGTGGGTCTTGTGTTGTGTTGTGTTGTGTGTGTTGTGTTGTGTGTGTTGTGTTGTGTGTGTTGTGTTGTGTGTGTTGTGTTGTGTGTGTTGTGTGTGTGTGTTGTGTTGTGTTGTGTTGTGTTGCCCACATGTGTACTGCATGTGGCTGACGTGTGTGCCTACCTGTGTGCGTAGTATGTTTAAGAAGTAACTCAAAAGCTGTTTCGTGCATTGATGTTCCGTTGCCGCCATATTCTCTGATGAAAGTTTCACTATAAAGGCTACACGTGTTGATGAAAATATATTTACCCTGTATTTACTCATTGTACATTCAAGTACTCATACATTTACTCAATGTACATTGTACATTGCTGTCAGAAACATAGATAGTCAAACATGAGATGTACGCACCTTCTGCTTCAACATCCATCCCCCGACAACCCTTCCTTCCAACCCCCAAACAACCACCCCGCCACAACCCCCCAAATAACCCCCACACCAAAACCCCTCTGCTAACCTCCAAATAACCCCCACCCCACTTTACCACAACCCCTTCACTAACACTCAAATAACCCCACCACAACCCCCCACCCACTAACCCCCACCACACCATAACCCCCCACTAACTCCCAACCCCCCCCCCCCCCAGACGACAACTCACAGAGCAGCAGCACGACAGAGGAGGGCGGGGCGGCGCAGGCGGGTCAGAGTTCGGCCCAGCGCGGGGGCCAAGAGGCGGGCCAGCAGGCCCAGCAGGCCCAGTTCAGGCCCAGCGGGGACCCCCACGCGGGGCCCATGCCCCAGCACCCCTTCTTCGGCAGCGAGGGGTTTGGAAACCACCACCTTCTCAACCTCTCCAACGGGCCCCTCACTTCCGCCATGCAGATCGAGCACTCTCAGTGACACCTCTATTATATGTCTATGTTCATGTCTATGTCAACCTCCATGTCTATTGCGGCTATGCTAAGTTCCATGGCTATTATGCTTATGTTCATGCCTACCCCTGTTATGTCTATGTTGCCTATGTTAATTTCCATGTCTACGTCCATGTTTACAGCGGCCATGTCTGCCTCCATGTCTACACATGCCACAAAAATAATGAAAGAAAATAATAATAGGAAAACAATGAAAGAATGTATATATATATATTCTTTTTGTATATATAATTCCGCGTAGAAAATTGTACGTGTCCCGGAGACGTGTTCTCAAATTTAGCACATTGAATTAACTAATTAACTAATTAACTAATTAAATACTTAACTACTTAATGAGTAAACAAGGAGAGAAATTAGCGTAATGCCTCGTATCTAATTAGTTTCTTTTGTTCCAAATAATTATTCTTAATTAGTGCGTGTGATATTTCCTGTGATTGTAGGCCTATATGTCGTGTGGTAGGCCTATGTGTCGTGTGGTAGGCCTATGTGTCGTGTGGTAGGCCTATACATGTCGTGTGGTAGGCCTATACATGTCGTGTGGTAGGCTTATACATGTCGTGTGGTAGGCCTATACATGTCGTGTGGTAGGCCTATACATGTCGTGTGGTAGGCCTATACATGTCGTGTGGTAGGCCTATGTGTCGTGTGGGAGGCCTATGTGTCGTGTGGTAGGCCTATGTGTCGTGTGGTAGGCCTATGTGTCGTGTGGTAGGCCTATGTGTCGTGTGGTAGGCCTATATGTCGTGTGGTAGGCCCATGTGTCGTGTGGTAGGCCTATGTGTTGGGTGGTAGGCCTATGTGTTGGGTGGTAGGCCTATGTGTTGTGTGGTAGGCCTATGTGTTGTGTGGTAGGCCTATGTGTCGTGTGGTAGGCCTATGTGTTGTGTGGTAGGCCTATGTGTTGGGTGGTAGGCCTATGTGTTGTGTGGTAGGCCAATGTGTTGTGTGGTAGGCCTATGTGATGTGTGGTAGGCCTATGTGTCGTGTGGTAGGCCTATGTGTTGTGTGGTAGGCCTATGTGTTGTGTGGTAGGCCTATGTGTTGTGTGGTAGGCCTATGTGTTGTGTGGTAGGCCTATGTGTTGTGTGGTAGGCCTATGTGTTGTGTGGTAGGCCTATGTGTTGTGTGGTAGGCCTATGTGTCGTGTGGTAGGCCTATGTGTTGTGTGGTAGGCCTATGTGTCGTGTGGTAGGCCTATGTGTTGTGTGGTAGGCCTATGTGTTGTGTGGTAGGCCTATGTGTTGTGTGGTAGGCCTATGTGTTGTGTGGTAGGCCTATGTGTTGTGTGGTAGGCCTATGTGTCGTGTGGTAGGCCTATGTGTTGTGTGGTAGGCCTATGTGTCGTGTGGTAGGCCTATGTGTTGTGTGGTAGGCCTATGTGTTGTGTGGTAGGCCTATGTGTTGTGTGGTAGGCCTATGTGTTGTGTGGTAGGCCTATGTGTTGTGTGGTAGGCCTATGTGTTGTGTGGTAGGCCTATGTGTTGTGTGGTAGGCCTATGTGTTGTGTGGTAGGCCTATGTGTTGTGTGGTAGGCCTATGTGTTGTGTGGTAGGCCTATGTGTTGTGTGGTAGGCCTATGTGTTGTGTGGTAGGCCTATGTGTTGTGTGGTAGGCCTATGTGTCGTGTGGTAGGCCTATGTGTTGTGTGGTAGGCCTATGTGTTGTGTGGTAGGCCTATGTGTTGTGTGGTAGGCCTATGTGTTGTGTGGTAGGCCTATGTGTCGTGTGGTAGGCCTATGTGTCGTGTGGTAGGTCTATGTGTCGTGTGGTAGGCCTATGTGTCGTGTGGTAGGCTTATGTGTCGTGTGGTAGGCCTATGTGTTGTGTGGTAGGCCTATGTGTTGTGTGGTAGGCCTATGTGTTGTGTGGTAGGCCTATGTGTCGTGTGGTAGGCCTATGTGTCGTGTGGTAGGCCTATGTGTCGTGTGGTAGGCCTATGTGTCGTGTGGTAGGCCTATGTGTCGTGTGGTAGGCCTATGTGTCGTGTGGTAGGCTTATGTGTCGTGTGGTAGGCCTATGTGTCGTGTGGTAGGCCTATGTGTCGTGTGGTAGGCCTATGTGTCGTGTGGTAGGCATATGTGGTGTGTGGTAGGCCTATGTGTCGTGTGTTAGGCTTTTGTGGTGTGTGGTAGGCCTATGTGTCGTGTGGTAGGCCTATGTGTCGTGTGGTAGGCCTATGTGGTGTGTGGTAGGCCTATGTGTCGTGTGGTAGGCTTTTGTGGTGTGTTAGGCCTATGTGTCGTGTGGTAGGCCTATGCACGGCATGTGGTAGGCCTATGTGGTGTGTGGTAGGCCTATGTGGTGTGTGGTAGGCCTATGTGTCGTGTGGTAGGCTTTTGTGGTGTGTGGTAGGCTTTTGTGGTGTGTGGTAGGCCTATGTGGTGTGTGGTAGGCCTATGTGGTGTGTGGTAGGCCTATGTGTCGTGTGGTAGGCTTATGCACGTCGTGTGGTAGGCTTATGCACGTCGTGTGGTAGGCCTATGTGTCGTGTGGTAGGCCTATGTGTCGTGTGGTAGGCGTATGTGGTGTGTGGTAGGCCTATGTGTCGTGTGGTAGGCCTATGTGGTGTGTGGTAGGCCTATGTGTCGTGTGGTAGGCCTATGTGGTGTGTGGTAGGCCTATGTGTCGTGTGGTAGGCCTATGTGGTGTGTGGTAGGACTATGTGTCGTGTGGTAGGCCTATGTGGTGTGTGGTAGGCCTATGTGTCGTGTGGTAGGCCTATGCACGTCATGTGGTAGGCCTATGTGTAATGTGGTAGGCCTATGCCGTAGATTACGAATAAAACTTTAATGAAGTTTTTCAAAACCAATTCCGGCCATTTTATTTTATATATAACGAAGTATAAAGGTCAAGTAATCTGTATCGTACTAGAATTCAAATGAATTGACGGCATTTTGTATGAAATATTTAATTTTTGTAAAAAAGAAGAGCTAATGCATCATGAATCGGAATTTTGTTAGGCTTAGCAACGGAATCTTTACGTGTGCGTGTGTGTGTGTTCTCATACTCGCCAAAATGGGGACTGTTAATCCCGTATTTCTAATTGATATAATAAAGTTACAAAGTCCTTAAGGGTGTTTATGTTTTCTCCTGCTAAACCTGCAACTTTCGAACCCGGTAAAGAAAATGAAAATAAATAACCCAGTAATAAATTCAAACCCCGTAGAGAAGAGACAATGAACCCCGTAATAAATTCGAACCCCGTAGAGAAAAGGAAATGAACCCCGTAAAAAATTCGAACCCCGTAGAGAAGAGACAATGAACCCCGTAATAGATTCAAACCCCGTAAAAGAATATAAATAAGAAATAGCAAGCAATCTCATCATGTCGTCAAGCGACCAAAATAGCCTAGGCATTGAACTTCTGATTTTTCAAGAATTTAGCGTCATCTCTACAGAAATATCTGGAAACATTTGTGCTTCCAATGCTGAGTTTCTACGTCAACACGAGATTTTTTCTTGACATTTGAATAGAAATTTCATTTGTTAATTAAAATTGCGTAAGGAAGGCAACTTTCAGTTTATAAACAAGGGAAAGAATGTTGCGTATATTGCCACAGAGTTTTATCGGTTGGCAACACTTCAGACTACCTATCAGTGTCATCGTACCATGATAAGTGTCACGATAGTATTGCATGATCAGGGTTGCGATTTAACCTTTTCTTCATCAGTAAAAATTCTCACATCACACTTTTAAATACGCAAAACTTAGCTGTAATTATAAAGTGTTTTCATGGTCAGATTATATGGAAAAAATTACTGGTGGAATATTATTTAGAAAAAGCCTAGCTGGCATCCGTAACCCTTGAATGAAAGCACTGTTCAGTCGCGTGATTGGACGATAGTGCAGTGTGGCGTGAGCCGTCGTCAAGTCAGGTAGTGTGTCGTGCAGAATGTTTAAATTTTTAGATGAGATAAAGTGCCTTCAAAATCTTGTATTGAATTGTGAGCTCTAATTTTTTATATCTTTACAACATATGTAGCTTATCCATGTGTGTAAAGTGGTCTTGCATTGGCTACGTAGTTCGTTATTAAGACTTGTTTTTGAAATTCCTGTAATGTTCAATTGTGTATAGATTATGTAACTCATTCTACAGTGTATGAATTTCAGGTCTATACAACGGGTTCTATGATAATTAATTGTTTGTCTTACATAGCTTGTGTAAAATCCTGGTTACGTAGTCCTGTGAAGTACATGTGTAGAATACTTGTTTTATATATTAAGTTATCAGCCAGTCTTTCATATTTTTTTCCTATTTGCATGTACGAAAGTTAACGCTTGTGATTATATAATACAAATTATTAAGAAATGTATTCAAAATTACACAGACCAATATAAATCAATGAATTTAAACATAATAATCCTAATAAATTAATTAAGCATAACTTATCATGATTATAAAGAATTTCATGTTTCGCAAAAAAAACGCCAAAAAACCGTAATAGTTTTCATACTCTTTTTATAGCCCTCATTTTACTTTTAAAATTATTTTCTATTTAAAATTTAATTTTAGGATTTATGCATTATTTCCAGATACATTTTCAGTTAAAAGGATAATTTAAAAAAAAAACAGAATCAATCGACAATCCTACGGAATCACTCCTCACCCCATTAAATGGAAGAAGTCCCCCCACCATTCCCCGCCCTATCTCCACGGGGGTCGGCTCCCCCAGGTGGGGATTTGGACCCCCCAGGCGGGGGTCTGGTCCCCCCCGTGGGGATGAGCCTGTCGATGGCGGGGTGCGGGTTCCTAGGGATCTACCACGTCGGGGTGTCGGCGTGCCTGCGGCAGTGTGCACCCCACATCCCCGTCGGGCAGGTGGCGGGGGCGTCGGCGGGGGCCATGGCGGGGGCCTGTCTGCTGGCGGGGGCTGACCTGGGTGAGTGGCGGGGGGGGGGGGAGCGGGGCGGGGGTGGGGGGGGAGAGTGGTGTGGGAGAGAGTGGCGGGTGTGTATGTGGTAGGTGGGGGAAGAGTGGCGGGGGGGGGGGGGGGGGAGCGGGGTGGGGGTGGGGGGGAGAGTGGTGTGGGAGAGAGTGGCGGGTGTGTGGTGTGGGGGAGAAATGGGTGGTGGGTGGGAGTGGCGGGTGTGTGGGGGAGTTGTGGGTGTGTGGGAATGAGTGGCGGGTGTGTATGTGGTAGGTGGGGGAAGAGTGGCGGGGGGGGGGGGGGAGCGGGGCGGGGGTGGGGGGGAGAGTGGTGTGGGAGAGAGTGGCGGGTGTGTGGTGTGGGGGAGAAATGGGTGGTGGGTGGGAGTGGCGGGTGTGTGGGGGAGTTGTGGGTGTGTGGGAATGAGTGGCGGGTGTGTATGTGGTAGGTGGGGGAAGAGTGGCGGGTGAATAATTGTTTTCATGTAGATGATTGCATTAATGTAATTTTATATGTATATATGATTGTTTTCATCTATATATGATGTTTTTCATATATGTATTTATATGATTGTTTTCATATATATATAAATGTATGATTTTTTATATATAAAAATATATGATTGTTTACATTTATATATATGATTGTTTTCATATATATATATATGATGGTATTCATATATATATATGATTGTTTTCATGTTTATATATATGATTGTTTACATTTATATATATGATTGTTTTCATTTATATATATGATGGTATTCATATATATATATGATTGTTTTCATATACATGTATATGATGGTTTTCATATATATATGGTTGTTTTCATATGTATATGATTGTTTTCATATATATATGATTGTTTTCATAAATATATGATTGTTTTCATATATATATATGATTGTTTTCATTTATATATATGATGGTATTCATATATATATATATATGATTGTTTTCATATATATGTATATGATGGTTTTCATATATATATGGTTGTTTTCATATATATATGATTGTTTTCATATATATATGATTGTTTTCAAATATATATGATTGTTTACATATATATACATAAAAAATTTTATAAATACATGATTGTTTTCACATATAAAGTTCTTTTTATCTATGTGATGGAATAAGTGTAATTATATATATGACTGTTCTATTATTTATATGTGATTGCAGTATTACTATGATTGTTATTCTTCAAGTTAAATTTGCGAAAAAGATTTTGCAGCAAACAAAACGATCTTATATCCACACCGTGTGTAGGAATGTTTTAAAATTCAACATACTTATAACTAAATGTCCGCTACACATAACGCTGTTAACGGAATTAATTTATCTAAAGTAGTTTCTGCGTTACAATTGCTCAAAAATAAATACAGTTCTTGTGTGTGCCTATGTGCGTGTGGTATCTCTGACGTCATCGTACGATGCTGCACGCGTACACGCACACGCACACACACATACGTGCACACGCACTCACAGATCACGTGTTCGTCAGTGTTATGTCTAGTTATATATATATATATATATATATATATATTACAACATACAACACTACAACAACACCATAACAAAAACCATACAATATGACAACCGTACAACCGTAACAATAAAACCGTACACTTCATTAACTACGGTCGCACCAAAACATATTTAGCTAACTAAAGTTTTCTAACACATCTTTCAATAGAATATAACTATCTAAATTATTGTAGGCATCTTCTTTTTGAGGCATAATAATCCGGCCATTTATGCGTCGCCCAACGCCGTAGTGAGATCAGTGTGAAATGGCCTCCCAATAATGCAATTTGTTGAAAGTAATCTAATTGATTTATTTGTTAGGTCCACTTGATGTGCTGATTTGCTTGGTCCAGTACCGGTCCAGTACCGGTCCAGTACCGGTCCAGTACCGGTCCGGTACCGGTCCAGTACCGGTCCAGCACCGGTCCGGTACCGGTCCAGTACCGGTACCGGTCCAGTACCGGTCCAGTACCGGTCCAGTACCGGTCCAGCACCGGTCCAGCACCAGTCCAGTACCGGTCCAGTACCGG
The DNA here is from genome assembly GCA_030386875.1 of Morinoia aosen. NCBI lineage: Eukaryota > Metazoa > Arthropoda > Malacostraca > Amphipoda > Talitridae > Morinoia > Morinoia aosen. The sequence continues at coordinate 53,413,442 of CM059580.1, forward strand.
TCCAGCACCGGTCCAGTAACAGTCCAGCTGGGCAGGTGTGATCCGGGCGTCCATCATCCAGACGGCGGCAGCGGCCCGGTCCAGCAGCCTGGGTCCCTTCAGTCCCACCTTCAACATCCACGACCAGCTTAGGGAGGGACTGTCCCAGGTGTGTCTCAGTGTGTCCCAGGTGTGTCCCAGTGTGTCCCAGTGTGTCCAAGGTGTGTCCCAGGTGTGTCTCAGTGTGTCCCAGGTGTGTCCCAGTGTGTCCCAGGTGTGTCTCAGTGTGTCCCAGGTGTGTCCCAGTGTGTCCCAGTGTGTCCTAGGTGTGTCCCAGTGTGTCCCAGTGTGTCCCAGGTGTGTCCCAGGTGTGTCCCAGGTGTGTCCCAGGTGTGTACCAGGTGTGTACCAGGTGTGTCCAGGTATGTCCCAGGTATGTCCCAGTGTGTCACAGTGTGTCCCAGGTGTGTCCCAGTGTGTCACAGGTGTGTCACAGTGTGTACCAGGTGTCCAGGTGTGTCCCAGGTGTGTCCAGGTGTGTCCCAGGTGTGTCCCAGTGTGTCCCAGTGTGTCCCAAGTTTGTCCCAGTGTGTCCCAAGTGTGTCCCAGGTGTGTCCCAGTGTGTCACAGTGTGTCCCAGGTGTGTCCCAGTGTGTCCCAGTGTGTCCCAGTGTGTCCCAGTGTGTCCCAGTGTGTCCCAGGTGTGTCCCAGTGTGTCTCAGGTGTGTCCCAGGTGTTTACCAGTGTGTCCCAGGTGTTTCGCAGTGTGTCCCAGGTGTTTCCCAGTGTGTCCCAGTGTGTCCCAGGTGTGTTCCAGTGTGTCCCAGGTGTTTCCCAGTGTGTCCCAGTGTGTCCCAGTGTGTCCCAGGTGTGTCCCAGGTGTTTCCCAATGTGTCCCAGGTGTGTCCCAGGTGTTTCCCAGTGAGTCTCACGTGCTTCCCAGTGTGTCCCAGTGTGTCCCAGTGTGTCCCAGTGTGTTCCAGTGTGTCTCAGTGTGTCCCAGGTGTGTCCCAGGTGTGTCCCAGTGTGTCCCAGGTGTTTCCCAGTAAGTCTCACGTGCTTCCCAGTGTGTCCCAGTGTGTCCCAGGTGTTTCCCAGTGTGTCCCAGGTGTTTCCCAGTGTGTCCAGTGTGTCCCAGGTGTGTCACAGTGTGGTCCAGAGTGTCCCAGGTGTTTCCCAGTGTGTCCCAGGTGTTTCCCAGTGTGTCCAGTGTGTCCCAGTGTGTCCCAGGTGTTTCCCAGTGTGTCCCAGGTGTTTCCCAGTGTGTCCAGTGTGTCCCAGGTGTCTTAGTGTGTCTCAGTGTGTCCCAGTGTGTCCCAGGTGTTTCCCAGTGTGTCCAGTGTGTCCCAGTGTGTCCCAGGTGTTTCCCAGTGTGTCCCAGGTGTTTCCCAGTGTGTCCAGTGTGTCCCAGGTGTCTTAGTGTGTCTCAGTGTGTCCCAGTGTGTCCCAGGTGTTTCCCAGTGTGTCCAGTGTGTCCCAGTGTGTCCCAGGTGTTTCCCAGTGTGTCCCAGGTGTTTCCCAGTGTGTCCAGTGTGTCCCAGGTGTCTTAGTGTGTCTCAGTGTGTCCCAGTGTGTCCCAGGTGTTTCCCAGTGTGTCCAGTGTGTCCCAGTGTGTCCCAGGTGTTTCCCAGTGTGTCCCAGGTGTTTCCCAGTGTGTCCAGTGTGTCCCAGGTGTCTTAGTGTGTCTCAGTGTGTCCCAGTGTGTCCCAGGTGTTTCCCAGTGTGTCCAGTGTGTCCCAGGTGTTTCCCAGTGTGTCCCAGGTGTTTCCCAGTGTGTCCAGTGTGTCCCAGGTGTCTTAGTGTGTCTCAGTGTGTCCCAGTGTGTCCCAGGTGGGACACCAGATGTGTCCCAGGTGGGACACCAGGTGTGTCCCAGGTGTTTCCCAGTGTGTCCAGTGTGTCCCAGGTGTCTTAGTGTGTCTCAGTGTGTCCCAGTGTGTCCCAGGTGTTTTCCAGTGTGTCCAGTGTGTCCCAGTGTGTCCCAGGTGTTTCCCAGTGTGTCCCAGGTGTTTCCCAGTGTGTCCAGTGTGTCCCAGGTGTCTTAGTGTGTCTCAGTGTGTCCCAGTGTGTCCCAGGTGTTTCCCAGTGTGTCCAGTGTGTCCCAGTGTGTCCCAGGTGTTTCCCAGTGTGTCCCAGGTGTTTCCCAGTGTGTCCAGTGTGTCCCAGGTGTCTTAGTGTGTCTCAGTGTGTCCCAGTGTGTCCCAGGTGGGACACCAGATGTGTCCCAGGTGGGACACCAGGTGTGTCCCGGGTGGGTCTTCTTATTACTGGAAATGTTTAAAGATCAACATATGCAAAAAACAATAAAAACATTAAGGACAAATTTTGAGAACATGCAGAAAAAATGAGATTTTTTAAAAAATGTACGAGAACTCGTAAAAATTGATTTTAAAAACTTACGAAAGACACGCAAGAAACGTATCATAAGAAAGCTGAACTGGAAAACTTCCAAACACCAGCAAAAAATCGTATATGAAACCATGTAGAAATTGCGCAAAAAGGTAAATTTTGAAGTGTATAAAAAATTAAACTTAAAACCGCGCAAAAAAACATTGAATTTAGAAACGTTTAGAAATAATTTTTCAAAAGTCAATTAAAAACGTATACAGAAAATGTAGAAACATGTTACAAATAAAAACACGAACATAACTCACTTTCCCCCCGCAGGTGCTGCCTCACGACGCACACGTGCGCGTCAGTGGCCGCCTGGTCGTGTCACTGACGCGCGTCAGTGACGGACGCAACGTCTTGATGACGCACTTCAGCTCCCGCCAGGAGCTCATCGAGGTGAGGGGGGTGAAGGGGGTGTTGGGGTGAAGGGGGTGTTGGGGTGAAGGGGGTGTTGGGGTGAAGGGGGTGTTGGGGTGAAGGGGGTGTTGGGGTGAAGGGGATGTTGGGGTGAAGGGGGGTGTTTTTAATGCATCTGTTCTATATTTCCAATATTATTTTTAGTTGCAGATCACGTTGAATTCAACACCAGTTCTCTATTCCCTGTATGATTTACCTGCAAAGTACGTTTCATTTATCATCTGTTGCATATTTTCGGTCTCTATTGGAAGATAACATGCTCATATCACGCATTTTGCGTCTATTATCTAACCACAAAATACGTTTAATAAAAGAGCTGATCAATATTCCCTGTATAATATACCCGCAAAGTACATTTAATATAACTCCAGTTCCATTTCCTGTAGTATTCACTTGCTGAGTACGTTTAGTACAACTCCTGTTCCCTCCCCGCACCCCAGGCCCTGCTCTGCTCCTCCTTCATCCCGTTCTTCTCGGGGTTGCGGCCGGCGCGGGTGCGCGGGGTGCGGTATATCGACGGGGGCATCTCCAACAACTGCCCCGTCACCTGCCCCGCCGCCGTCACCGTCAGTCCCTTCTCGGGGGAAGCAGACGTGTGCCCCGCCGACGCGTCCGCCAGCATCATGGCGGTGAGGGCGGGGTGGGCGGAACGGGGAATATATGCTTAATGTAACCGAATTTTGTACGTGGCTTTTTGTACTTGAATCTAATTTTATTAGTTTTTAGGAACAGATAAAGTCTTTCTATTGAACTACTTTCCTGTCATATTAAAGGACCCCGTTAATCCTATGGCAACTGTCTCTAGGAAGCCATTCATTAGATGACCACATTCATTACCTATTCACATTAAAGGTCACCATTCATCATATGACCACATGAAGTAAACCTAATTAACTTTTTGCAGTTTTCGATTACAAACACGAACTTCCGGCTCAACCGGCGCAACATCCAGCGGTTCGTGCACGCCCTGTTCCCCCCCGACCCCGAGGACCTCAGGAAGGTGTGCCAGCAGGGCTTCAACGACATGCTCGACTTCCTGCAGAAAAATGGACTCGTCTCATGCCCCCGGTGCTCGAAAATACTCTCCTTGGCCAGCAGCTCGAACCTCAAACCCAAGCTCACCGAAGGAGAAGAAGAAGAAAGCGGAGAAATACAAGAAATCAGAGAATTAGGAAAAGAAGAATTTGAAAAACGAGAAGAATTGGCGGTATCCTTCTCGTTAGATGGCGCCGATTTTTCTGAGAAGAGTACACAGGAAGGGTTTCTCAAAGATAACGAAAAGGATAAGGGAGTTGTCTCTATCAATGGTCTCGATGATGGATCATCTCTTCCGTTATCACCTTGTGCAGGAGTGTCCAAGGGTCGAGTCAAGTTTGCAGTTTCTGAAAGCGATTTTAGTGTAGAAAAATGTGAAAACCCGGTAGGACGTGAAGATTCTGCAGGGGACAGGCCAGATCCTACGAGAAACGGACCAAATCCTGCAGGATACGGATCAGATCCTACGAGAAACGGACCAAATCCTGCAGGATACGGATCAGATCCTACGAGAAACGGACCAAATCCTGCAGGATACGGATCAGATCCTACGAGAAACGGACCAAATCCTGCAGGATACGGATCAGATCCTACGAGAAACGGACCAAATCCTGCAGGATACGAATCAGATCCTACGAGAAATGGACCAAACCCTGCAGAATACAGAGTGCCCCACATTTGCACAACAACAACACCCACAAACCACACAGAAGCCACCGATAAAAAATACCGAACTCCCAAAAATACCGTCGCTGAAGAATCAAACACGAATATTGGGCACGGAATGACGCATTACACACCAATGGACATCGTTGCCCACCCCGATGTCCTCTCAGGGGACACCCAGGGCTGGGATACGGACACCGGACATTTGTGCCACGATGTCCGCAATTTCCTGGACCAGCGGACATCGGTGTTGGGGGTGCTGCTCAGCGAGAGCGTCTGTAGGATGAAGTGTTACAACTGTGCCGAGTGTAGGAGTATCCTGCAGGTCAGTGGTGTGTTGGGGTGTTGTAGTGTTGCGGGGTGTGTTGTTGTGGTGTGTTGCGGTGTGTTAGGGTGTGTTATGGTGTGTTGGGGTGTGTTGTGGTGTGTTGCGGGGTGTGTTGTGGTGTGTTGCGGTGTGTTGGGGTGTGTTGTGGGGGTGTGTTTTGGTGTGTTGGGGGTGTGTTGTGGTGTTGCGGGGTGTATTGTTGTGGTGTGTTGTGGTGTGTTGGGGGTGTGTTGTGGTGTTGCGGGGTGTATTGTTGTGGTGTGTTGCGGGGTGTGTTGTGGTGTTAAGGTGTGTTGCGGGGTGTTGGGGTGTGTTGCGGGGTCTGTTGGGGTGTGTTATGGTGAGTTGGGGTGTGTTATGGTGTGTTGGGTGTGTTGTAAGGTGTTTTGCATGGTGTGTTGTAGGGTGGTGTGTGTTGCAGTGTGGTGCTGTGTTGTGTTAGACGTGAATTACAGGGTTTGTTACAGTGTTTTGGTGTGTTAGGCATGTGTTACAGTGTGGTAACATTTGGTGAATTGCAATATTTGGTCCTGTCTATATGTCTATAAAATATTATTCATGCAATTCTATGAGACGCAACAAACTGCCGACACCTTCTCGGAAGGGTGCAGTCTTAACCAGTCGACCACCGTAACCAATAAAGACACCATTTAACCCCCATTAACATACCATTACCCTGTTAACACACCATTACCCACCAGGAGGCCCTCATGACGCAGGGAGTGTTCACGCCACTAAGGGATCACCGGTCTCTCACCTCCGTCACCCTCGCCTCCCTCAGGTGCCTCACGCTTCCCCTCACCAGCTCCCTCAGGCTCCAGTACTCCCTCGTCAGGAGGTAATTATTGTGGCATTACCTCAACAGGGGGTAATTATTCGGTCATTACCTCAACAGGGGGTAATTATTCGGTCATTACCTCAATAGGGGTAATTATTCGGTCATTACCTCAACAGGGGGTAATAATTCCCCATAGGAGAATATCATTCTGCTAGTCTAGATAGTTAGCCAGTGCTTGTCAAATAGTTCATACCCAGGTTAGGACCCTAGGTTAGATTCACTAACCTAGGGTAGAAATCTCTCACCTCAAGAATATCCTTATATGTTGTCAAATGATATATCGTCTACGATGTGTATATGTTGATCTAGGGTATAACCTGTAGATATTTGTAATCATCAGTAATGTACATACATCTGTACCAGTATGTAATCAGTATAGTCATATAATTAGCAAGTACCTCTATAGGGTAATTGTTAACTTAGGGTACAAATACTCTGCACGAACACATTTACAAGATATAGAAGTTAGTATCAGATATAAACCAACCCTTTACTCACATATACTTACATATACGTGGAATGCATGTTCATATATGATACGTTCTCATACTAGTATATATCGTATACATAATAGATATGTATAGTACATACTCATGTGATACAGAAGTTTGTGTAATATATGTCAATCCTTTGCACACTGATACATATAAGTACAATACATATATACACATATACACATATGACATATCTACTCCTACAAAAGTATGTGTAAGATATATATATATATATAAATATATATATATATATATATGACCATTGCCGCAGCCTGCTGCGGGTGCTGCGACTGTACCACGTGACGGCGCGAACGGTGGCGGTGATAGCGGCGGTGTTGGCCCGCCACCGCCGCTCCGTGCGGGACCAGGAGACGGGGCCCACCGGTGGGTCACGTGGCCCCACGTTCATGGAGGTCCCGTACCGGGAGGAAGTGGGCCGTAAAAGACAGAGGGTCACACGGGCCCACTCGGTGGGCAGTTTTGACGTGACCCACCGCGCCCAAAGGGCGTCGGAAGATACCAACGGCCTGCAGGCTGACCTTCTGAAGGCCGAGCCTGGCCTTCACGACCTGCTGGAGAGCAGCCTGCTGTCCTTCTATTGTGAGGAAGGCCACATGACGGAGTGTTGGGCTCTGACAACCCTTACTGATATGTTCCCTGGCGTCTGAGGTGTCTAGGTGGCCTAGATACGGCCTCTAGGTGGCCTAGATACGGCCTCTAGGTGGCCTAGATACGGCCTCTAGGTGGCCTAGATACGGCCTCTAGGTGGCCTAGATACGGCCTCTAGGTGGCCTAGATACGGCCTCTAGGTGGCCTAGATACGGCCTCTAGGTGGCCTAGATACGGCCTCTAGGTGGCCTAGATACGGCCTCTAGGTGGCCCAGATACGGCCTCTAGGTGGCCTAGATACGGCTTCTAGGTGGCCTAGATACGGCCTCTAGGTGGCCTAGATACGGCCTCTAGGTGGCCTAGATACGGCCTCTAGGTGGCCTAAATTTTAAAAATGCCTATATTTAGGGAATTAAGTATATCTTGTGTTCAATTTTTGACATTTTTGTGTTCAAATGGTGTTTGCAACACTAGTATACTAGTGCACACGGCCCGTGAAGGATGACGGGATTCGGTATCTAATTTAGATATATCCTCCAGACGTGGATGCACAACAAATATATCCATCCCAACAGTACCCGCCATTAAATAAATCCTCCAGACGTGGAAGCCCAACAAATATATCCAACAGTACCCGCCATTAAATAAATCCTCCAGACGTGGATGCCCAACAAATATATCCATCCCAACAGTACCCGCCATTAAATAAATCCTCCAGACGTGGATGCCCAACAAATATATCCATCCCAACAGTACCCGCCATTAAATAAATCCTCCAGACGTGGATGCCCAACAAATATATCCATCCCAACAGTACCCGCCATTAAATAAATCCTCCAGACGTGGATGCCCAACAAATATATCCATCCCAACAGTACCCGCCATTAAATAAATCCTCCAGACGTGGATGCCCAACAAATATATCCATCCCAACAGTACCCGCCATTAAATAAATCCTCCAGATGTGGATGCCCAACAAATATATCCATCCCAACAGTACCCGCCATTAAATAAATCCTCCAGACGTGGATGCCCAACAAATATATCCATCCCAACAGTACCCGCCATTAAATAAATCCTGCAGATGTGGATGCCCAACAAATATATCCATCCCAACAGTACCCGCCATTAAATGAATCCTCCAGACGTGGATGCCCTACAAATATATCCATCCCAACAGTACCCGCCATTAAATAAATCCTCCAGACGTGGATGCCCAACAAATATATCCATCCCAACAGTACCCGCCATTAAATAAATCCTCCAGATGTGGATGCCCAACAAATATATCCATCCCAACAGTACCCGCCATTAAATGAATCCTCCAGACGTGGATGCCCAACAAATATATCCATCCCAACAGTACCCGCCATTAAATAAATCCTCCAGACGTGGATGCCCAACAAATATATCCATCCCAACAGTACCCGCCATTAAATAAATCCTCCAGACGTGGATGCCCAACAAATATATCCATCCCAACAGTACCCGCCATTAAACAAATCCTCCAGACGTGGATGCCCAACAAATATATCCATCCCAACAGTACCCGCCATTAAATAAATCCTCCAGACGTGGATGCCCAACAAATATATCCATCCCAACAGTACCCGCCATTAAATAAATCCTCCAGACGTGGATGACCAACAAATATATCCATCCCAACAGTACCCGCCATTAAATAAATCCTCCAGACGTGGATGCCCAACAAATATATCCATCCCAACAGTACCCGCCATTAAATAAATCCTCCAGACGTGGATGACCAACAAATATATCCATCCCAACAGTACCCGCCATTAAATAAATCCTCCAGACGTGGATGCCCAACAAATATATCCATCCCAACAGTACCCGCCATTAAATAAATCCTCCAGACGTGGATGACCAACAAATATATCCATCCCAACAGTACCCGCCATTAAATAAATCCTCCAGACGTGGATGACCAACAAATATATCCATCCCAACAGTACCCGCCATTAAATAAATCCTCCAGACGTGGATGCCCAACAAATATATCCATCCCAACAGTACCCGCCATTAAATAAATCCTCCAGACGTGGATGCCCAACAAATATATCCATCCCAACAGTACCCGCCATTAAATAAATCCTCCAGACGTGGATGCCCAACAAATATATCCATCCCAACAGTACCCGCCATTAAATAAATCCTCCAGACGTGGATGCCCAACAAATATATCCATCCCAACAGTACCCGCCATTAAATAAATCCTCCAGACGTGGATGCCCAACAAATATATCCATCCCAACAGTACCCGCCATTAAACAAATCCTCCAGACGTGGATGCCCAACAAATATATCCATCCCAACAGTACCCGCCATCAAAATATTCTTGTACTTGTGCACTGGTGAAACTCGTATCACAGATACGGTCATTGGGTGGCCTTGTGAGCGTCACAGACACACGCACCAACCAACCAACAACTGTGTATTATTTGATTATTATTAGCAAAGAAGTTTTTTCAAAAATTGCTGTATCCTTTTGATCGCGATAAGCTGCATTTTCTTAACCATAGAGACAATTTTCTCGCAATAATTTTTGGCCCATAAACAAAAGTGAGCAGATGCCAGGTTTTTATGTCATTTGAATGGTATAGGATTTATTTATGTTCGTGTTGAATATTCAATTTTTTAGCATTATTCGAAATAATATTATCCAATATAATTTTTATAGAATGAAATCACAAAAGTATTATATAAAAACATTTACTCTTAGCATTCAGATCAGCTGGTTTCGACTAGAACAATGTCATTATCGGTTGATTTTTTCCAGGTATCCAGCAATTAGTTCCGATATTATTGCAAGTTTTGTTTAATATGTGTTTTGTTTAAGAGTTTTTATAAAATTTTAGCGTACTCCTGGAGATGATTTGTGTCAAATATCTGTATATTGAATTAAAAAGCTCGTAGTTTTTATAAGGAACTCATGAGCACGTTTCTTATATTGAAATATTTTATTCTGCATGAACATTTTATCACATCTTATTTGAACCAAATCAATATGTTAAATTAAAATTCGTCTAAAAAATCAAATGATATTAATATAAATGCTCCCTGAACTTACTTACTTACTTTTGTAAAATAGCAACAAATATTAAGGCATTTTCATTCATTAGTCTAGTTCGATTTAAAATGGTAAACCGTAAAGAGAAGTATGTGTTTAATAGGATAAGAATTTATTTCCATTTTCTGCTTCTCAATAATACATTCAAGTCATTCAAGCTTAGTTTCTGTGTTTTCTTGGATTTCTTTTACTATATATAAATATATAAAAATAAACATATATATAAATATATGAGCTATATATTTTTCTAGTGTTTGTATCAAAGTCATTTAGTATGAATTATAAATGTGTGACCTACAGTTAACTACAGATCCTTTATTTCCTAATTGTTTTCTGCATACTTATGTTCTAAATTTTACGAGCAATGCATATAGCATCAAATATATAAATAGATAGCATCAAATATCCTATATTAGTCTACACACCTGCAATAAGGGTGCCAATTTTTCAAAATGTCATTAAAATTAATTTTCTGCATTTTATAATCTTTAGATATGCTCAAAACGTTGAATATATTCTGTATGGACTCGAGCAGCAGAACTTATTTCTTCGCTTCACAAGACGCTACATGTCTTCATTTACGCACGTATGTACGGAGTACGATATGCACTGTTGAGTATCGTATGCAGTATATATGGTACTACCCAAAAAATATTTCGAGTATTAGTCAGTAAAGAAATACAATTTGGTCATATATGCCGTCTTTTTTTTATACCTACTTCATCTTCTATCAATATAGTATCCCCTCAGGGGGACACAACTATCGTATCTATGGGAATTAGCGCTCCCAGGGGGACGATGTGAGGACCCTAGCTAAAGGTTAGGTAGGCTTCCTTTTTGTTGAAATAGAATAGGTTTTTGTTTTGTTACGGACCATCTTTTTTCGGTTCACTGCTAACCCGTTTTTCAGCACCTACTACTTTCTTCTTCAACTTTTTCTTGCTTCATGAACTTCTTTCTTAGCTTCCTGTTTCTGTGCACCTTGTGCATAGATTCCGCGTTCCCTCAACTCCATACCAAATGGTGCCTTCCTACTTCCTCTCTTGGAACATCTTTGTTGTGGTTAAGGGAGGCTGAAACTTTCTTATATAATAATGATAATATAATCAATATAGTATATTACTGCATTTCATTAATGTCTAAATTATATTCATCTCGTTTACTACTACACTGATAATCCATAAGTTAATACAATTTTAACTAATAACTATTCATATTATTGTGATGCTCTATGACTTAAGTGACATTTACCCCGCATTTTCTATTTAATTTTACGTATAATTAAATTTCCCGCTGTTTCATCAATAATTTGCTCACAATTTCAAGTGCCATCTAGCGGTTGAAAAATGTAACTTTTTCAAGAAAACGCGGTCCTTTTTCTGGCGCCACTACTTTTTCTTTCCTTTCCTTCAATTTGAATTAGTAAACAGGGAACAACTTTAGCTCTCAGTTTTCAGTGATATTATTAATGAAAATTTTGTTTCCGATCATTCATGAATGTGTTGAGATGATATTACAGTAGGTGATGGGCGTGAAAATTACACTCGAAACAAAACGTAGCAGTGGGATGAATATGCATAGACTCAACTTATTCTTTCATTAAGAGTTATACAGAGATGGACGGCGGTGCTAATTTGTTTAGGGAGAACAATTCTTCATAGGAGCCTTTGTGTCGTCTGAATTTCGACATTCTGGAAGAAATAAGACACACAGCGACATCTATAGTCAGGTTTTTAACTATTTTTGCAGCGCCATCTATCAGGCAAAAAATATAGGTTGAATTTTTTCAAAGATTCGAAATAATTCATAAATGATGCGTCAAATTTTTCAAATGCATACCAACTTTTTTTCTCAAAACATTCATGCATATTTTGAGCTCTAATTTATTTCAACATTGGCTCTAGCGACTGAGATCCAGAGGTGCTCTTAGTTTGCTCCTCGAAATTCAAATGAAGTCGAGAAAAAGTAGTGTAGACACGCGCCAATAGATGGCGGTAACAGTAACTTCACGTTTTCTGTAGCTTAGCTTTGATTCTTCGCCCTAGATGGCGTTACATATTATAACGTGAAGTCAACCTGTCATATGAGTAGCTTCATAATTCCACTGAATCGATGTTGAGGATATTCAATTTGTCTTGTTTATGTATTGTCAAGAATATTTTAAATACCATTACACACTAATTAAACTGATCAATTAAGAATACTGTGTTAAAATGCTGTATGTTGCGATATATCTTAATACAAATACTTAATTAGGCTGGAACCTGAAGTATAACCAATGTAATGCTCAGACAGTAATTATCAGTGATCTTTTTATTCTCTTGCTTAAGGATACCATCCCAGGCCCTTGCCAGATGCTCTCGATTCCATGGTCATTTTGCATGCTTTTGTTGTAAAAGGACCCTTAGGTGGTAGACTATTCGTTCCTAAAATTTTATGGCGCTACGGACAATAATTTCCCCCCCCCCCCCCAGGGGGGGGGGGGGGGGTAAGGCGACCAAACTTTTTCAATTTTTCCCGATTTTGACCCCACATAAAAAGAGAACAAATAGGAAATGGAAAAAAAGCTCTATGTGAGTTTGTTAGAAATGTTCCAAGGATTCTAAAACTGTCTTTGCTTTTGTTCTAGCATCAAAACTGAAGGAGGAGTTACATTTTGAAATATCAATATAAATGAAAAGCACCCAAAATTTTCCATTTTTCCCGATTTTGACCCCATATAAAAAGAGAACAAATGGGAAATGGAAAAAAAGCCGAACGTGAGTGTGTTAGAAATGTTCCAGGGATTCTAAAACTGCATTTTTTTTTGTTCTAGCATCAAAACTGAAGGAGAAGTCCCATTTTGAAATATCAATATTAGTGAAACATCAATACCTAAAAACCAATATGTCAAATTTTTGCAAAATCTAAGGCCTGAATCAAAAAAATGAATAGAATCAATTGTGTTTCTTTTCAAAGGTTACATATCATAGTCAAATTTCATAAGAATCAGACTGAAAAAAAAAATTATTTTTTTTATATGAGTAAAAATTTTTATAATTTTTTTTTATGAAATCACAATTCACAGTTTGAATATGAAGTTATGTATGGAAAGTATCGAAATAAAAATTAAAACTGCATTCAATTACATCAATTGTTCATTATTGTTGTATATTAAAATATGCATCGTATAATGTGATACTGGTTTCATGAGAACGAGTTCCGGAGCGGAGGTTTGCGCGGCTTGCCGCCGCCGGATGCCATATCGCGTTCAGGTCAGATGTCTTTATGGGACCTCCGCCGGAAGCTGTGCCTTCGGGGCGCATTGCATTGGTATGCACCGGAAGAGCATTGTTTAACTTCCGAGCGCTATAGCTTATAAGCAGAGTCGATGTATTGATGATTCAGTTCAAGAATAGGAACCTAGCTAAGAGTTTCCTTTTCCTACTCCTGAAGCTAACGCTTCAGTTACGGTAGTTACTGCTACCGATACTGTAGTTTGCAGCTACAATTACTAATCCTAATATCGTGATAAAAAACCACGATATAACAATTATATTACACTTCAACACAAAATTTTATTTTTTGCTTATACCCAACACTTTGAATTTTCAACATTCATCCTGGGACTAGTTCTCGAGTTTTGATGCTAGAACAAATCCAAAAACAGTTTTAGAATCCTTGAAACATTTCTAACAAACGCTCGTTTGTTTTTTTTTCAAATTCGAATTCATTGAAAAAATATATAGCTCTAAACCCAAAAAATTGTTGCTGATTTTTGAAATTTTAAAAATTTTTGAAAAAATAAAAAAAATTTGAATTTGAAAAAAACTGAACGAGTGTTTGTTAGAAATGTTCCAAGGGTTCTAAAACTGTCTTTGTTTTTGTTCTAGCATCAAAACTGAAGGAGGAGTTCCAATCTGAAATTTCAATAAAAATATACCAAAAACACATTTTTCATCAAAAAAAAAAGTAAGGCCTAAATCGAAAAAATGACATGAGTAAAAAAGGTTTACTTTTACAAAATACATATACTGGCCAACTTTCAAACGAATCGGACTAAAAAAGTTGAACAAGTGGGATGGTTTCCTTAAACCGGCGACTGAAACTAACCTCCAGCTCAAGATTTTGTTGTGGGGGTTGAGGGGTGAGGGTGGGCTTGGACCATGACCCTGCAACACACTAGTACTTAAAATCCCGACTTTGTACGTATTGAATATGCTATTGATGTTTTAATGTGTTGATGTATTGATGTATTAATCGTATATCACATTTGCGTACACATCTGCCGGGTGTCATCATTAGATGACAGCCATATCTTATTGTTTATTGTGAAATTATTGCTCATTTTTTCTTGTGTTTTTTGTTTTTAGTATTATACCCATATACCATTTGCTCCTACATTTCAATAAATGAATATTTTTCAAAATCTTTTCTACGAGAATAAAAATTTTTTGGAGCTCTTCATGAGAACTACATTTCTCAACTTTTAAACACCTCATTAAATTAAAAAACATAGAAGTTCACAAACTATTTTAATTTCATGGCAAGTGTTGGACATGAGCCCACACTGCGATGCCACACAAATTGCTAAAATACTTCATGCATTAATCTAAAGTCAATTTTTTAGATTGTCCTAAAATTACAGTCTGCGTCAAAGGACCAAATCCCGTGAAGGCTGTGCCTGAGGTGAAACGTGCATTACAGTAGAAATGGCTCCTTACGTACGCATAAAACAGCGCTTGGTGGCTAACTGTGGTGATGGTTGGATTGTAGCATGTTGAACGGCAACGTTGAACAATCATCTATATTGGAAATGAAGTGTTTTACTTTCTTGAAGATGCACAAGGTATCCAGAGTACCGCAGAGGTCTTAGTGTGTGTCAAGCATTTCTGTCTTTCAGGCTATAAATTCAAGTGTCGCCATTCAGAAATGCCAGAAAGTTATTGAAATCTTCAGCAGTTCCAAATAGAGCTGTCCAAGACCAAGGTAAGGTGAAACTTTCAGTTGTAGCCTATCGTTTATTGTAAGTCAACGCAGTACATTATAGCTTCACTAATTGAAGATTAGTTTTATAGTATCCATATTTTGTAAAATGGATTTCTCTTTAACTGACCCATAGTAGCACAGTGTTAGTTAAGAGTAGAAGTTATACGTGTTTCACTTTTTATTTATTAACATTATAGGTAATGAAAAATAAATAACTTTCGTACTTTAAACTAAATAAAATAATGCAATAGACAACCGAAAACTTTAATTTACATTAAGATGAATAAATTGTGTGCTTTTTATGCAAGGTTTAGTATCAAATGCTCGGCTTAAGTCTCGCTGAGCGGCTTCGCCGCTCAGCGAGACTTAAGCCGAGCATTTGAAAATATCGATTATAAAATAATATCGATTATAACTGGAATTTGATGCTGATTCCGAATATGCAATTTGTTTTGACCGCTCTCCATTTTTTCGATTTTTTTTTTTGGAAAGGCGGCTAGCAACAACTGAGGTGGTGCCCAAAGAATGCCATGTCCGTACAGGTTGGGTGGAACCCGGCCCTATCCGGTACTCAGGTCTTCAAGGCACGGTCTGTCCATGTTGGGTCGAGAATGGCAGAGTTCGGATCATGAGGTGGTGCAAGCCAATGTATGCCAAGTCCGACCAGGTTGGGTTGAGAATGGCAGAGTTCGGATCATGAGGTGGTGCAGGCCAAAAAAAAACATTAAAAATGTATAAAAATTTAAAATTCAAAAAAATCACAAAAAAATCGAAAAAATCGAGAGCGGTCAAAAGAAATTGCAGATTCGGAATCAGCATCAAATTCCAGTTATATTCGATATTTTCATTCTCGCTGAGCGGCTTCGCCGCTCAGCGAGACTTGTTCGCAAATGCTCTTCTATAAGTAATGATTTTTCAAACAACTTGAAATAGTCCTAAGCTTGGGTATAATTTTATATTGGCGGTAAACAATTTAATAAATAAACTTTTTTATTGATGAAATTGATTGTTTTATATCAAAATAAAACGCAATCATAGTCTGTCACTAGTAGTTTTCTGAATAACTGACGGTTACACACTTTGAATGTGCATCCATTGTCTTTTACCCAAATTATTTCAGTGTGCTAGAATTCAAACAAATTTCAAATTGCAATGTCAAGAAAGTACAGTTTAACAAGAATGATGAGACTAAAATTTTCAAAAATAATGGTCAATATTCGCTTCAATGCGCTCAACCATATATAATATTGTGTTCCCATTAATCAGTAAAAGGACTCATTTGAAGACGTTTTACACCAATGACATTTTGTTCGCTGGAGCCTTTTTTCCGAGTAATTCAACTTTGAGGTTATAGGAACGTCGTACATAAAAGTGAAGAAACGGACACGTAAATATGCTGTAATGCGGTATTGACGTAACGATAGGTGAGAGTGTGTTTGGGAACGTTAGGTTAGTTAAATAAACTAACCCAACCAAACCTTAAACAACATAACCTAACTTCGCCATACCGAGTCTGATGTTTACAACAAAAAAAAAACACGTGCTTCAACAATGCAGCTGCAAAGCACCGACTATATAACGTTATTCTTACCTGAACTTTATTCATGTTATATCTCGAAAACTAAGCATTTTCGAGCAAAATATCATTCGTATAAAATTTTAGCCTAGGAAACAGAGGAGAGCGAATTGGGACGTCGCATTGCTGGTGGTACAATCCAGTACCTCTCTGGCATTGGTGTCCAGCTCTACCTGGCTGCTCTAGCTTCCTAACAATGGGTTGCATCACAATTGGATTTTCGCCATGGCTTGCCAAAATACTGTCGGTGCATATGAGTATCACTATTAAATTTTTTATTTTATATATTTTATTGCTTCTATGAGCTTAATGCCTTTATGAACCTCAAATTTAAAAAAATTCAGCATAAAAAGTATTAATAAATTAATTTTTTCAGTTATGCTATCGAAAGGGTTAATTAGAATAATAGTTTGAATTCATACCACCGCCTTGTCATGGTCAAAACTTGTGTGCTGAATTATATGCAAAAAATATTAGAAACGCTCAGTATTTTGAATGAATTTTTTTTTAATTTATTGCCCTCCTCTGAGGACGGTTGAAACTAATGAAGAGAGAGAGACGAACAGCGTTTCGCCGCTCCAATAGAAAGCTTACAAGTTGACGAACTGTTTCATGTTCTTTGAAAACATAATTACCTCACACGTAGTCTCAAAAGTCTAAAAACTATGTAAAAAATGTAGTTAGCGACCAACTTGCAAATCCATGCCTAATCGGTTTCGACAGCGTTCCTGCAACCATGACAACTGTGACTTTCTGAAGAGAAATCCAAGAATATTGTCTCCCTCTGAGCCCATTACATTCATGGAGTATTTCATCACATGCAGCACATGTTTTGGTATACTTTTCTGCAATCTAAATGCGCGTCACTCTTGATGTATAAATTGCAAATATGTATGTACATGAATGCAGTCACGTTTAGGTATGGTGAAGGAAATAATGAAAAAGTGTAGCCAATGTAACCGGAATTTACTGCTTTGGCTTTCACTGTCCCTACTACGCATAAAAAGGTTTTGTATCCTTTACGTAAAAGTTAGAGCTGCAATCCTAACGAGTATAACAGTACGGCCTGCATGCGCAGCCAAATGAAATATTGAAGGTTTCCTGCCCTGATGACGTCAGCTGCGAGTTTAAGCACCTGATGGCTACACCGGTGTGCATGTTAACAAATACTTCAGGACTCCTGTACGATTAGTTAATTTCTCTCTAACATTCATATCCATTGACATTGTTTGTTTTTTTTCGGTACTTATTAATTTCTTTCTCCCGTTATATATCATGATTGTTTTTGAACATATACTTTGAAAACTAATGACTTCTATTCATTTGATGGATAACTAATGTGAAATGGTTCACTAACGTTCACAGACGCTCCTATTGCAAAGTTCAATGAATTTTTTTACTTAGGAATAACAAATACAAATTACAAGTTTGTCGAAGACATACAATTTTATTTCGAATTTTTGCAAAGATTTTTATCGAATATTTATGAAGTGTCATGGATTTCTCACCAAAATAATGCGTCCCATGTAATAAGCCTCGTATAACCATCAATTGTTTTGTGATGATAAAAGGATTCTCTTTGAACGTAAAATGATATCTAATTTATACTAAATATATCCAGGGTAAATAAAACCATAGCATTACTTCAAGCATCGTGAAACCCAAGCAAAACAAGGTTGACGTAAGTAGTGTTCTGACGTGTGTTTATGTTCTTCTGGAGGGGGGCCCGGGGGCCATGCCTACCTCCTCCCCGAAATCGGGGGCTATGCTCCCCCTCCTCCCCCCTGAAATGTTTAGCTGGGGCCAGTTTCAGTCGCCGTTTCATGTAAAAGAATAAAAAGGTCCCTGATAATTCATCTCTAAAACACCCCCCCCCTTGTTCCCGAAATGTTTTGTAAAGGCTCCTGGCGAACCCCTCCTCTCCCCCGATTTTTTCGGCTTGCGATGCCACTTCTGCTCATAATGCCACTTGATACTTTTGTGTCACTGAACAAATTTTGAAGGAAAATTTGTGCTTGAACTATGTAGACGAAGTTTGGGTCAGCTTTGCGGTCACGCACTTTAGTTACCCAGTTTTTATTCTCAAATTTTATGTTTTCAGTACTTATTTGATGGGTCCAATTCAAAACGTGTCAACTTTGGACGTATTATGTAAAAAAAAAAATCTGTCAATATTTATGTATCCCTATTAGGGACTTATGGGTGATGAGTCACAATGAATTGTCGGGTCTCGAGACGTGCTGACGTGCGAGGTGGGCTGCTTGAGGACTTGCTAGTCACTTGCGCTTTATAAATTACTAAAATTCGTAAGAACTTTATTAGTGTACGACAGTGATTGAAGTACAGCTCGCGACAACTTAACCCTCTCACTACCGCCTGGCATATGCTTCCCACTGATTTGCAATGGGCCCAGTGGTATGTATGATACCTCCCCTCAGGGGGACACAACTGTTGTATCTATGGGAATTAGCGCTTCTAGGGAGACAATTTGAGGGCCCGAGATAATGTATAGGTAAGCTTTCTTTTTGTTATAATAGAATAGGTTTTTGTTATGATACGGATTATTTTTTTTCGGTTGACTGCTGTCCTGTTTTTTCAGCACCTACTACTTTCTTCTTCATTTTTGATCTTGTTTCACGTACTTCTTTCTCATCTTACTGTTTCTATGCCCTTTCTGCATATTTTCCGCGTTCCCTTAACTCCATACTAAATGGTGCCTTCTTCCTTCCTCTCTTTGGATCTCATTTGTTGAGGATAGGGAGGCTTAAACTAACTACCAATCTAACCTAATCCATGTATGAAAACATTCTCAGGGGGATACATCTATTATATCTATGGGAATTAGCGCTCCCAGGGGAAAAATGTGAGGGCCCGAGCTGTGAGTTAGGTAGGCCTTCTTTCTGTTGAAATAAAGTATTTTTTGTTATGTTAAGGACCACCTTTTTTCGGTTCACTACTGTCCTGTTTTTCAGCACCTCCGACTTTTATCTTCAACTTTTATCTTGTTTCATGAACTTCTTTCTCATCATACTGTTTCTATGCCATTTCTGCATAGATTCCTCATTCTCTTATCTCCATACTAAATGGTGCCTTCCTCCTTCCTCTCTTCGATACGCTCTATTTTTGTAGCGGTTAGGGAGGCTTAAACTAACTTATAATCTAATCTAATCATTGTATGATACCTTCATACAATACCAATACCAATGGGACTGTGAATCCCAGGGCCTGTAACCTAACTAATGATCTTGGGAAGTTTTAACCATTTTTCCAAATATCCTAGACTTACGAACAAGTTGGTTATACGAGTTGTACCAAATTAAATCGATAACTTGGAAAGACGAAGTGTTTCGTTGCTCCAATAGAAAACATAGAAGTTCACAAAGCGTTTCATGCTCTTTAATAATTACCCTACTTGCACGTACATAAGTCCTTAAGTTGAAGAAAAAACGTATGAAAAATGTAGTTGGAGACAAACATGTAAATCCATGCCTAATCGGTTTCGACAGCCTTCCTACAACTATTCACACCAGTGCTTCCTGAACTTTTTGTTAGTGACCCAAAATCTGCCCAAAACATAAATTTTCATTTATGATATGACTATTCTTATGGAAACAAGTTAGTGCAGGTTAACACAAACAGGTTACACAAACCCTTAGCGACCCAATACAATGGCTTGGGGTCGCGACCCAGGGGTAAAGAACCGCTGATGTACACTCTGATGTTCCAAAGAAAAATTCAAGAAAATTGTCTGCCTCTGAGCCCATTACACCCTTCGAGTATTTCATATGCAGGACATGAGTCAGCATGTTTTGCAACATTCTAAATGCGCCTGACTCTTGAAGTATAAATTGCAAATATGCACATGAATGCGCATTCGCGTTTATGTATAGTGAAAAATATTATAGCAAGTGTTGCCAACGTAACCGCAATTTACTGCTTCGGCGTTCACTGTCCCTACTTGGCAAAAATAGGTTTTGTATCCATTCAATAAAAGTTACAGCTTCTCCTTACGGAACATCACATAAAAATTAGTGGTCCGCCTGTTTACGCGAAAGTTAGGCGCCTTCCCCCTGACCGACTGCTTGAGGTAAAGGCAGAGCTTAAAAACTGTTGGATTCGGGGACGATTCGCATCTCCAGCGGTCCCTGGGCCAGCCCCTTGCTGCTGCTGCCGAAAAGTAATGGCGAGACTCGCAAATGCGGTGGTTATCGGGAACCTAACAGTAACCGCGCCCTAAGGGTTCCCTCAGCAGCTTATATATCTTTCAGCCAACTAGATTGGCGCCAAAATTGTTGATAATATGCTTACGAAGGAAAGCCTTCCGTCATTAGAAAGAGACAGTTTTCAATTCCGTACTATAAAAACTGATGACTTACACTCATTTGAAGGATAACTGATGTGAAATTTTTCACTTACGTTCACAGTCGCTCTTAATGCCAAGTTCAATGAATATGAATGCCAAATGACGGCTGGAAAATTCTCTTCATGCATAAAATCATGTCTTATTTATACTAAAGATATCCAGGGTAAATAAAACCACAGCATTACTTCAAGCATCGTGAAACCCAAGCAAAACAAGGTTGAGATAAGTAATGTTCTGACGGGTCTTTATTTACTCCGACAGCAAACTCAACGTATTCGTAAACTTTTAAATCCGAGATATGTAACTGAAATGCACGGGTAGCGTGTTCATTGCATGCCTCACAGCGGTGCTGCTCATAATGACACTATTGCACTTTTGTGTCACAACAAATTTGGATGGAAAATTTGTGCTCTAACTAGACGAGGTTTGGGCCGGCTCTGCACTATCGCACTTTAGTTACCCATTTTTTGATGTTTATGTTTTCAGTACCTCTTGATGGGTCCGAAACCAATTTCAGAAAACAGTAGGAATTCATATTATTTTCGTTGAAATGGTATACGAATTTTTGAGCGCCGTCACGCGGCAGATCATCAGAATAATAGTGAAGTATTAAGTATAGGCAGCCTAGCATATGCTCCACCGCTCGGGGTGATTCTTTGAATTAGATATCCAAGAGCGCATTTTAAATTAATAATTTTACTAAAAAATTTAACTCAATTTAACGCCAGCGAGTAAAGTACGGCTCGCGACAACCCTTATACTCCCTTTGGGCGAATGCTTCCCACAGAATTTCAATACACCCAGTGGGATGTATGATACCTTCATAAAATGAGGATGGGACAAAAAATACCAGCGCCTGTAACCTAACCTATGAACGTGGGAATTTTTTAATAATTTTCCCAAGTATCCTAGACTTATGAACACGTAATATATGGCATCAGTTTAATTTTTTCGAAAAAAAGTAATCGAGAGTGAAAGAGTTGAGGCGCGTACTCGCCAACTTCTCTGAAAGTATAAAAATGGCAAGAAAATTGAATTGGTTTTGGCCCGTAAACTTCCAGGAGCAATAAGTTAGGCAATAAGGCTAGAGCTCTTATAAGCATTTATTGGTATTGACAGTGTTGGGCAGTTGCGGCCGCAATTGCGATCGCAACTTTTTCGGTTGCTGTTGCGCGGCAACAATTTTTGAAAAGTTGCGAATCTGTTGCGATCGCCACAATTTTCGACGTGTCAGGCCGCACGTCGCAACCTCAATATCACGAGGGTAATTTTATTTTTAAAATAACTTCAATAACTTTATTACGCGTTTCTTACTCGTTTGGAACTAAACCGTACAGTGTAAAACCAATCTGGCAAATGTTTATTATTACCATTACGCGATACAGTGATACGCATACACTTTGCTTCCAGTATATGAGTATATTTAATGTAACTCATAAAATATGTTATTTGGAATGATGTGGGTTGTAAGTGTAAAATTACGTGTTGTACGGCAAATTTACATTCCTAAATGTTGCGATTTGCCAATGTACTTCACATCGACGATTTTGTCTTGGTGCTCATCGTAGCTGTGAGACTAGCGAACTTGCCTCCGTCCAGGCAGACCCTGGTTCGAGTCCCGGCGCTGGTGGCGATTTTCTCTGTTGGGTATAGGAGAAAAATTCCAAGCACAATACCCCACTCTACCCAGGTGTCTGAAATGGGTACCGGCCTTGACCGGGGGAAAGCGTCATGGCGTCCTGGCGTTAGTTATAAGGCATTTGAAAATCCAATGTATAAGGTGATATGTATCAGGCTTGAAATTGGAAATAAAGCATCCGTAGATAGGGCCCTCATTATTTGGTGTCCTCTCTGCATCCACATTTTAAGCTGAAATCGATAAACGAAGTACAGAGAGTGGAGGTAATAACAAAAAAAACTAATCGCGCATCTTAATGACAGATCGGGAAATGGTATTTCAGGTGAGGGGAGCAGTGCCGCGGACGTAGATGACTTCTCAACGTCATAATGATATCGGATGATAAGGAAAAAACGAAGAAAAGTTTGTTGAAAGAAGTCAATGGTTGGCTGAAACGGGCAGTAACCAACAGAACTAGCCACCCTGATGTTCACTAGGCGATGTTTCCTTGAAGTGAATTTGTCGCTTCGCTCACCCAATTTAACACGCCAATGCCATCGAGCGCTGCGGTCGAACGGCTGCTCTCCTTAGGCAAAGAAATATTGAGACCACGACGTGCTTGGCTTTCTGGCAAACATTTTGAAATGTTAACATTTTTGAAAGGCAACGTTGGTCGTCATTACAGTGCATTGATACGGTCACATTGAGATACATAAGGTATCCAGAATACCGCAGAGGTCTTAGTGTGTGTCGAGCATTTCTGTCTTTCAGGCTATAAATTCAAGTGTCGCCATTCAGAAATGCCAGAAAGTTATTGAAATCTTCAGTAGTTCCAAATAGAGCTGTCCAAGACCAAGGTAAGGCGAAACTTTCAGTTGTAGCCTATCGTTTATTGCAAGTCAACGCAGTATATTATAGCTTCACTAATTGAAGATGAGTTTTATAATATCCATATTTTGTAAAATGAATGGATCTTTAACTGACCCATAGTAGCACAGTGTTAGTTAAGGGTAGAAATTATGCGTGTTTCAGTGTTTGTTATGAACAATATAATGAAAAATAAATAACTTTTCTAGTTTAAACTAAATTGACACGTTAGTTGCGATGCGTTAAACTGAAGTTCAATATTCAACTTAAATTTAAGTCAAAAGTGATAAGCAAATTTGTAAATATCAAACATTAACTGGGTCTGTTAAATACCATTAATCTAGAAAGGTTGTTAGAATTTTTCAAAACGACCCATCGATGAGTCGTTTTGCAGCAGGAAAAACCTAACTACGACCCGTGCACCGGTGGGTCATACCGCAATGAATGTATTAAGGAATGCAGTAGACAACCCAAAGCTTAATTTACATCAAGAAGAATAAATTGTGTGCTTTTTATGCGAGGGTTAGTTACAAATGCCCTTAAATAAGTAATGATTTTTTAAACAAATTGAAATAGCCTTAAACTTGGTTTTATTTTTATATTGGTGGTAAACATATTAACTGATAACCTAATTTATTAATGAAATTGATTGTGTTATATCAAAATGTAACACAACCTAAATTTTTCATTAGTAGTTTTCTGAATAAGTGACAGTTACACACTATGAATGCTCATCCATTGTCTTTTACCCAAATTCTCTCAGTTTGCTAGCATACAAACAGATTTCAAATTTCTATACCTAAAGTGTACAGTCTGGTAAAAATAATATGACTAGTTACAATTTTTTTTAATTAATGGTCAATATTTGCTTTAATGCGCTCAACGATATTTAATATTTTGTTCCCATAAATCGATTATGCGACGCATTTTAAATGTTTCACACCAATGAGATTTTGCTCGCAAATGTTTGCTTCACGAAATATAACATTTATAACGTACAGGTAAGAATATCGTTATAAAGTCGGCCGCGTGGTAGCTGCAGTGTTGAAACAAGCGCAGTTATTTGGTGCGAAAACATCAGTCTCGGTATGGCTGAGTTGAGTTGAGTTATTTTAGGTTGATGAAGTTAAGTTTAGGTTAGTTTATTTAACACACCCAACGTTACCTAAACTGAATAAACCTAAAAAACATAACTCAACTTAGCCATACCGAGACTGATGTTCACCGCCAAATAACGCTGGCTTCAACAATGCAGCTGCGACGCAGCCGACTATATAATGTCATTCTAACCTGAAACTTTATTCATGTTTTATTTTGAAAAGTAAGCATTTGCGAGCAAAATGTCATTCGTGTAAAACGTTTTAAAAATGTGTCCTTTTACCGATTTATGGGAATAAAATACTACATATCATTGAACGCATTATAGCAAATATTGACCAAAACTGTTTGGGGGCCATTTATGCTTTTATTTCTCATTTTTAATGTTTTCCGCAAACAAAAAATGAAAACCACCCAAGACAACACCTGAGTTTAACGAGTGCATCGGAAAACTCGCTATTCCCAATACCGTTGGCCACAGCTGTAGGCGCATGAATGATACTTACGACAGGGTCGTGTTGGGTTCTTAGTCGTGTGCATTTTAGTTTGATTTTAATTGTTTTAATAAGCATTTGTCCAATATTGTTTCAATAGGAATAAGAGTTTGAATTTATACCACCGCCTTTTGTTCAATATTGTTTCAATAGGAATAAGAGTTTGAATTTATACCACCGCCTTTTGTTCAATATTGTTTCAATAGGAATAAGAGTTTGAATTTATACCACCGCCTTTTGTTCAATATTGTTTCAATAGGAATAAGAGTTTGAATTTATACCACCGCCTTTTGTTCAATATTGTTTCAATAGGAATAAGTGTTAGAATTTATACCACCGCCTTTTGTTCAATATTGTTTCAATAGGAATAAGTGTTAGAATTTATACCACCGCCTTTTGTTCAATATTGTTTCAATAGGAATAAGTGTTAGAATTTATACCACCGCCTTTTGTTCAATATTGTTTCAATAGGAATAAGAGTTTGAATTTATACCACCGCCTTTTGTTCAATATTGTTTCAATAGGAATAAGTGTTAGAATTTATACCACCGCCTTTTGTTCAATATTGTTTCAATAGGAATAAGTGTTAGAATTTATACCACCGCCTTTTGTTCAATATTGTTTCAATAGGAATAAGAGTTTGAATTTATACCACCGCCTTTTGTTCAATATTGTTTCAATAGGAATAAGTGTTAGAATTTATACCACCGCCTTTTGTTCAATATTGTTTCAATAGGAATAAGAGTTTGAATTTATACCACCGCCTTTTGTTCAATATTGTTTCAATAGGAATAAGAGTTTGAATTTATACCACCGCCTTTTGTTCAATATTGTTTCAATAGGAATAAGTGTTAGAATTTATACCACCGCCTTTTGTTCAATATTGTTTCAATAGGAATAAGAGTTTGAATTTATACCACCGCCTTTTGTTCAATATTGTTTCAATAGGAATAAGAGTTTGAATTTATACCACCGCCTTTTGTTCAATATTGTTTCAATAGGAATAAGTGTTAGAATTTATACCACCGCCTTTTGTTCAATATTGTTTCAATAGGAATAAGAGTCTGAATTTATACCACCGCCTTTTGTTCAATATTGTTTCAATAGGAATAAGAGTTTGAATTTATACCACCGCCTTTTGTTCAACATTGTTTCAACGTGAATTAAAGTTTGAATTTATACCCCCGCCTTTTGTTCAACATTGTTTCAACGCGAATTAAAGTTTAAATTTATACCACCGCCTTTTCATAGTCAGAACTTATGGGCTAAATCATTTGTAATAAAAAATTTAGAAACATGTAATTATTTGCATGAAAATTTTTGAAAATTCATTGCTTACCTCTGAGAACGGTTGAAGCAAATTAGGTCGATAACTTGGGGGGACGTTGCTTCAAAGAAAGCTTAAAAGTTGAACTGTTTCATGTTCCTCAAAAACATAATTAACTCTCACGTAAGCTCTAAAGTCTATAAAAAACCGTAATAAATGAAGTTAGAGACAAACTCGTAAATCCATGCCTAATCGGTTCCGACAGCGTTCCTGCAACCATGACAACTGTGACTTTCCGAAGAGAAATCCAAGAAAATTGCCTGCCTCTGAGCTCGTTACACCCTTTGAGTATTTCATCACATAGAGGACATGAGTCAGCATATTCTTCTACAATCTAAATGCGCCTCATTCATGAAATGAAAATTGCAGATGTGTTCATGAATGCGGTCACGTTTAGGTATAGGGAAGAAAATTTTGTAGAAGTGTTGCCAATGTAACCGAAAATTGCTGCTTTGGCTTTCACTGTCTCCACTACGCATAAAAAGGTTTTGTAACCTTTAAATAAAAGTTAGAGCTGCAATCTTACAAAGTAACGCAGCTTGGATTAGCAGCAAGTTGAGAGATTCGTACACTGATGACATCAGCGGAGAATTTAGTACATCTAACAATTGTGACCCCGTGCGGCTGCGAGTATCTTTCAAGCTTACACCCTCCCATCTTATTTTAGCAATCAGTTAGTAACTTATTTACTCAACTTTACGTTTAACATATTTTTTCTTCCTTCAGGTGAAGTAAACCCACCAGTGCGGACTGTGAGAACTGATGACTTTCTTCGTTTGATGGATAACTAATGTGGAATTGTTCACTTACCTCATAAGACGCTTGAATGCAAAGTTAAATGAACATGAATATCAAATGCGGCTGGAAGAATTATTCAGAAATAAAAACAAATTATAAATTTGATGAAGAAATGAAATTCAATTTCAGATTTTTATAAGGATTTTCATGGAATATCTATGAAGTGTCGTGAATTTCTCACCAAAATAATGCCTCGTGTAACCATCAATTGTTTTGTGATGAAAGGATTCTCTTCATACATAAAATTATATCTGATTTATACTAAAGATATCCAGGGTAAATAAAATCATAGCATTACTTCGAGCATCGTGAAACCCAAGCAAAACAAGGTTGACGTAAGTAATGTTCTGACGGGTGTTTATTTACTCCGACAGCAAACTCAATGTATTCGTAAACTTTTAAATCCGAGATATGTAACTGAGATGCACGGGTAGCATTGCATGCCTCACAGCGGTGCTGCTCATAATGACACTATTGCACTTTTGTGTCACAACAAATTTGGATGGAAAATTTGTGCTCCAACTAGACGAGGTTTGGGCCGGCTATGCACTATCGCTCTTTAGTTACCCATTCATTATTTTCATTTGGAATATTTTCAGTACCTCTAAGAGGCTTTCTACAAACCTCAGTTTGCGATTCAGTAACGAAATTATTCTTTATTGTAAATTTTGAAGGCCATGCCAGGCCCAAGAATTATCAGATGACATGTGGAACGTTCAAGACTTTCGATCCAAGCAACTGTCGAACGGTGTGGAGTGTTTTAAGAATTTGAGATCCAAGTGCGCTTTTAATTTATGAGTTAAACGAAGAAATTTAACGCCAGCGAGTAAAGTACGGCTCGCGACAACCCTCATACTCCCTTTGGGCGAATGCTTCCCACAGAATTTCAATACACCCAGTGGGATGTATGATACCTTCATAAAATGAGGATGGCACAAAAAATCCCAGGGCCTGTAACCTAACCTATAAACGTGGGAATTTTTCAATTATTTTTCCAAATATCCTAGACTTATGAACAAGTAATATATGCCATCAGTCTCAATTTTTTCGAAAAAAGTAATCGAGAGTGAAAGAGTTGAGGCGCGTACTCGCGAACTTATCTGAAATTATAAAAATGGCAAGAAAATTGAACTGGTTTTGGCCCGTAAGCTTCCAGGAGCAATAAGTTAGGCAATAAGGCTAGAACTCTTATAAGCATTTATCGGTATTGATGATACACAAACTCTGTGTATAAGTAATGGCGTGTGTCACGGTAGAAGAAACAAGGTAGGCTCAAACCAGTCTTTTTTTGTCGACCGTGTGGCAATGCTGACGTCATGACAAAGGACCAATAGCAGCGCTCATTTTGCGTCTGACAACACTGCTAGCTCCAAATTTGGTATCACCACGAGCCTAAAGCAGTGGTTCCTAAATATAATTTTTCGTGCTTTTCACAGACTTTGATTTCTGGGTTGGGGTAAAGATTACAAAGGGTTCAGAGAACGTTTATTCGACAGAACATTATGACCGAACAAAAAGAATTGAGTGGTCAACTGATTACATCACCCGAGCAATACAAAAATACTAGGGACAAAATTATTCGGCAAAAAAAATCAAATATGTAGTTGCATGGCCTTTATTTGCAGTTACAGCATGGAGACGGTTGTTGTTGTAGTTTGAAACTAACTTCTGACACTTTTGGTGGAATCTTGTTTCGTTTTTAATCGTAGATTGCCCTTAATTTTCCAAGATTTTGGGGCTCGTTTTCTGCACTGCAGATTTCAGTATTTCCCACAAACTTTCTATAGGGTTGAGGTCAGGAGACTGGCTTGGCCATGGGATAGCACTTATTTTCTAAGTAGCAAACCATTCTTTTGTAAATTTAGCCGTGTGCTTTGTGTCGTTGTCTTGCTGGAAGATCCACTCGCGCCGGCCGGAGAATTTTCTTGTTCTTGGAATCAGCTTGTGTTCCAGCATCTGCCGGTACATGGAACTATCCATTTTGCCATCAGGGATGTGGAGTTCCCCTACACCCTGAGAAGTGAAACAGCCCCAAACCATGATGTGGCCTCCTCCATGCTGGACAGTAGGGAGGGAGTTCTTATGATCATAGGCAGTCCCTGGTCTCCCTCACACATGACAAGAATCATTTCGGCCGAAGAGCTCAACTTTACTTTCGCTGGACCACACAACCCGTTCCCAAAACTCGTAACTTTCGTCAAGATGGTATTGGGCAAACTTCAAACGGTTCTTCACATGTTTAGCTGTCAGAAGAAGATTCATGTGAGGAGTGTAGATCCGTAGACCACTCGGTGCAATTCTCTACTGATAGTTTTTTGGCTGACGCCCATTCCATGAAACTCAAGTCCTTGTTGCAGATCTTTACGGGTTGTCATGGGTTCATTAGTCACTCTATGCAACATGTACCTTCGACAGCGATCCTTGATATTGCGAGAAGCTCCGCCTCTTGGCAAATTGGAGATTGCACCGTCGCATGACAATTCCGAACAATAGCTCCAATAGTTGAGTATGGAAGGTTGACACGTTCAGCGATTTGCTTGGAATCCTTCATTGCGAACTCCAACTATTTGCTTTCGGATTGCTTCTGGAACTTTTTTGACTTTTCGTCATTGTTGTCACTGAGGTCCGCTTTCATAGATATCTTGAAGGTAAATGGTTGTGTTGATCATGGTTGTTAGCCTTCAAATGCGCTTCTAAGAGTTTCAATAGGAACCTTCAAATATTTCCTGGAGGTAATGCTATAAAGATACTTGAATTGTACACACAAAGGATTATATATTTGGCTAAATACTTTAGTCCTGTGTTATTTTTGGTTCAGTTTATTTCTTACTAGTTCTATGCCCATGAATTTACAGTTAATAATTTACCCTTCTTTGTTGAGTTAAATTCTCGTGCCACTCGATGTTGTCCAGCGTTTTGCCGAAGAATGTCCTCGCTTCTTTTATGTGTTTAGCACTTTCTAGCTACTCGGTGTTGCTCTGCATTATTCCGTAGAATTTCCAAACGCCATTCAAGGGTCAATTTAGCTCTAGCTTCTCGTTGGCGAGCAGCATTGCTTCGTCTTGCCTGCCATTTCGCGTAGTTCATCCAATCGTCTTAGGCGTTTTTCTTGCTGTCGAAGTCTTGTTACTTCTCTCATGCGGTTGGACCCATTTCTAGCCTTGGTGGCCTCTTTTGCCGGAATTGTATTCTGAAATGTCGTCTATTATTTCTTCGGAGCTTTTCAAGAAAATCACAACTTCGAAAACAATTACAAAATATTACAAAATCGTGGGCCTTATAAACCAAGTGGTAGCCAGGTTACTGGTCAAACGAATTTTAAACACTTCTTTTTGCATTATCAATTGAAAAAATCAAAGCGACATGATGAATTTCAACAGAGAAAGCTCCATAGAAAACTTATATTTGTAAAAATAAGCCGATTTCGTATTGTGGATACCATAATCAAGAGGGGGTCACACTGAGGGACGGAGGGACGGACGCGGCTCCTTTTATAATAGTGATTGCATTGTCATCACTTCAATGACGTCATAACTCGTCAGTAATTTCTATTATTTTCGTGTCTTCCAGTACCAAAATCCAAAATTTCGTATATTTCCAATACCAAAATCCAAAATTTCGTAAATTTCCAATACCAAAATCCAAAATTTCGTATATTTCCAATACCAAAATCCAAAATTTCGTATATTTCCAATACCAAAATCCAAAATTTCGTAAATTTCCAATACCAAAATCCAAAATTTCGTATATTTCCAATACCAAAATCCAAAATTTCGTATATTTCCAATACCAAAATCCAAAATTTCGTATATTTCCAGTACCAAAATCCAAAATTTCGTATATTTCCAATACCAAAATCCAAAATTTCGTAAATTTCCAATACCAAAATCCAAAATTTCGTAAATTTCCAATACCAAAATCCAAAATTTCGTATATTTCCAATACCAAAATCCAAAATTTCGTAAATTTCCAATACCAAAATCCAAAATTTCGTATATTTCCAATACCAAAATCCAAAATTTCGTATATTTCCAATACCAAAATCCAAAATTTCGTATATTTCCAATACCAAAATCCAAAATTTCGTATATTTCCAATACCAAAATCCAAAATTTCGTATATTTCCAATACCAAAAATCCAAAATTTCGTATATTTCCAATACCAAAATCCAAAATTTCGTATATTTCCAATACCAAAATCCAAAATTTTGAATATTTCCAATACCAAAATCCAAAATTTTGTATATTTACAGTACCAAAATCTACCAAAAACAACCCTGATTCCATTGATTGGATGTTGCATAACCTCTGCAATTTCATTAATCGTTATGAATTCTTTTTACTTTCGTGCCTTCCATTACCTGTACTTCTGGACCCTGGGCTTCCGGTGGTGGGTTATTGATTTCCTTAATTAACTTCTAAAGCTTCTCTTACTTGTTTGCTTATGTCTACATAGCGTTCCCTGGCTTCCTTTCCACATGCTCGAGCTACATGGCTAGAATATAGTTCTGTAATACCACATTTCTAAATGCTATGTGTGCGTGTTGTGTGTGTGTGTGTGTTGTGTGTGTGTATGTTGTGTGTGTTGTCTTTGTTGTGTATGTGAGTCAATGTGACATGTGCGTGTGTGCGTGTCATGTGCGTGTGATGTCTTTGTTGTGTATGTGTCATGTGCGTGTGGGTGTGTCATGCGCTTGTGTGTGTGTCATGCGCTTGTGTGTGTCATGTGCGTGTGTCATGTGCATGTGTGTCATGTGCATGTGTGTCATGTGCGTGTGTGTCATGTGCGTGTGTGTGTGTGCATGACTTTAAGTTTTTAATTTTCAAGTTTTAAGTCATAGTTTAATTTTCATAATAGGCGTTGTTTACATGAAATGTTTTATTTTATTTGTATGTTTAAATTTCTTTTTTACTTATCTTACTGCCAACAATTTGTGATGCTCTGTAATTTTTATCAATAAAACAGTAATTTATTACTTCCATCACTAAATTACTTGTATTAAATTCACGCCTACTCAGTTTCATGGATCCTATTTCAGTTGGTGCATAAGAAATAATTTCTAATTTTTGAGCCAACTTATTCCTCTAACTTTATTTTTACTAGCTTTTGATATGGACGACGTGTGCGAGTATGTAACTTTAGGCACTTTACTCCTATTTTGCTAGCGATGTAACCGACATAAATATATATTTTATCACTAATAAATGCTTTCGATTTTTTTTGTTTCATTTACCGTGTTCGTTTTTACCTCATTTTTGGTGCTGATTTCGAATGAAAAGTTCGTAGGTTCGAGTCCCCGTATCTGCATGGTATTTTTCCGGAGCGAGCAGCTCCTCTGGTGATTTAGATGTGGGTAACATTCTCAGTGAAAGGATAAAGAATGCTTTATTCCAAACAATCAAGCCTGATACACACCACCTTGTACACCAACATCAAATGCCTCACAACTAACACCAGGACGCCATGACGGTTACCCCACCGGTCAAGCCGGTACCCATTTCCGACACCTGGGTAGAGTGGGGAATTGTGGCTGAGTTCTCCCTTTTCCCAACGGGGAGAATCGCCGCGCGGCGCCGGGATTCGAACTGCCGACACCTTCCCATGAAGGTGTCGGCCAAGTAATACTCGTATCTTATAATTATTGTAACATCGACATCAGTGGTTGACTCGACTGAAGGCCAAGCAGTAAAGGGTTCCTCTGGCATGTGTGTAGTTCGTGCTAACATTTTGAGGTCCATGAGGCCCTGTTAAAGCCTATAAAAAGAAATAAAAGGACACCTGAGTGGAGTGAGGAGTTGTGACTGAGTCACGGTAGAGGAAACAAGGTAGGTTCAAACCAGTCTTTTTTCGTCGACTGTGTGGGTTTGGTGACGTCACAGCAACGAACCAATAGCAGTGCTCATATTGCACCTGGTAGCACTGCTACCCCCAAATCTGGCTCCACTATTGGTCTAACGTCACTGCGCTCTGGTGACGTCATAAAGTTTGTTCGAAATAAAGCCGTTCTATTGGCTAGCCGAACAAGAGGAGGTGTATTTTCTCCCATAGAAATGACCCTACCTTGTTGCCTCTACCGTGGGCTGAGTTCTCCCTTTTCCAACGTGGAAAACTGGTGGCACCGCCGGGATTTGAACCCCCGATGCCTTCCCGTGAAGGGCGCGCTCTTGACCACTCGGTCACAGTGACCCCGGACTAGGATCTCGTCAGTGAGATGCGGGACGCGGGAGGGAGCCTTGAGGAAAGTGATTAATACTTTGACTGCGACAACTAAATATTAAGTTCAACATCAAACTCAAATTTAAAGTCAATTGTAGTAAACTATTTAGAAAATAGCAAACATGAACTGGGTCGTGCCTTCATTTAGCTTTGATTAAGTATTTATGGAAATTGAATTTGCGACTACTGGTCGGTCAGCAGCGTTTTGAAAATTACCTCCGTGTACCACTGGGGGTGCACGTAGCTGTCAAAGGCATCAATGAGGATAGGGAGCTTAGTAGAGAAGTGCTTGCTGTAGAAGGAGGACTTGTCTGTTTATGTAGCACAAGGACGTACAATTGACGTATTATTTATTTACTAGTGTAAACGTGCCGTCATAAATGACGGGATTGGATATTTTCATTGAATAAGTCCTTCACACGTGGATGCCCAACAAATATATCCATCCCAACAGTACCCGCCGTTAAAATATTCTTGCACTTGTGCACTGGTGAAAAATACATCGCAGATACGGTCACTATAGTATCACAGATACGGTCACGAGTATCACAGATACGGTCACTAGTATCACAGATACGGTCACTAGTATCACAGATACGGTCACTAGTATCACAGATACGGTCACGAGTATCACAGATACGGTCACTAGTATCACAGATACGGTCACTAGTATGACAGACACGGTCACTAGTATGACAGACACGGTCACTAGTATCACAGATACGGTCATTGAGCATCTTTCAAATCAAGGAAGGTTTTTTTTAAGAAGCAGACTTTAAACAAATAAATGAACACACCAAGGGTATTATTAGGTAAGATTTATAAATAACTTAGGTCAATAATTAGCCAGATATACCTAGTGAAATTACCAGAACCTATTTCAAGTGTTGCCAAAACAATTGTAAATTAGTTTACAAAGTGTCTAATTCGGTACCTTGTACAAATACTTTTTTTAGCCCTTGCAAGGTATTACAGTGATTTTTAAACGACTTGACGGGGTGACTTGCACAGGGTCTTGGTACTCGGAACATTATTGCGTATCTGTTATCGTCAAACCTGTTATAGCCGCCCCTGTTATCGGTATTTCTGTTATGGCCAACCCTATTATTGACGCTCTGTTATAGTCTCTCCTATTATTGACAACCCTGTTATCGCCGTTCCTGTTATCGACAACCCTGTTATCGCCGTTCCTGTTATCGACACCCTTGTTATCGCCTCTCCTATTTTTCGAAAACCCTGTTATCGCCGTTCCTGTTATCGCCACTCTTGTTATAGCCAGCCCTATTTTAGCCAGCCCTACAATCGCCGCGTCCTGTCCTCCTGTGAGCACAAGTTCACGCAGAGATAAAGACGCCGGCAGCCGCAGAGTTGGCGGTGCGCTGCGTGTCGTGAGGAGGTGGAAAATTCCAAAGTGCAATGCAAAGCAAGAAAAATATAAAATAAAATGCCAGACGTGAACGTTGCTCTTGAGGTTCGTGTGTCATACGTTGTGTGAGGAGCGTACCGGCTGATATCTTGCCTAATGATACCTTTGGTACGTTGGTTTATTCATATGTTGGTTTGGTGTCAGCTTCTTGGTGTGTTTTACGGTCAAATATATGCTTAATGACCGTAACCTGTGATACTAGTGACCGGATCTGTGAAACTATAGTGACCGTATCTATGATACGAGCTTCACTAGTGCACAAGTGCTATAATATTTTGATGGTGGGTACTGTTGGGTTGGATATATTTGTGGGGCATCCACGTCTGGAGGATTTATTTAATGGCGGGTACTGTTGGGATGGATATATTTGTTGGGCATCCACGTCTGGAGGATTTATTTAATGGCGGGTACTGTTGGGTTGGATATATTTGTTGGGCATCCACGTCTGGAGGATTTATTTAATGGCGGGTACTGTTGGGATGGATATATTTGATGGGCATCCACGTCTGGAGGATTTATTTAATGGCGGGTACTGTTGGGATGGATATATTTGTTGGGCATCCACGTCTGGAGGATTTATTTAATGGCGGGTACTGTTGGGATGGATATATTTGTTGGGCATCCACGTCTGGAGGATTTATTTAATGGCGGGTACTGTTGGGTTGGATATATTTGTTGGGCATCCACGTCTGGAGGATTTATTTAATGGCGGGTACTGTTGGGATGGATATATTTGTTGGGCATCCACGTCTGGAGGATTTATTTAATGGCGGGTACTGTTGGGATGGATATATTTGTTGGGCATCCACGTCTGGAGGATTTATTTAATGGCGGGTACTGTTGGGATGGATATATTTGCTGGGCATCCACGTCTGGAGGATTTATTTAATGGCGGGTACTGTTGGGATGGATATATTTGTTGGGCATCCACGTCTGGAGGATTTATTTAATGGCGGGTACTGTTGGGATGGATATATTTGTTGGGCATCCACGTCTGGAGGATTTATTTAATGGCGGGTACTGTTGGGATGGATATATTTGTTGGGCATCCACGTCTGGAGGATTTATTTAATGGCGGGTACTGTTGGGATGGATATATTTGTTGGGCATCCACGTCTGGAGGATTTATTTAATGGCGGGTACTGTTGGGATGGATATATTTGTTGGGCATCCACGTCTGGAGGATTTATTTAATGGCGGGTACTGTTGGGATGGATATATTTGTTGGGCATCCACGTCTGGAGGATTTATTTAATGGTGGGTACTGTTGGGATGGATATATTTGTTGGGCATCCACGTCTGGAGGATTTATTTAATGGCGGGTACTGTTGGGATGGATATATTTGTTGGGCATCCACGTCTGGAGGATTTATTTAATGGCGGGTACTGTTGGGATGGATATATTTGTTGGGCATCCACGTCTGGAGGATTTATTCAATGGCGGGTACTGTTGGGATGGATATATTTGTTGGGCATCCACGTCTGGAGGATTTATTCAATGGCGGGTACTGTTGGGATGGATATATTTGTTGGGCATCTACATCTGGAGGATTTATTTTTTGGCGGGTACTGTTGGGATGGATATGTTTGTTGGGCATCCACGTCTGGAGGATTTATTCAATGGCGGGTACTGTTGGGATGGATATATTTGTTGGGCATCCACGTCTGGAGGATTTATTCAATGGCGGGTACTGTTGGGATGGATATATTTGTTGGGCATCCACATCTGGAGGATTTATTTTTTGGCGGGTACTGTTGGGATGGATATATTTGTTGGGCATCCACGTCTGGAGGATTTATTCAATGGCGGGTACTGTTGGGATGGATATATTTGTTGGGCATCCACGTCTGGAGGATTTATTTAATGGCGGGTACTGTTGGGATGGATATATTTGTTGGGCATCCACATATCCAAGATATATTTACGCAAAATATTGTATTCTGCCATTTTTGGCGGGCCGTGTACAGTAGTATGTGCATATACTCTCGTTTTTGTTGTCGTTTCCATGACTAGAGAACTTGATCAATGTTGAATTTATTGTTGTCAACAACTTGAATAATTTCATTACGTAATTTAGGTAATTGCAGACATTTTAAGACGTTTTACACGAATGACATTGTGACCGCAAATGCTTAGTTTTCGAGACATAGCATAAATAACGTTCAGGTACGAATAACATTACCGGCAGCTTCGATATGGCTCTTCCGGTGGAAGGTGGGGTCAATAAGCAGTATAGTGCAGTCACGGAAATTGAAAATTCAGTTCCAAAGAATCACTTAAGGAACACATTTAAAAACGTTTTACGCGAATGACATTCTGCTCGCTGATGCGTTATTTTCGAATAATTGAACTTTGAAGTTGGCCTTTGCGCCAAATGAAGCGAGCGCCCGAAATGGAATTTAATTAATAACGGAAGCTATTACAAACGTAAAGAGGTTGGGTCGTGAGGGGGAGGCACAGTTCTTCTAGTGAAAATTATAAATAAAGCTTCTCACCCACCCGTTAGGGTGACGACCGCAATCTTGTTGACATCGGCTCTAAGATGGCGGCGCCCATGGTGGTCGCCATCTTAGAGCCGATGTAAACAAGATTGCGGTCGTCACGTTAATGGGTGGGTTAGAAGCTTTATTTATAATTTTTGCTAGAAGAACTGTGCCTCCCCCTCACGACCCAACCTCTTTACGTTTGTAATAGGGGGTTAGCTTCCGTTTTTAATTAAATTACGCTCGCTTCCTTTGGCGCGGGAAGGCCAACTCCAAAGTTCAATAATTCGAAAATAAAGCATCAGCGAGCAGAATGTCGTTCATGTAAAACGTTCTTAAATGGGTTCCTTTAGTGATTGTTTGGAATATAATTATTAATTTCCGTGATTGCATTAAACTTCACATTGACCATCGATTTCAAGGTTTTCGGTGCCTAATCATAGTTAATTAGTTCGAAATGAATAAGTTTTTTTCTATGCATTTTCCTGCGCAAATGAGTGTTTAACGAATTATAGCGGTAAGTTCAGTTCTGTCTATGACGAATGCGCACGAATAAATCCCTACTCATTGATTTTCGAATTTTTGTTGCTTGAATCATGGTAATAACATCGAAATAAACAACTTTTCTTCTCTACTCCTTTTCCGTCAAATGAGTACTTGACGAGGTATGGCGGTAGGTTTGGTTTCGTCTTTGATGACGATCGCGCTGGAAGCGAAACTCCATTGCAGTGTCTTCATCGATAAGTTACTTGCCGCTTCAAACACTTGAGTTGCGGTAACTAATTCACGGCTATAACTCGTCAAATACTCATTTCCGACGGAAAGTGCATAGAGGAAAAATTGTTTATTTCGGTCTAATTAAGTATGCATAGGCACCGAAAATTCGAAAATCGATTACTGGCAAACGCTTTACATTTACCGGAACAGAATTATATAATCGGTTGCTTAGCCGCCGCATTGTTGGGTCACGCCCACTTATTTGCTCGTCGTAGCCGTGCGATTATCGAACTTGCCTCCGTGCAGGCAGACCCGGGTTCGAGTCCCGGCGGTGGTGGCGATTTTCTCTATTGGGTATAGGGGAACAAGGTCAATATGAAGCGTGATGCAGTCAAAGGAAATGGGAATTTCATTCCCAAGAATCACTAAAAGAACTCATTCAAGAACGTTTTACATGAATGACATTCTGCTCGCTGATGCGTTATTTTAGAATTATCCAGCTTTAAAGTTATAGGTGAAATCACTTTCCCACGCAAAATGTGCAACAGAGAGTACGACCAGGTTGGGTCGGGAAAGGCAAAGTTCGGATCATGAGGTGTCAAAGTTTTCGCCAGAACTTCGTAGAAATAAAAGATTGATAGAAATTGTTAATAAAAGGATAAGAAATATTGTTATCAATTGAGAACACAAAAAAGTTAACGTACTATATCTCGTACTTTGTGCTTTTGACGTTTTTTTAGTCGTCATTACTACGTCGTTACCTTTAAAGTTAGCTCATAGATGACGCCACTCGGTACCGTCACCTTTACTGTCAGCTCATAGATGGCGCCACCCGCTACGGCCGCCGCCATCATGGAGCAGATGTAAACACAACAATTAACGTGACCTTAATGGGTTGCTTCCAACCTTTATTTATAATTTTCTCTAGAAGAACTGTGGCTTCCTCTCACGACCCAACCTCTTTACGTTTGTAATAGGGGGTTAGCTTCCGTTATTAAATTCCCCTTCCTTTGGCGGCTTCCTTTAGCGCGCGGAAGCCTACTTCGAAGTCGATTAATTCTAAAATAACGCATCAGTGAGCAGAATGTCATTCATGTAAAACGTACTTAAATGGGTTCCTCTAGTGATTCTTGGGAATAAAATTCCCATTTCCTTTGATTGCATCACGCTTCATATTGACCGGGAAAAATTCCAAGCACAATACCCCACCCTACCCAGGTGTCAGAAATGGGTACCGGTCTTGACCGGGGGAAAGCGTCATGGCGTCCGGTTAATGTTGAGGATTATTCGGGAAACGATATTTGCTTTTTAGGTGCCTCAACATAGTTACTTAGATGGAAATGAGCACGTTTTTTTTCTATGCACTTTCCGTCATAAATAAGTATTTTACGAGTTATAGCGGTGAATTAGTTACCGCAACTCGGGTGTTTGAAGCGGGAAGTAATTCATTTGGCCCAGCGAATAGCAACGCTGCAATGGCGTCTCGCTTCCGGTTTTCTCGTTATCAAAGACGAAACTAAACTTACCGCTATAATTCGTAAAATAATCATTTACGACGGAAAGTGCATAGAAGAAAACTTGTTTATTTCCATCTAATTTACTATGTTTAGCATTCGAAAAGTGGATAATCGATTCCCGGATAATCCTCAACATTAACCTGGCGTCCTGGCGTTAGTTAAAAAGCATTTGAAAATCCTATGTACAAGGTGATATGTATCAGGCTTGATTGGAAATAAAGCATCCGTAGATACCTTCATTATTATTATAATAATTCTACTGTTGAAATACCCCTTCTGCATTGATTCCACGTTCCCTCATTTCCATACTAAATGGTGCCTTGCTCTCTTTGGATCGCCTCTCATGGGGATACAACTATTGTATCTATGGGAATTAGCGCTCCCAGGGGAAAAATGTGAGGGCCCGAGCTGAGAGTTTGGTAGGCCTTCTTTTTGTTGAAATAAATGTTTTTGTTATGTTAAGGACCACCTTTTATCGGTTCACTGCTGTCCTGTTTTTCAGCACCTCTGACTTTCTTCTTCAACTTTTATCTTATTTCATGAACTTCTTTCTCATCTTACTGTTTCCATGCCCCTTCAGCATAGATTCCTCATTTTCTTATCTCCATACCAAATGGTGCCTTCCTCCTTCCTCTCTTTGGATCGCCCTTGTTGCGGATAGAGAGGCTTGAACTAACCAATAAGCTAACTTGCGTGTATAGTACAGTATTCTCAACACATTGACTGCTACACGACCCGTCTATGGGTCGTTTGAAGATTATTTAACCATCTTTTGAAACCAATGCAATTTAACGGACTCAATGTTTGTTGGTATTTATTAGTTTTTAAACAAACTTTCCAACTTGAATTTGAGTTGAATATTGAACTTCAGTTTAGCCCCTCCCAGTCAGCGCGTTAAATCCTGTCCCTCACAGGGAGGGGATTTATTATATAATTATAATTAAGTGTACCATTATAATTATACTTCTATAATTTTAATTTGGTAATCATTAACACGTTAGTTGCGATGGGTTAAACCGAAGTTCAATATTCAACTTGAATTTAAAGTCAAAAGTGATAAGCAAATTTGTAAATATCAAACATTAACTGGGCCTGTTAAATACCACTAATTTAGAAAGGTTGTTAGAATTTTTCAAAACGACCCATCGATGGGTCGTTTCGCAGCAGGAAAAACCTAAGCACGACCCACCGGTGGGTCGTGTCGCAGTCAACGTGTTAATTATAGAACTACCACTTGCAGGGGAAAAAGTGAGGTCCCGCGCTGAGAGTCTGATAAGCCTCCCTTTAGTTGACAGGTTGTAGAGAAATGCTTAAAGCGCGAGTGCCTTTCACGAGAAAGGTCGGCGGTTCCAGCTCGGTGATTCTCCCCTTTGGGAAAAGGAAAAACTTCGCCACCGTCCCCCACTCCACCCTGGTACCAGTGATCATCCATAGCGTCCTGGTGAGTTATAATTATTTAACACTTTGACTGTGTCGTGCCCCACCGGTGGTACACGGAGGTAATTTTCTTAATGCTGCTGACCGACCAGTAGTCACAAACTCAGCTTCCATAAATACTTAATCAAAGCTAAATGAAGGCATGATCCAGTTCATGTTTGCTATTTTCCAAATAGTTTACTACAATTGACTGCACATTTGAGTTTGGCATTGAACTTAATATTTAGTTGCCGCAGTCAATGTATTAAAAACTCCATGAACAAGATGGTATGTATCATGTTTGATAGAAGAAAACGTCAGCAATTTTCGCATCTGTCGTTGCTAAAATCAAATAGTTTTGGTTTAAAGGACCTTTTATTTTCGTTCATCGCTGTTCTATTTTCAGCACCTCTGATTTTCTTCTTCAATTTCCTTCTCGTTCCAGAATCTTCCTTCTCAATTTACTGTTTCTATGTGCAGAGGATCTCGAGTGAAGGCTCCTCTTGTGCATATTTTCCGCGTTCCCTCAACTTCTGACAAAATACCACCTTCATTCTATCTTCCTTCGGTGAACCTTTCTAGGGGTTAGGGACGGTGCAACCATTTGATCGTCCAATGTAATCCACAGTAATACCGAGTCACAGGAATGTTTGTCCTGGTCCCTCTAGGACAGCGGTGCTTAGCCTTGTTGGAGGTACTGAACCCCACAAGTTCCGTACATGCTTTCATCGGACCCTTCGTAGTTGGAAAAATAAGGTGTGTTTTTTTATTTTCAATTCAAAACATACGTATCTAACTATATATACAAATACTGTATTAGTGCACAAACTGTACCATGGCGAACCTAGGGGTTCGATCGAACCCAGGTTAAGAAGCACTGCTCAAGGAACTAGCGCTCCTGAGTGGCAACTCGAGCTCGCCCTCCAAAGGGTCAGCACCACCTGCAGCTCTGGTCAGCGGTGGGTTTAGCTGTACGGCCAGGCAAACCTATGTTATTCTCTACTTCTATTCTGTTCTTTACTTTGCTTTTGTCCCCTCAGGGGAACGCAACTATTGTATCTATGGGAATTAGCGCTCCCAGGGGGGCTATGTGAGGTCCCGAGCTGAGAGTTAGGTAGGCCTTCTTTTTGTTGAAATAGAATGTTTTTATGTTACAGACCACCTTCTTTTAGTTCACTGCTGTCCTGTTTTTCAGCACCTACTACTTTCTTCTTCAACTTTGGTCTTGTTTCATGAACTTCTTTCCCGACTTACTGTTTCTATGCCCCTTTTGCATAGATTCCTTGTTCCTTTGTCTCCATACTAATTAACTTATAATCTAATCTACTTCGCTCGCTTTTGTTTTTTAATTCTCATTCGTTTTCACTTCTCTCTCTCTCTCTCTCTCCCTCTCTCTCTCTCTCTCTCTCTCTCTCTCTCTCTCTCTCTCTCTCTCTTTTCCGTGAGGGAAGCCGGCGCCCCGTACCACCGACCTCGTGCACGAGTATCTCAGTTCCCGGTTTTCCTAATTTTAAGTTGACATATAAGTGCTTTGCTTTCTGGCTATTCGAATTAAAAATAAGTGTCAAGATACACGTCTTAAATCTCATTTTTAATTTAGGAAAGTCGATGAATAAAAAATTCCCCTCAGGGGGATACAAGTATTGTATCTATGGGAATTAGCGCTCCCAGGGGGACAATGTGAGGGCCCGAGCTAAAGGTTAGGTAGGCTTTCTTTTTGTTAAAATAGAATAGGTTTTGTTATGTTACGGACCATCTTTTTTCGGTTGACTGCTGTCCTGTTTTTCAGCACCTATTGCTTTCTTCTTCAACTTTTGTCTTGTTTCATGAACTTCTTTCCTAGCTTACTGTTTCTGTGCACCTTGTGCATAGATTCCGCGTTCCCTCAACTCCATACTAAATGGTGCCTTCCTCTTTCCTCTCTTGGAACATCTTTGTCGTGGTTAAGGGAGGCTAAAACTTTCTTATATAATAATAATAATAATAATAATGAATAAAAAATTCTAGAACGTTTCGAACTCCAGAGTCATGATCAACTTTGATTATCATTGACTTTCCTAACTAAATAGTGAGATTTAGGGCGTATATCTCGGCGCTTATATTTATAACGATCCAAAAACCTGCGCCTGCCGTGCCAGCGCAGTGGGCTGTGGCAGCATCGCCCTCAATCATTTCTTTTCGACTATTGACATGGGTATTACCATACTCATGTGTGTGTAACATCTATGTGTATTAACTTTAAGATACTTTGAAAACCAATGACGGTACTATCTTTTTCGTGCCATATTTATTAGAAATAAACTATTTTTTCTTTCTTTTTCTTCTTTTTTCCTGAAAAGCAGGTATTGAAGTCAACTGAATTTTTATAGAATTGTTAAGTTATTGCCAGGTGGTTTGTTGTGGGCAGAACAAACATTTCGGATCTTTTTTCTTTTTGCATTTCAGCGAGAAGGTCTGCTCTGCCTGAGGCCGGGACAGCTGTGGGGACTTGGTGAGAGGCGCTGGGAGACGGGCTGGGGACTTGGTGAGAGGCGCTGGGAGACGGGCTGGGGACTTGGTGAGAGGCGTTGGGAGACGGGCTGGGGACTTGGAGAGAAGCGCTGGGAGACGGGCTGGGGACTTGGTGAGAGGCGCTGGGAGACGGGCTGGGGACTTGGTGAGAGGCGCTGGGAGACGGGCTGGGGACTTGGTGAGAAGCGCTGGGAGACGGGCTGGGGACTTGGTGAGAGGCGCTGGGAGACGGGCTGGGGACTTGGTGAGAGGCGCTGGGAGACGGGCTGGGGACTTGGTGAGAGGCGCTGGGAGACGGGCTGGGGACTTGGTGAGAAGCGCTGGGAGACGGGCTGGGGACTTGGTGAGAGGCGCTGGGAGACGGGCTGGGGACTTGGTGAGAGGCGCTGGGAGACGGGCTGGGAACTTGGTGAGAGGCGCTGGGAGACGGGCTGGGGACTTGGTGAGAGGCGCTGGGAGACGCTCCCCTTTCCTCTCCCCAGCAGCGGCGGCTGCACACAGCCTCACGTGCCTCACAGCTGTTCGAACTTGAAAAAACTATTGCTGATGTTTTTCTTCATAATCTAGAATAGTTGAACAGAAGCTGAGTTTAGATGAGCTGGTGGGAGGTGGTTAGTAAATATAGATCAGAGATCAGTAAATCACCCTCAGTGTAGGTGATCAGTAAATATAGATCAGAGATCAGTAAATCGCCCTCAGTGTAGGTGATCAGTAAATATAGATCAGAGGTCAGTAAATCACCCTCAGTGTAGGTGAGCAGTAAATATAGATCAGAGATCAGTAAATCACCCTCAGTGTAGGTGAGCAGTAAATATAGATCAGAGATCAGTAAATCGCCCTCAGAGTAGGTGAGCAGTAAATATAGATCAGATATCAGTAAATCGCCCTCAGTGTAGGTGATCAGTAAATATAGATCAGAGATCAGTAAATCACCTCAGTGTAGGTGAGCAGTAAATATAGATCAGAGATCAGTAAATCACCCTCAGTGTAGGTGATCAGTAAATATAGATCAGAGATCAGTAAATCGCCCTCAGTGTAGGTGAGCAGTAAATATAGATCAGAGATCAGTAAATCGCCCTCAGTGTAGGTGATCAGTAAATATAGTGGCAAATGTTTATTTTCTGTTGACGTATTATCAATTTCATGTATTTGATTACGATGTAGAGTTTGTATTTCGTTTGTTATTTATTTGAATACATTATGGTTCATTACTTCACCGTCAACCTTTACGAGCGTATGTGTGCACAAGTTATGAATTTGTAAAAGAA
Organism: Morinoia aosen; assembly: GCA_030386875.1. Taxonomy (NCBI): domain Eukaryota; kingdom Metazoa; phylum Arthropoda; class Malacostraca; order Amphipoda; family Talitridae; genus Morinoia; species Morinoia aosen. The sequence continues at coordinate 53,457,955 of CM059580.1, forward strand.
ACAATAAACTCCATTGAATAACAAAAAATTCTATTGTCTAAACAAATGTTCACTTTGCTTAAATCGCAAATTCACTAAAAATTTAAAAGCGAAGCAAATGCAAAGGAAAATAACTCATTTTTATTCAAATGAAAGAACAAAAAAAAATCGAAAACGTTTCGGAGACCAGCTCCATCGTCAGTTCTGTAAAATACCAAGTATAATCAATCTTACATAAGCATGAAAACTCGGTTGATACTAAGTTCTAATGATGGAGCTGGTCTCCGAAACGTTTTCGATTTTATTTTGTTCTTTCACTTGAATAAAAATGAGTAATTGTCTTAGCATTTGTTTCGCTTTTAGAAAAAAATTCTATTAAATACTGAAATTATATTCGATTGTTACATATTTCCTGATGAAAGAAGCGCGTATTTGCACAGACAAAATAGAATGCATAATTCTAGTATAATACTTCGTAGTACAGAGTTGTCCAAAAGTCCAGCCATGCAACGTTTCGTGTAGTATGTGATGAAGTAGTCGCACGATTCTCCAGCCACTTCCTCCCATTCCTCTGCACAAATTGTCTCCAAGTCTCCCGTGCCCGCTGGAGCTTGTGGTGTTCTCCCCCCAGGCTGCAACACGCTTCGGGCAGACTTTGAGCTATCTTTTCCGTGATAGGATAGCCCGAAGCGAGTGCCTGAGGTACAACCGTATTCGGCAGGATATGGACAACACGGGGGTAAAACGGTAATTATATTGGTGCCTGTTAGGTACATGGAACACGGACCATTACACTGGGCACTCGGTGACTACTATGGGCACTGTTCGTTACTCGTAAATTACGTAATGATTGGAACACAGCACTAATACGTGATGGTCGAAATACCATACTATTCGAGAAGAACGTAATGATTGAAACACAATCCTATGTGAGAATAGCACAAATATGTGGTGATTGGAGTACAATCCTATTCGAGAATGACATAAATTGAAACACGATCCTATGCGAGAATGGCACAAATACGTGATGATTGAAGCACAATCCTATTCGGGAATGACGTAATGATTGAAACACAATCCTACGCGAGAATAGCACAAATACGGGATGATTGAAGCACAACCCTATTCGGGAATGACGTAATGATTGAAACCCAATCCTACGCGAGAATAGCACAAATACGTGATGATTGAAGCACAATCCTATTCGGGAATGACGTAATGATTGAAACACAATCCTATGCGAGAATAGCACAAATACGTGACGATTGAAGCACAATCCTATTCGGGAATGACGTAATGATTGAAACACAACCCTATGCGAGAATAGTACTAATACGTGATGATTGAAGTACAATCCTATTCGAAAATGACATAAATTACGTAAATGATTGAAACACAATCCTATGCGAGAATAGCACTAATACGTGATGATTGAAATACAATACTATGCGAGAATTTACGTAATGAATGACACAAGCACCAATAGCGGGTAACGTCCGCGAGGACGCTACTTACGAACGCAGCGGTGAGACGTGATGATTGGTGCTACGTCATGCGACTGTTACGAACAGGTCAGCTGGTGCTAGCGGGGCGCCGAGACGAGGCTAGTCAGCTGGGTCGGTCCCAGCCGCCACGCGGTTCGCCGTTGTAGCTGATAAGTAGCTACGGCGAGGCTAGCCGGCCGGAGCGGGCGAGAGGTGTCGTAGAGCGGCTTGGCCGACGACGCCGGCGCGGGGGGTTGCAACGTGACTTTTTTTTGGCTTTGAAACACCTTGAAGCTTCAAGACGCTACTAGGTTTAAGACCTTGCAACACCTTGGGGCGTCGATAGGCAGGGCCGGTCTCCGGAGCTTGGTGCAGGTACGCGAGAGACAAAGTCGATCTCGGAAGCTAGATGCCGGAACACGAGGCTGGTGCTGGAGATGTGACTTGAACGAGGACGAGGGCTTGAGTGAGTGCGAGCCTTGTTGGGGTCGCCTTATGTAGGCCTCGAGTGCAAGCCCTGAGTCCGGGCGTGAGTCCTGATTGGTCGCGAGTTTGTGGGCCTGTGGTGCTGGAGGCAGGAAGCCGTTGTAGCTTACGGGCACCTTTTCTCATAGTCGCGAGGCGGCTTCTCTCAGGTCCCGTGTTTGGTTGAGTAGGCGCTTCGGGTCCGGAGGTGCTCTGGAACGGATGCGGTTGTAGTCTGGAGGCAGCTTTTCTCAGGTCTTGTGGGGGTCCGCGGCTTGCCGCTGGGATCACCACAAGCTCTCGCATGAATTTGAACTTTCAAATATGGTCACAAATTTTCTACGGGGTTCAAATCTGGCTCCTGACTTGGCCATTCTAGTAACTCGATTAGTAATTATAGTAATAGTAAGTAATTATTAACTTTATACTCTCATTGGCAAGACATGGTCCCCTCAGGAGGACACAACTATTGTATTTATGGGAATTAGCGCTCCCTGGGGGACTATGTGAGGGCCCGACCTGAGAGTTAGGTAAGCCTTCTTTTTGTTGAAATGAAATGTTTTTGACATGTTAAGGACCATCTTTTTTCGGTTCACTGCTGTCTTATTGTTCAGCACCTACTACTTTCTCCTTCAACTTTTGTCTTGTTTCATGAACTTCTTTCTCAAATTACTGTTTGTGTCCCCCTTCTGCATAGATTCCCCATTCTCATATTCCCCATCCAAATGAAGCTGTCCTCCCTCTCTTCGATACGCTCTTTTTTGTAGCGGTTAGGGAGGCTTAAACTAACTTATAGTCTAATCTGGCAAGACATTATTTGGTAGACTTCACCTAGTGCTTAGGATCGTTGTCCTGTTGTAAGGCCCACTCTTCGTGTGATGCTCTTCAACGTAGGACTCTAAATTATTAATAAATAAATTCTAAATAAGGTAAATAAATTACAACTGTAAATGAATTACATATTCTACGTAGGACTGTAAATTATCGTTCAGAATGTTTTGATCTTTCCCTGCCTTTCTTTTATGATCTAATACACGTTAAGTTGCCGGTGCCACTCGCAGAGAACACCGTGATGTTGCCACCTCCAAACTTTACAGGTAATATTCCTATTGTATTTAATACGTTAAAAAGTGAATATTCCAATTGTATTTAGTACGTTAAAAAGCGAATATTCCTATTGTATTTAGTACGTTAAAAAGCGAATATTCTTATTGTATTTAATACGTTAAAAAGAGAATATTCCTATTGTATTTAGTACGTTAAAAAGCAAATATTCTTATTGTATTTAATACGTTAAAAAGTGAATATTCCTATTGTATTTAATAAGTTAAAAAGCGAATATTCTCATTGTATTTAATACGTTAAAAAGTGAATATTCCTATTGTATTTAGTACGTTAAAAAGTGAATATTCCTATTGTATTTAGTACGTTAAAAAGCGAATATTCTTATTGTATTTAATACGTTAAAAAGTGAATATTCCTATTGTATTTAGTACGTTAAAAAGCAAATATTCTTATTGTATTTAATACGTTAAAAAGTGAATATTCCTATTGCATTTAATACGTTAAAAAGTGAATATTCCTATTGTATTTAGTACGTTAAAAAGCGAATATTCCTATTGCATTTAATACGTTAAAAAGCGAATATTCCCATTGTATTTAATACGTTAAAAAGTGAATATTCCTATGGTATTTAGTGCATTTTAGTTTAGTACCTCTATTTTGTTCAGTTCATGTTTGGTAGACTACTTTCTATCTATCTTTCCTATATTATTTAGTACATTAAAAAGTTAAAATTCCAGTAGTATTTCGTCCAAACAAATCAATTTTCGACGCGTCAGTCCATGGAATATTTTGCCAGCTTGCATCAGGTCACTGATCCCATCCGCAGAGTATCTCCTCCGGGAGGCACAACTATTGTATCCATGGGAATTAGCGCTCCCAGGGGGAAAATGCGAAGTCCCTAGTTGAGAATGTTTCACTTTCGCTGGAAAAGCAGTTTAACTTTCTTTACGTTCAGAATCAAGTTTCAAACGCGCATATCTCTGTCTTTTGCAATGGTCAACGAAGGAGGTTTTCTAGAAGTGCGAGATGCGAGTCGGCTGCTTTTAATTCATTGCTAATAGTTGGTAGTGAAAAACCAGTTACTGAAGCCATTGAATCTTATAACCCTTTTTTCTGGCTGTCATTGGGTTATTACCAATATTTGGTGTCCTTTTCCTTATTAAGCACCCCTCAGGGGGACACGACTATTGTATCAATGGGAATTACCCCTCAGGGGGACACGACTATTGTATCTATGGGAATTACCCCTCAGGGGGACACAACTATTGTATCTATGGGAATTACCCCTCAGGGGGACACAACTATTGTATCTATGGGAATCACCCCTCAGGGGGACACAACTATTGTATCTATGGGAATTTGCGCTCCCAGGGGGAAATGTGTGAGGGCCCGAGCTGAGAGTTCGGTAGGCCTTCTTTTTGTTGAAATGAAATGGTTTTGTTATGTTAAGGTCCATCTTTTTTCCCCTTTCACTGTTGTCCTGTTTTGTAGCAGCACCAACTTTTATCCAACTGAACTTAACGTTTCTATACCCCTTCTACATAGATTCAGGCATTCCCATGTCTCCATATTAAATGGTGTCTTCCTCCTTCCTCTCTTCGAAACCATCTTATTTTTAGCAGGCTTAAACTGACATTTTTATATAAATATAATTATTTTACAATCTATTCTAATTTTTGCTCCTTTGATAAATTCTTTATGCATACACACTCAAATAAAGGATCAGGCACGTGCCATGTTTGTTCAGCATAAATACACAAAGTACTCCCCGTCGGATATAGTTGGTCCATATCAATGTTGAAGTTGTTTGGAAATACTGGCAACAAGACAATAGTGAACATTTGAGGAGGGAGGCTTGCAAAACTGCTGGTCGTAACAAAACTATGAACTTTGCTCTGTAATACAGTTCATGAAATCGATAATGTATAAACATCGATGAATAAGACTTTTTAAACAATAAAATAAATAACAATAAATCTGCATTATAATTTAATACATGAAATCGATAATGCACCAACAGAAGAAACATATTTGCCATTATATTTACCCAATACTTGTTAACACTTTGACTGCGACGTGCGCCACCGGTGGTACACGAAGGTAATTTTCACAATGCTGCTGACCGACCAGTAGTCACAAACTCAATTTTCATAAATACTTAATCAAAGCTAAATGAAGGCATGATCCAGTTCATGTTGGATTTTTTCAAAATAGTTCACTACAATTGACTTTAAATTTGAGTTTGGCATTGAACTTAATATTTAGTAGTCGCAGTCAAACTGTAAATTTATTCTTCAATTCTTCTGAGATTTGAATCGAACTTGGAAGAATTCCTTCTCTCTCTAGTTGTACTTCCAACAGATGTTGCAGCCTGCAGCTGTCGCCGCCGTCAGCCAAAGTAATCTATTCTGGTGACTGCTGCAAAGTAAGGAGAATGTTGTTCTGGTGACTGCTGCAGAGTAAGGAGAATGTTGTTCTGGTGACTGCTGCAAAGTAAGGAGAATGTTGTTCTGGTGACTGCTGCAAAGTAAGGAGAATGTTGTTCTGGTGACTGCTGCAGAGTAAGGAGAATGTTGTTCTGGTGACTGCTGCAAAGTAAGGAGAATGTTGTTCTGGTGACTGCAGCAAAGGAAGGAGAATGTTGTTCTGGTGACTGCTGCAGAGTAAGGAGAATGTTGTTCTGGTGACTGCTGCAGAGTAAGGAGAATGTTGTTCTGGTGACTGCTGCAAAGTAAGGAGAATGTTGTTCTGGTGACTGCTGCAAAGTAAGGAGAATGTTGTTCTGGTGACTGCTGCAAAGTAAGGAGAATGTTGTTCTGGTGACTGCTGCAAAGTAAGGAGAATGTTGTTCTGGTGACTGCTGCAAAGTAAGGAGAATGTTGTTCTGGTGACTGCTGCAGAGTAAGGAGAATGTTGTTCTGGTGACTGCTGCAAAGTAAGGAGAATGTTGTTCCGGTGACTGCTGCAAAGTAAGGAGAATGTTGTTCTGGTGACTGCTGCAAAGTAAGGAGAATGTTGTTCTGGTGACTGCTGCAAAGTAAGGAGAATGTTGTTCTGGTGACTGCTGCAAAGTAAGGAGAATGTTGTTCTGGTGACTGCAGCAAAGTAAGGAGAATGTTGTTCTGGTGACTGCTGCAAAGTAAGGAGAATGTTGTTCTGGTGACTGCTGCAGAGTAAGGAGAATGTTGTTCTGGTGACTGCTGCAAAGTAAGGAGAATGTTGTTCTGGTGACTGCTGCAAAGTAAGGAGAATGTTGTTCTGGTGACTGCTGCAGAGTAAGGAGAATGTTGTTCTGGTGACTGCTGCAAAGTAAGGAGAATGTTGTTCTGGTGACTGCAGCAAAGGAAGGAGAATGTTGTTCTGGTGACTGCTGCAGAGTAAGGAGAATGTTGTTCTGGTGACTGCTGCAGAGTAAGGAGAATGTTGTTCTGGTGACTGCTGCAAAGTAAGGAGAATGTTGTTCTGGTGACTGCTGCAAAGTAAGGAGAATGTTGTTCTGGTGACTGCTGCAAAGTAAGGAGAATGTTGTTCTGGTGACTGCTGCAAAGTAAGGAGAATGTTGTTCTGGTGACTGCTGCAAAGTAAGGAGAATGTTGTTCTGGTGACTGCTGCAGAGTAAGGAGAATGTTGTTCTGGTGACTGCTGCAAAGTAAGGAGAATGTTGTTCCGGTGACTGCTGCAAAGTAAGGAGAATGTTGTTCTGGTGACTGCTGCAAAGTAAGGAGAATGTTGTTCTGGTGACTGCTGCAAAGTAAGGAGAATGTTGTTCTGGTGACTGCTGCAAAGTAAGGAGAATGTTGTTCTGGTGACTGCAGCAAAGTAAGGAGAATGTTGTTCAATGTTGATCTGTGGAATTCCTCAAATCTATCACAGCTTCAACTAATCCATCGTGCTGCTCCGTGATGTTGAAGGCATTGGACGCAGCAGCCGAGGGGCTGTAGGCCTCTCCAGCAGTGCCCGCAATGCTGCTCTCCTCTCTGTGTCTGTCAAGTCCTTTGTTTTTCTATTGTATACTTGCTATTGGTATCGCACCTCAGGAGGGGACAACTCTTGTATCTAAGGGAATTAGCGCTCCCAAGGGAAAAATGTGAGGGCCCGAGCTAGGAGTTAGGTAGGCCTTCTTTTTTTAAATAAAATTTTTTTCGTTATGTTAAGGATCATCTTTTTTCAGTTCACTGCTGTCCTGTGTTTCAGCACCTACTACTTTCTTCTTCAACTTTTGTCTACTTTCATGAACTTCTTTCTCAACTTACTGTTTCTATGCCCCTTTTGCATAGATTCCGTGTTCCCTTATCTCCATACTAAATGGTGCCTTCCTCTCTTTGGAACGCTTTTTTTGTAGCGGCTTGGGAGGCTTGAACTAACATAACCTAATCTGCTCTGTAAACGCAACTTGCTATTCGTTCTCCTCTGCCCCACAAATGTCCATTAGCTCCGTGTTCTTTCTTCTGGAAATCTTCTAGTCTATAACAATAGGCCAGGGGTCCGCGGACCCCCACGAACCCCCGTCCGTGGCACTTTGACGGGGGGGGGGGGGATGGGGGGGGTCCGCCACTTTTAACGAATTAACCAGTGGATGCAGTTAAAGTAATGATTTATTTATAACTTTCTATGACTGTTGATATTATGAACCAGTGCGTACAATCTATATGTATAAATATTCCTAAATGAACTCATATGAGGGGGTCCTCAGCTTATTTGTGTGTAATAAAAGGGGGCCTTCATTGAAAAAAAGGTTGAGAACCGCTGTAACGGCAGTCACCGCTCCCAGGCGGACATGGTGAGGGTCCGACCTGAAGGTAAGGTAGGATTTTTTCTAAGAAATATTTTTTTTGTATAGTTTTGGCCCATCTTTTTTCGGATCACTGCTATCAAATTCTGATCAGCTACTATTTTTTCAATTTTTATTTTGTTCTGCGAACCTCCTTCATGACTTACAGTTTCTATCTATGTGCAGGGTCTCTGGTGCACGCATATACCTTGTGCATAAATCCCCGTTCCCTCATCTCCATATATGTACCTAATGGTGCCTCCATTTCCTTCTCTTCCGAACACCTTTGTTGTGGTTAGGGAGGCCTGATCAAAATAATCTAACGTCATTTGAGAGTTAGCGCTCCCGAAGAGAGAAGTGATGTCCCTATCCGAAAGGCTCGTTTCTATAAAAAATAGTTACTTTTTTGTGTAGGATCAATTTTTTGTTTCTATTTCTTCCCCCAGCACTTACGACTTTACTCTTTTGCTTATATGTACATGGGATCCTGACCCATTTGGCTTTTTGTACGTGCAGGGTTCCTACTAAACTAAATGGTTCCTTCCTCTTTCCTTTCTTGGGAAGGCCAATGTTGTACTTGAGTAAACTGGAACTTGATTACGATCGTGTCTAACTTTAGCGCGTAAAGTTTTAATTAACTCAAGTTTTAACTCGCGTTAAACTTCCTAAATCAAAGTTTTGCCACAGATTATTTCTCTCCTTTTTCTGTATGAAGAGAAATGCATAATTACCCTAGAGTATATCTTCCCTTCCTCTATATGAAGAGAAATGCATAATTACCCTAGAGCATTTCTCCCCTTCCTCTATATGAAGAGAAATGCATAATTTCCCTAGAGCATTTCTCCCCTTCCTCTATATGAAGAGAAATGCATAATTTCCCTAGAGCATTTCTCCCCTTCCTCTATATGAAGAGAAATGCATAATTTCCCTAGAGCATTTCTCCCCTTCCTCTATATGAAGAGAAATGCATAATTACCCTAGAGTATTTCTTCCCTTCCTCTGTATGAAGAGAAATGCATAATTACCCTAGAGTATTTCTTCCCTTCCTCTGTATGAAGAGAAATGCATAATTACCCTAGAGTATTTCTCCCCTTCCTCTATATGAAGAGAAATGCATAATTACCCTAGAGTATATCTCCCCTTCCTCTATATGAAGAGAAATGCATAATTTCCCTAGAGCATTTCTCCCCTTCCTCTATATGAAGAGAAATGCACAATCAAATAAGAATAGATTTCTGTTTTCACCGAATGGTCCCTCAGGGAAATGCATAATAATAAAATAGAAGCATAATATCAGGGAAGGCCTTCGCCTTGTTGGAATGTTTTTCTTATAAGGAACTTCTAATTTCGATTCAGCGCTGTCATGTTCTTCAGAAACCTTTCTTCTTCAGCGGTCATCTAATTTCACAGCATTCATTCTTGACCACTGGGCCTCTTGTGAGGGGACACACCTTGTGCACAGATTCCGGGTTCCCTCAACTCCGTACTGAGGGTACGTTCGCTTTTTCTTTCTTTGAAAGCCGCTTCCTTCGAAAGGGAGGCTTTCATTAATGTATCTATTACCTCTTCAAGCAATCAGAATTTGATTTCTCTGCATTTTCATTCGTTGGCATCCACTTAACCAAACTTGGGTATAATAATAAAAATCGGCATCTCAGAATGCTTTATTTCAATCAAGCTGATACACACCACCTTGTAGATTGGTATATCAAATGCCTCATAACTAACACCACGACGCCATGACGGTTACCCCCGGTCAAGCCGGTACACATTTCCGACACCTGGGTAGAGTGGGGTATTATGCTTTGAGTTTTCCCCCTATACCCAACGGAGAAAGTCGCCGCAGAGCGCTGGGATTCGAACCCTCAATATTTTTACGAAAGAGCGGGTTCTTTAACCACTCGGCTACGACGAGCACTACTAACATCTCTGTGCAGGTTACGGAGCGCACTTCAAGTTCCGCGGCTCTTCGCAAACTTTATTGCATTTCGAGTCCAGGTAAATTTACCAGGTTATTCATGACCTATTTTACCTTGCATAGAACTCGTAATAATAAAGTGTGTTCCGAGTTTTTATACCTATCGCAATTTTTATGTGCATCTACGAGTCAATTTACTTGTATTTCCTAGTCAGCTCGCTTGCATTGCAGTGAAACGAGTTTCCCTGGATTGTCTCTCGATATTTCAATGTTGACTTTGTTTTCGTGTATGCCCTAACCCTCTAGGATCAATAGACGTAGCGGACGCATGGATGTATTTAGGGGAATGATAAATATTCCTCAACTCTGCTGAGGCCTGAATGTTGCCAAAGCGAGTCCTTCAGCAACATACTAAGCTCTGCAGGTCTAAGCTCTAAAAGTAGTTCCATTTCTGTAAGTTATTGTAAAATTTCGATGTGAACGTTTGTTTACTAAGCGAAGTGCGCTCTCTAGTGTGGCGCGTTGTGCTCGTTGACACAAGTGCGACGTGACCCACCGGTGGCCACCGAGGGAATTTTCGTAATGCTACTGCCTGACCAGCAGTCACTAACTCAATTTAGATAATTTCTCAATGAAGGCGCGATCTGTTTAATGATTTAATGTGGGTTATTTTCAAAATTAATCTCTAAAATTGCCTCTAGTTTAAGTCGAATATTGAACTTCAGTTCAGCCCGCCGTACTTAACGAGTTAATATGGTATTTTCTTTTTTGTTTCACAAATCGTTTCTCCTCTGGGAAGGGCATAAAGCTATTGTATGAGGAATGGGCGCTTCCAGCCTAGGGGAGGAAGTGAGGTCCTGAGCTGGAATGTAAGGTAGGCCTTTTGCGATTGCAGTGGAATCGCCGTTTCGTTATGCAGTCCTTCTGATCTTTATTTCTTTTCCAAGTTCAAATTTCATGTTGCACGGACTTCTATCGATCATGATCGTAACGAGTGGACCGTTAACTTCTTGTTCATGGTTCCCGTTTCCTCCTTCCTTTCTTGGTGCGTTTTTGTTCTTGAAGAAAACCTTAAATTCATCTTTTGTTCAAGGCATTTGTTCCGAGGAGGGTTTGGCAAGTGAGGGCTTGACAAGTGAGGGCTTGACAAGTGAGGGCTTGACAAGTGAGGGCTTGACAAGTGAGGGCTTGACAAGTGAGGGCTTGACAAGTGAGGGCTTGACAAGTGAGGGCTTGACAAGTGAGGGCTTGACAAGTGAGGGCTTGACAAGTGAGGGCTTGACAAGTGAGGGCTTGACAAGTGAGGGCTTGACAAGTGAGGGCTTGACAAGTGAGGGCTTGACAAGTGAGGGCTTGACAAGTGAGGGCTTGACAAGTGAGGGCTTGACAAGTGAGGGCTTGACAAGTGAGGGCTTGACAAGTGAGGGCTTGACAAGTGAGGGCTTGACAAGTGAGGGCTTGACAAGTGAGGGCTTGACAAGTGAGGGCTTGACAAGTGAGGGCTTGACAAGTGAGGGCTTGACAAGTGAGGGCTTGACAAGTGAGGGCTTGACAAGTGAGGGCTTGACAAGTGAGGGCTTGACAAGTGAGGGCTTGACAAGTGAGGGCTTGACAAGTGAGGGCTTGACAAGTGAGGGCTTGACAAGTGAGGGCTTGACAAGTGAGGGCTTGACAAGTGAGGGCTTGACAAGTGAGGGCTTGACAAGTGAGGGCTTGACAAGTGAGGGCTTGACAAGTGAGGGCTTGACAAGTGAGGGCTTGACAAGTGAGGGCTTGACAAGTGAGGGCTTGACAAGTGAGGGCTTGACAAGTGAGGGCTTGACAAGTGAGGGCTTGACAAGTGAGGGCTTGACAAGTGAGGGCTTGACAAGTGAGGGCTTGACAAGTGAGGGCTTGACAAGTGAGGGCTTGACAAGTGAGGGCTTGACAAGTGAGGGCTTGACAAGTGAGGGCTTGACAAGTGAGGGCTTGACAAGTGAGGGCTTGACAAGTGAGGGCTTGACAAGTGAGGGCTTGACAAGTGAGGGCTTGACAAGTGAGGGCTTGACAAGTGAGGGCTTGACAAGTGAGGGCTTGACAAGTGAGGGCTTGACAAGTGAGGGCTTGACAAGTGAGGGCTTGACAAGTGAGGGCTTGACAAGTGAGGGCTTGACAAGTGAGGGCTTGACAAGTGAGGGCTTGACAAGTGAGGGCTTGACAAGTGAGGGCTTGACAAGTGAGGGCTTGACAAGTGAGGGCTTGACAAGTGAGGGCTTGACAAGTGAGGGCTTGACAAGTGAGGGCTTGACAAGTGAGGGCTTGACAAGTGAGGGCTTGACAAGTGAGGGCTTGACAAGTGAGGGCTTGACAAGTGAGGGCTTGACAAGTGAGGGCTTGACAAGTGAGGGCTTGACAAGTGAGGGCTTGACAAGTGAGGGCTTGACAAGTGAGGGCTTGACAAGTGAGGGCTTGACAAGTGAGGGCTTGACAAGTGAGGGCTTGACAAGTGAGGGCTTGACAAGTGAGGGCTTGACAAGTGAGGGCTTGACAAGTGAGGGCTTGACAAGTGAGGGCTTGACAAGTGAGGGCTTGACAAGTGAGGGCTTGACAAGTGAGGGCTTGACAAGTGAGGGCTTGACAAGTGAGGGCTTGACAAGTGAGGGCTTGACAAGTGAGGGCTTGACAAGTGAGGGCTTGACAAGTGAGGGCTTGACAAGTGAGGGCTTGACAAGTGAGGGCTTGACAAGTGAGGGCTTGACAAGTGAGGGCTTGACAAGTGAGGGCTTGACAAGTGAGGGCTTGACAAGTGAGGGCTTGACAAGTGAGGGCTTGACAAGTGAGGGCTTGACAAGTGAGGGCTTGACAAGTGAGGGCTTGACAAGTGAGGGCTTGACAAGTGAGGGCTTGACAAGTGAGGGCTTGACACATATGCGCAGCACCTCCAGTATGTCCGGGAGACACATTGATCAGCCGGCAGTAATGTCACGGCCCGAGCTGGGCGTTAGATAGGCCTTCTTTTTGTTGAAACTCAAAAGTTCCTTACGATAAGGACAATCAATCTTTCTTCCGGTTCACTGCTGTCCTGATCTTTTCAGTTCACTTACTACTTTCTCCTTCATATTTTGTCTTGTTTCGGGAACTTCTTTCTTAATTAACCGTTTCTATGCCCCTTTTGCGTAGATTCCGCGTTCCATTATCTCCATACTAAATGGTGCCTTCCTATTTCCTCTGTTCGGTACGATCTTTTTTTGTAGCGATTAGGAATGCCTTAACTATCATGCAATCTAATCTGGCAGTTAGACCCTATCTTGAGTCTAAATCACGTGAACAGCATACCGGGGAGGTACTGTCGGTGTTGGGGGGTTTTGTCGGGGTAGGGGACCACCGCAGCACGGTGGGGAATAGGTATAGGTAGTCACTAGTAAACTGTACCGCATCCAAACTAATGATGTCATCTGAAACGTAGGTGACTGTAGCCTGTTCATATACCACGGTAGGGGAAAGAAGGTAGGTTCAAACCAGTCTTTTTTCGTTGACGGTGTGGTTTTGCTGAAGTCACGGCAACAAACCAAAAGCAGCCCTCATATTGCATCTGGTAGCACTGATACCCCCCGATCTGGCCCCACTATTGGCCTAACGGCATGGCGTTTTGGTGACGTCATAATATTAGTTTGAAATAAACCTTTCTATTGGCTAGCCAAACAAGAGGTGTAATTTCTCCCCCCCCCCCCCCCATAGAAATGACCCTACCTTGTTTCCTCTGCCGTATCATAGACTCCGTGTTATAGTTACGCCATATATTTTCCTTACGGGTAGACGCTGCGTTCCAATATAACTATGCGTCCGATTTGGCTAGGCCATCATGGGTTGAATGATAACGGTTATGGCACTAACGATTTATTTATCGATAATTTATAAAGATGTATACTAACATGAATTTAATCGAACTGTATTTGACAGTACAGCTAGGATGAGTCTAGTTGCAGGTTGTGACGGCGTCGACAGATGGCGGTCGGCAGGGACCCTACTCCAGCTGGTGAAAGGTGAGTGCTCCCCATCGAGGGGGAGGTCCCCTCCAGCGAGGTGGACGGTGCCTCCACCCAAGGGGGAGGGGGGGGGGGGGTTTGGTTGAGGTTCCATGGGGATTATGTCCCCCAGGGGCCGTCGACTGAACCCGCGAACCTCCTTCTTGGGTGGGGTGTGTTGCTGGGTCTGGGCCCCCACGTGGGGCGAGCCCCTTGGGCCCTCACGTGGGGTGAGCTCTCGGGCCCCCACGTGGGGCGTGCCCCTTGGGCCCTCACGTGGGGTGAGCTCTCGGGCCCCCACGTGGGGCGGGCCCCTTGGGCCCTCACGTGGGGTGAGCTCAACCCCACGTGGGGGGAGCTCATTTGGGCCCTCACGTGGGATCCCCACCGGGGCCCCGCACGGGGTGCCCGGCAAATACCTGAGTGGGCCCCGGACAAGTGATCTTTGTCACAGAACTGACTGTCCGGATCCCCCGTCGAAGGGAGAGAGCCACCTCGCGGGGACCGGCCCCACACCAAGTTGCGTGGGGCCAGCCCCACGAGGGCCCCCCTCCCCGGGAACCTCTCCATAGAGACTGTCCCACGCCCCCGTGAGCCCAGCCTCCACGGAAAGGCTCTCCCCCCTGGGAGCTCCCCCAGCGTGGGCTCCCCCACGCAGGCTTCCATGGCCTTCCCCAGAAGCTTCTACGTGGGGTTGCACCCCACCAGGGTTGCTCCCCTACCTCCCCCTACCCATAGCTACTCGGCCCCCCCAATACTTCCCTCTAGCTCCCCTCCTCCCTCTACCATAGCTACCCTACTCCCCTCTCCCCATGGCTACCCACTCCCCCCCCCGCCACACGTACCTGGCTTGTGTTGCACCGTTGCCGTGAAGGTCGAGGGAAAAAAAGTCATGTTAGAAGTTGGTTTTGGTCTCCCTAACTCTAACAAAAGATGTTCCAAAGAGTGGAAGGAAAAGAGCACCAATGAGTATGGAGTTGACTGGACGCAGAACTTATGCACAACGTACGTCTATGAGACAGAAAGTTGAGATAGAAGATTGTGTAACAAGATAGTTAAAGTAAAAAGTAGGAGTAAAGTAACGGACAACGAGACTAAAAAACCATTGCCTATGGCAACCCAAAAAAAAAAAAAACTTCTCTATTTTAGCAAAATGAGTTGCTGCGTAAACATCAACTCGGACTCCACGTTTTCCCCCGTGTGCGCTTGTCTCCAAGAATACCAGAGTTGTATCCCCCTGAACGGGAAAAGAGAGCCTGTTGAGATCAGTGTAGGCTCATAAAATTCTACTTCGGCAAGTATATCAATCACCGAAGGTACTAAAATGTAAACTTTTGTCCTGTTTAACTCCTTTTGACAGAGTAATTTGCCGCGGTAAGGCCCGCTAGTTGCCGTGGTCATGTCTCTCCCATATAATGAATTGAAGTAGAATAAAGACTCCAGCCTTGAGAATATCCATTCATAAATAAATATCGAGCGTAACCAGATTAAGTGAAATATAGTAAACATAGCTGTGTACACCTCAATTTGATCCGATGCCCAATTAAATATAGGATGCCCTACTGATATTTTGATGTTAAAGACAGGATGGCCCCATTAACTTTTTCTGACCCACAAATAGCTCTACTCAAATGTGTCCACTGTACTAGCTTTGATAAACAATATCCTGCTGTACCTCCTGTGGTAAATAAATTATTTTAAATGTTTGCACTGTTTCTCCCACATACCTCGCTGCGGTGACGCTGGCGAGGGCCTGAGCAGGACTGGAGGGAAGAGTTGTTCTGTTGGAAGGGCACGACGCTAAATCAATCTGAACGGAAAATGACTTACAGCTGTAAACTAGGTAGTAAATGCTGACTAACTGGAAAAACATTTTTATTTCCAATTGAGTACGAACAAGACATGTCGATACATTGTTTTTTTAAAGGGAACCGTGGAAAATTGTCCACTATGAAACAAAATTAGAATAGATGTTAGTTATAACATTAGACTAAGTTAGTCTTAGTCTATCTTAGTCTATTCCCTCCGTGTTTGCAAAGATGTTATGAAGAGGGAAAGGAGGAAGGCACCATTTAGTATGGAGATATGGGAATGCGGTATCTATGCAAAAGGGGCATAGAAACAGTGTGTTGGGAAAGAAGTTCATGAAACAAGACGAAAGTAGAAGAAGAAAGTAGTAGGTGCTGAAAAACAGGACAGCAGGCAACTAAAAAAATATGGTCCACAAAACAAGAACATTCTATTTCAACTAGAGAAAGGCCTACTTAACGCTAGGCTCGGGACTTCCCATATTCCCCCTGGCAACGTAGATACAATAGTTGTAACACTGAGAGGATTTATTAGATACAAAGACCCCCTAATTCAAATCGAAATTGTTTCTTACTAAATGAACAGCTTATTATAATAAGTAATAAAGAAGCGCGTTCTTTCTGAAGCGAACTGCGTCACGCCAGGGCACTTTTCGTAACATTGCAGGGTACTGCCGCATATCCATGATAAATTTTCCCTTGAATATTAGTTTTATTAAAGAAAAGGTTATGCTAAACACTTTGACTGCGACTACTAAATATTAAGTTCAACACCAAAGTCAAATGTAGTAAACTATATTGAAAATAGCAAATATGAACTGGATCGTGCCTTCATTTAGCTTTGATTAAGTATTTATGAAAATTGAGTTTGTGACTACTGGTCGGTCAGCAGCGTTGTGAAAATTACCTCCGTGTGCCACCGGTGGTGCACGTCGCAGTCAAAGTGTTACGGAGGGCGTCCCCCTTATGGACCTTCTCTTTTGTTCTTAAACCTTAAGCAATGAAATTTGGTATACTGATAGGAAATGCTATTGGAAATCGTTTGTCTTCTATGAAAAATGTGATTTTCGCATTACAATAGCATTTTTGAAATGAGTGTTTTCACCATCAAGACTGGAACGAATAACAAGATCGCTTCGCTTACATTCTTGCTCTATTCTCACCTATTCAGCATTTCCTTATTGAAAAAAGTAGCCAATCGAGCGTTTCATTTAAATGTATTAGTAACCAACGAGGTGCGTTTCGATTAATTTCGAGAGCTGAAATTAATTTGAGATTAATTTCGAGAGCTGAAATTAATTTGAGATTAATTTCGAGAGCTGAAATTAATTTGAGATTAATTTCGAGAGCTGAAATTAATTTGAGATTAATTTCGAGAGCTGAAATTAATTTGAGATTAATTTCGAGAGCTGAAATTAATTTGAGATTAATTTCGAGAGCTGAAATTAATTTGAGATTAATTTCGAGAGCTGAAATTAATTTGAGATTAATTTCGAGAGCTAAAATTAATTTGAGATTAATTTCGAGAGCTAAAATTAATTTGAGATTAATTTTTAAAGCTGAGATTATTTTGAGATTAATTTCGAGAGCTGAGATTATTTTGAGATTAATTTCGAGAGCTGAGATTATTTTGCGATTAATTCGAGAGACGCTCGTATTTGAGTCCCCAGGACTTTCTGCACTAAAAGAACATAGTCCAACCTGAAGTAAAATATAAACGCGTTAACTGCGATGGGTTGAACTGAAGTTCAATATTCAAATATAAAGTCAACTGTGGTAATCAACTTTGAAAATAGCAAACATTAATGGATCGGGCCTTCATTTAGCCTTCATCAAGTATTAATAAAAAATGAGTTAGTGACTGCAGGTGGGTCAGCAGCACTATGGAAATCATTTGAGTGACCACCGGTGGGTCACTTCGCAGGAAATGTGTTGAACTGTCGAGCAGTGAAATGTCTGGCAGGGCTCAAGTCCGTATCAGGTTTAATACAATATACAATTGTCGTAATTGTATGGGCATTTGTTTAGAAAAAAGTTGATTCCTGGACACCCGAGGGACCCCAATGAAGGACGGTGGGACCCGAGGGACCCCAATGAAGGAAGATGGGACCCGAGGGACCCCAATGAAGGACGGTGGGACCCGAGGGACCCCAATGAAGGACGGTGGGACCCGAGGGACCCCAATGAAGGAAGATGGGACCCGAGGGACCCCAATGAAGGAAGGCGGGACCCGAGGGACCCCAATGAAGGAAGATGGGACCCGAGACAGAGTCATGAAGAAGGATATCAAGAGCTTTATGCACTCGGAAGAGACTGGATTCGTAGCATCAATTCCCATAGAAACTATTGAGGAGTTGCGGGCCACCAGTGTACGACCTAACTGATCAATATATTTAGTCCTGAAACTTTAAATAAAACATCATGGGGGAAATCAAGTCGAATAAATAAAGCTTCTTGCTGCTTGGCATCTCATAAATTGGGTTTGCCAATTTCTTTCAGCTAAAAACACTTCCATTTTCAGTAAGCCTTGAAGTTCGCTCAACCATAGCCATTTGGCCCACACGTTCTTTTGTGCGCATTTCTTTAGTAAGATGCGTTTAGTTCAGGCCTCTTTAATGGCACTGAAGGCGCTCCAATATAAAAGGATAAAGGCAAAATTACCATGGAGTTGAGAGAACAGGAATATACGCACAAGGTCGGTTCCCACACAAGATCTCAACGTGACACATTCACCGCGTCTCCGCGGCGGTTGACGGTTGGTTTGGTGAGGTTATAAGTAGCACAATAGTGCGATCTATTTCCCTGCTTGAATAAACCTTGATTCTTCCTAATGAATATTAAAAATGCAATTACTCGAAAATATTTCACCTAGTATGATAATTATTTTTTTAAAATCTCGCGAAACATAAAATGTCGCGCATTTATACCGGCACGTAAGTGGGCAATTAACATGTTGGTACACATCTGGCACAACACGCGGGGCACGTGTTGAAAAAAGCTAAGTAGCTAGTTGATAAATATATGACAGCTGAATAGAGGAGTTGATAAAAAGGATAGCGGTGAAACGAATATAAATGGACACCAGCACAAAAGACATTTTATTTTTGAGTAGAAAAGGCTCATTTAACGTTATACTCGGGACATTGCATTTTCCCCCAGGGAGCGCTAATTTTCATGTATTCGATAGTTGTAATGCATGGTAATTGTGGAAAGCAACCTCATTCCGCTGCGTGGAACAAACAGTTGTGATGCTCATTTTGTTCGACCGGAGTAAGCAAGATCAATATTAGAATGACTTAACGAACGTAAAATAAGATAAATTTTCAATCCCTAGCAAAAACTTCAGAAATTGAAACTTAGAAATTGAAACACAGAAACTGAAACTTAGTGCCGCCCTCCAAAT
Organism: Morinoia aosen; assembly: GCA_030386875.1. Classification (NCBI taxonomy): domain Eukaryota; kingdom Metazoa; phylum Arthropoda; class Malacostraca; order Amphipoda; family Talitridae; genus Morinoia; species Morinoia aosen. The sequence continues at coordinate 53,476,852 of CM059580.1, forward strand.
GCAAACGATCCTCTTATACATATTATTGTTTATTTTTTATTAACTTGTGCTTCTCCCTAAATCCTGTGTCGACAACCATCATGTGTATTACGATAACCATGTATGAATAGCAATTAAGGATCTAAATCATATGTTCCAACACTTAACATGGGTGTTACGATAACCATGTATAAATAGCAATTAAGGGTTTCTATGTTAAGGTATTTGAATGCATTTTTCGCTTTCATTTTCAAAACTTGTGCGTACTAATGAAAGTGATTTTCAAATGAGCGTCGCGAGGATTGTGCTCTCCTAGTTTCAAAATCAGATTAGGCAAGCTAGGAAAGGAACTCAATTTTGTTGTACTTTTCTATCAATCATTTCGTTTCAAAATTTTACACGGGTATTACGATACCAATGTGTTATAATCATTTAAAGATGTTAATGTTAAGGTGTTTTAAAAACCAATGTATCGACATTTCATGTTTGTACTTTATTGGAAATAAAATGTTTTTCTTTCTTTCTTTTTCTTTCTTTTTTTTGTCTCGAGTAAGTTGTGCTGACTATCAGGTAGATCAAACTAGATAAAATCAAGAAAAAAAACTATGACTACGGAGAAAAACTACGGAGGGGATTTTCACAACGCTGCTGGCCGACCAATAGTCACAAACTCAATTTTCATACATACATAAAAAGAAGCTAAATGAAGGCACGATCCAGTTCATGTTTGGTATTTTCAAAACAGTTTACTACAATTGACTTCAAATTTGGGTTTGGCATTGAACTTAATATTTAGTTGCCGCAGTCAAAGTGTTAAGCTTCCCTAACCGCGACAAAAGCGTTTAAAGATGAAAGAAGGCATTAATTAGCATGGAAATAAGGGAACCAGGAATCTGGGCACAAGGAGCACAGAAAAAAAATAGGCTTAGAAAGAAGTTCATGAAACAAGACAGGAGTAGAAGAAGAAAGTAATAGAAGCTGAAAAGCAGGACAACAGTAAAATAAAAAAAAAGACAGTCGCAGTCGTTGGTAGAGGCAGAGGAAAGGGAAGCGTTTCCGTGCCCCAACAACACAGGGCGAGATGCACACAGCAAATGCAACCAAGTCAAGATATGAAGATATTCTGAGATATTCTGGAGATATTCTGAAACTTCACGTAACACACCCACCCCCACACATCAAGTCCTACCTGGACGAGGACGTGTAGCGCTAAGTCCCCAGCCCGTCTCCCAGCGCATCTCACCAAGTCTCCACAGCTCTCCCGGCCTCAGGCAGAGCAGAGCTTCTCTCTGAAATGCAAAAAGATCTGAAATGTTTGTTCTGGCGAGAACAAACCGCCTGGCAATAACTAAACAACTCTATAAAAATTTCAGTTGGGTTTCAATTCCTGATCAGTAGAAGTAGACGAGCAAGAAGTAGACGAGCAAGAAGTAGACGAGCAAGAAGTAGACGAGCAAGAAGTAGACGAGCAAGAAGTAGACGAGCAAGAAGTAGACGAGCAAGAAGTAGACGAGCAAGAAGTAGACGAGCAAGAAGTAGACGAGCAAGAAGTAGACGAGCAAGAAGTAGACGAGCAAGAAGTAGACGAGCAAGAAGTAGACAAACAAGAAATGGACAAGCAAGAAATGGACAAGCAAGAAATGGACAAGCAAGAAATGGACAAGCAAGAAATGGACAAGCAAGAAATGGACAAGCAAGAAATGGACAAGCAAGAAATGGACAAGCAAGAAATGGACAAGCAAGAAATAGACAAGCAAGAAATAGACAAGAAAGAAATAGACAAGCAAGAAATAGACAAGCAAGAAATGGACAAGCAAGAAATGGACAAGCAAGAAATAGACAAGCAAGAAATAGACAAGAAAGAAATAGACAAGCAAGAAATAGACAAGCAAGAAATAGACAAGCAAGAAATGGACAAGCAAGAAATAGACAAGCAAGAAATAGACAAGAAAGAAATAGACAAGCAAGAAATAGACAAGAAAGAAATAGACAAGCAAGAAATAGACAAGCAAGAAATAGACAAGCAAGAAATAGACAAGCAAGAAATAGACAAGCAAGAAATAGACAAGCAAGAAATAGACAAGCAAGAAATAGACAAGCAAGAAATAGACAAGCAAGAAATAGACAAACAAGAAATAGACAAGCATGAAATAGACAAACAAGAAATAGACAAACATTAGAGCAAAGTTCTGTTGCTGCTGGCACAGCCCGCTACGCTGGCACGACAGGCGCAGGTTTTTCGGTGACACGACCACTTAAAATAGTTATAAATAAAAGCGCCAAAACACACGTCTTAACTTCCATTATTTATTTTAAAAAGTCAATGATAGTGAACGTTAATAATGACTCTGGAGGTCGAAATGTTCCATAAATTTTTATTCATTGACTTTCCTAAATAAATAATGAGATTTAAGATGTGTATCTTGGCACTATTATTTTATAATTAGAATGAGCAAAAAGCGAACCACTTATATATGAACTTAGAACAGGGAAACTGGAAACTAAGACGAGGTCGGCTGCATGGTACGCCGGCTCCCCTCGTGGAGATGTCGAGAACAAAATAGATGTCGAGAACAAAATAGATGTCGAGAACAAAATAGATGTCGAGAACAAAATAGATGTCGAGAACAAAATAGATGTAGAGAACAAAATAGATGTCGAGAACAAAATAGATGTCGAGAACAAAATAGATGTCGAGAACAAAATAGATGTCGAGAACAAAATAGATGTCGAGAACAAAATAGATGTCGAGAACAAAATAGATGTCGAGAACAAAATAGATGTCGAGAACAAAATAGATGTCGAGAACAAAATAGATGTCGAGAACAAAATAGATGTCGAGAACAAAATAGATGTCGAGAACAAAATAGATGTCGAGAACAAAATAGATGTCGAGAACAAAATAGATGTCGAGAACAAAATAGATGTCGAGAACAAAATAGATGTCGAGAACAAAATAGATGTCGAGAACAAAATAGATGTCGAGAACAAAATAGATGTCGAGAACAAAATAAATGTCGAGAACAAAATAGATGTCGAGAACAAAATAGATGTCGAGAACAAAATAGATGTCGAGAACAAAATAGATGTCGAGAACAAAATAGATGTAGAGAACAAAATAAATGTCGAGAACAAAATAGATGTCGAAAACAAAATAGATGTAGAGAACAAAATAGATGTCGAGAACAAAATAGATGTAGAGAACAAAATAGATGTCGAGAACAAAATAGATGTCGAGAACAAAATAGATGTCGAGAACAAAATAGATGTAGAGAACAAAATAGATGTAGAGAACAAAATAGATGTCGAAAACAAAATAGATGTAGAGAACAAAATAAATGTCGAGAACAAAATAGATGTAGAGAACAAAATAAATGTCGAGAACAAAATAGATGTAGAGAACAAAATAGATGTCGAAAACAAAATAGATGTAGAGAACAAAATAGATGTCGAGAACAAAATAGATGTAGAGAACAAAATAGATGTCGAAAACAAAATAGATGTAGAGAACAAAATAAATGTCGAGAACAAAATAGATGTCGAGAACAAAACAGATGTCGAAAACAAAATAGACGTCGAGAACAAAATAGATGTAGAGAACAAAATAGATGTCGAGAACAAAATAGATGTCGAGAACAAAATAGATGTAGAGAACAAAATAGATGTCGAGAACAAAATAGATGTCGAGAACAAAATAGATGTCGAGAACAAAATAGATGTCGAGAACAAAATAGATGTAGAGAACAAAATAGATGTCGAGAACAAAATAGATGTCGAGAACAAAATAGATGTCGAGAACAAAATAGATGTCGAGAACAAAATAGATGTCGAGAACAAAATAGATGTCGAGAACAAAATAGATGTCGAGAACAAAATAGATGTCGAGAACAAAATAGATGTAGAGAACAAAATAGATGTCGAGAACAAAATAGATGTCGAGAACAAAATAGATGTCGAGAACAAAATAGATGTAGAGAACAAAATAGATGTCGAGAACAAAATAGATGTCGAGAACAAAATAGATGTCGAGAACAAAATAGATGTCGAGAACAAAATAGATGTAGAGAACAAAATAGATGTCGAGAACAAAATAGATGTCGAGAACAAAATAGATGTCGAGAACAAAATAGATGTCGAGAACAAAATAGATGTCGAGAACAAAATAGATGTCGAGAACAAAATAGATGTCGAGAACAAAATAGATGTCGAGAACAAAATAGATGTCGAGAACAAAATAGATGTCGAGAACAAAATAGATGTCGAAAACAAAATAGACGTCGAGAACAAAATAGATGTAGAGAACAAAATAGATGTCGAGAACAAAATAGATGTCGAGAACAAAATAGATGTAGAGAACAAAATAGATGTCGAGAACAAAATAGATGTCGAGAACAAAATAGATGTCGAGAACAAAACAGATGTCGAAAACAAAATAGACGTCGAGAACAAAATAGATGTAGAGAACAAAATAGATGTCGAGAACAAAATAGATGTCGAGAACAAAATAGATGTAGAGAACAAAATAGATGTCGAGAACAAAATAGATGTCGAGAACAAAATAGATGTCGAGAACAAAATAGATGTAGAGAACAAAATAGATGTCGAGAACAAAATAGATGTCGAGAACAAAATAGATGTCGAGAACAAAATAGATGTCGAGAACAAAATAGATGTCGAGAACAAAATAGATGTCGAGAACAAAATAGATGTCGAGAACAAAATAGATGTCGAGAACAAAATAGATGTCGAGAACAAAATAGATGTCGAGAACAAAATAGATGTCGAGAACAAAATAGATGTCGAGAACAAAATAGATGTCGAGAACAAAATAGATGTCGAGAACAAAATAGATGTAGAGAACAAAATAGATGTCGAGAACAAAATAGATGTCGAGAACAAAATAGATGTCGAGAACAAAATAGATGTCGAGAACAAAATAGATGTAGAGAACAAAATAGATGTCGAGAACAAAATAGATGTAGAGAACAAAATAGATGTCGAGAACAAAATAGATGTCGAGAACAAAATAGATGTCGAGAACAAAATAGATGTCGAGAACAAAATAGATGTCGAGAACAAAATAGATGTCGAGAACAAAATAGATGTCGAGAACAAAATAGATGTCGAGAACAAAATAGATGTAGAGAACAAAATAGATGTCGAGAACAAAATAGATGTCGAGAACAAAATAGATGTCGAGAACAAAATAGATGTCGAAAACAAAATAGATGTCGAGAACAAAATAGATGTCGAGAACAAAATAGATGTCGAGAACAAAATAGATGTCGAGAACAAAATAAATGTCGAGAACAAAATAGATGTCGAGAACAAAATAGATGTCGAGAACAAAATAGATGTCGAGAACAAAATAGATGTAGAGAACAAAATAGATGTCGAGAACAAAATAGATGTAGAGAACAAAATAGATGTCGAGAACAAAATAGATGTCGAGAACAAAATAGATGTAGAGAACAAAATAGATGTCGAGAACAAAATAGATGTCGAGAACAAAATAGATGTCGAGAACAAAATAGATGTCGAGAACAAAATAGATGTCGAGAACAAAATAGATGTCGAGAACAAAATAGATGTCGAGAACAAAATAGATGTCGAGAACAAAATAGATGTAGAGAACAAAATAGATGTCGAGAACAAAATAGATGTCGAGAACAAAATAGATGTCGAGAACAAAATAGATGTCGAGAACAAAATAGATGTAGAGAACAAAATAGATGTCGAGAACAAAATAGATGTCGAGAACAAAATAGATGTCGAGAACAAAATAGATGTCGAGAACAAAATAGATGTCGAGAACAAAATAGATGTCGAGAACAAAACAGAAGCAGAGAACAAAGGCGAAGTAGAGAACAAAGGCGAAGTAGAGAACAAAAGCGAGGTGAAAACAAAACAGAAGTAGAGAACAAAATAGGATTGCCTGGCCATACATCTAACCCCCTCGCTGAACAGCGCTGCAAGTGGTGCTGCCCCTCTGCAGTGGGCGAGCTAGAGTTGCCCCTCTGCAGTGGGCGAGCTAGAGTTGCCCCTCTGCAGTGGGCGAGCTAGAGTTGCCCCTCTGCAGTGGGCGAGCTAGAGTTGCCCCTCTGCAGTGGGCGAGCTAGAGTTGCCCCTCTGCAGTGGGCGAGCTAGAGCTGCCCCTCTGCAGTGGGCGAGCTAGAGTTGCCCCTCTGCAGTGGGCGAGCTAGAGCTGCCCCTCTGCAGTGGGCGAGCTAGAGTTGCCCCTCTGCAGTGGGCGAGCTAGAGTTGCCCCTCTGCAGTGGGCGAGCTAGAGCTGCCCCTCTGCAGTGGGCGAGCTAGAGCTGCCCCTCTGCAGTGGGCGAGCTAGAGTTGCCCCTCTGCAGTGGGCGAGCTAGAGCTGCCCCTCTGCAGTGGGCGAGCTAGAGCTGCCCCTCTGCAGTGGGCGAGCTAGAGTTGCCCCTCTGCAGTGGGCGAGCTAGAGCTGCCCCTCTGCAGTGGGCGAGCTAGAGTTGCCCCTCTGCAGTGGGCGAGCTAGAGCTGCCCCTCTGCAGTGGGCGAGCTAGAGTTGCCCCTCTGCAGTGGGCGAGCTAGAGTTGCCCCTCTGCAGTGGGCGAGCTAGAGTTGCCCCTCTGCAGTGGGCGAGCTAGAGCTGCCCCTCTGCAGTGGGCGAGCTAGAGCTGCCCCTCTGCAGTGGGCGAGCTAGAGTTGCCCCTCTGCAGTGGGCGAGCTAGAGTTGCCCCTCTGCAGTGGGCGAGCTAGAGTTGCCCCTCTGCAGTGGGCGAGCTAGAGTTGCCCCTCTGCAGTGGGCGAGCTAGAGTTGCCCCTCTGCAGTGGGCGAGCTAGAGTTGCCCCTCTGCAGTGGGCGAGCTAGAGTTGCCCCTCTGCAGTGGGCGAGCTAGAGTTGCCCCTCTGCAGTGGGCGAGCTAGAGTTGCCCCTCTGCAGTGGGCGAGCTAGAGTTGCCCCTCTGCAGTGGGCGAGCTAGAGCTGCCCCTCTGCAGTGGGCGAGCTAGAGCTGCCCCTCTGCAGTGGGCGAGCTAGAGTTGCCCCTCTGCAGTGGGCGAGCTAGAGTTGCCCCTCTGCAGTGGGCGAGCTAGAGTTGCCCCTCTCCAGTGGGCGAGCTAGAGTTGCCCCTCTGCAGTGGGCGAGCTAGAGTTGCCCCTCTGCAGTGGGCGAGCTAGAGTTGCCCCTCTGCAGTGGGCGAGCTAGAGTTGCCCCTCTGCAGTGGGCGAGCTAGAGTTGCCCCTCTGCAGTGGGCGAGCTAGAGTTGCCCCTCTGCAGTGGGCGAGCTAGAGTTGCCCCTCTGCAGTGGGCGAGCTAGAGTTGCCCCTCTGCAGTGGGCGAGCTAGAGTTGCCCCTCTGCAGTGGGCGAGCTAGAGTTGCCCCTCTGGAGCGCTAGTTCCTGGAGGGACCAGGATTACTGTGGATTAAATTAAACGATCAAATGGTTGCATCGTCCCTAACCCCTAGAAAGGTTTACTGAATGAAGATAGAATGAAGGCGAAATTTAGTCTAAAGTTGAGGGAACGCGGAAAATATGCACATGACAGCCTTCACTCGAGATCCTTTGCACATAGAAACAGTAAATTGAGAAGGAAGATTCTGGAACGAGAAGGAAATTAAAAAAGAAAGTCAGAGGTGCTGGAAAATAGAACAGCGATGGACCGAAATATGCCGGTCCTTTAACCCGTCTCCACATGGTCGACCTACCAAGAGGTTTGAAGAAAATGGGTCAACTGTGCAACTTACTGTACATTCATTAATCATGTTAGAAGTTTCATTGGAGGTTCATTGTAAAGAGAGAGAGTTGCTCTTTCTGTCAGTGGGGAAAAAAATACTGCTACCTCAATGAAAATCTACGAAATTTGAGTTTTTATTTCGGTAAAATACAAAAAACATAAATCAGAAAATCACTGGCCATTTTTTATTTATTGCACTCCTATGTTTTTTATGATGCATTTTCATAGGTTCTGAGTTGCTGAATCTTGTGGTATGTGAATTTTTTCTCAGGTCCAATAGTTCTGGAGTTATGTGCACTAAATGTAAAACACAGTTTTTATTTTTTAGTTCATTTTGTGTATAGGCTGTTATCAAGCAGTTTCATCGTTTGTAAAGTGTTTGATATGCATAGAGCTTTTAATCCCGAATACAATGGTGGTATTATTTTTTGCGTAGGAGCAAATCTGTGGATTTGGACTCCCATTTTTGGAACAAAAAACATAAGAAAATAAAAATGATGGCGACCTTCTTAGAGGCAGAGTGTGTGCTGGTATGCCTCAGCTACACTGCTGGCCTTCTAAGAGGTTGTGCAGCGCCGGTAGCTACACTCCAGGCTGAGCAGAAGAATTCATACAGATTTGAGCTTGATACCTCTCCTTCCCTGTTCCTCCCACCTAATTTTACCTTACACCAATGAATAGCGCTCAACGAGACGCTTAAGACCATATATGGCAACCCTAGGTTTGCTGATGTGAAACATGTGCTAGCTTTGCCGACCTTCTAAGAGTCCAGGACGTGGCGACGGGTTAACACATGACTACGATTGTGCGGTTGCTACGGTCAGTTTGGTTAGGCTAGACGAAGTCGTTTTGAAATACCGGCGTTTCTACTCTAATACATTTTTAGCGTTTAAAAAGCATGAAGAATACAATTGAACCATAATAAGTTTCCTTTTACTCTGAAATTTATTTCGGAGAAGGTAGCAAAATAACTGAAATGTTATTTCCATATTCTTATACGAAAATGAACAATTTACCTAGTGGTACATATATGTACCATTTCCGAGCTAAAGTTTTAAACCAAAACCACTCAATGTTAACAACAAAAGATGCGAATATTGCTGACGTTTAATTCTATCAAACATGATACATACCATCTTGTTCATGGAGTTTCGAACACTTTGACTGCGGCAACTAAATATTAAGTTCAACGCCAAACTCAAATTTAAAGTCAATTGTAGTAAACTAGTTTGAAGATACGAACATGAACTGGATCGTGCCTTCATTTAGCTTTGATTAAGTATTTATGAAAAATGAATTTGCGACTACTGGTCGGTCAGCAGCACTGTGAAAATTACCTCCGTGTACCACCGGTGGCGCACGTCGCAGTCAAAGTGTTAAATACTTGTAACTCACCAGGACGGTATGGTGGTACCCATCACTGGTAGTAGTGGAAAGGGGGGGGGGGTGGTGGCGAAGTTCTTCTTTTCCCAAGGGGGAGAATCACAGGACTTGAACCGGCGACCTTTCTTGTGAAACGTGTCGACAGAAGGGAGGCTTAACTAACTCGCAGCTCGGGACCTCACGTTTTCTCCTGAAAGTGGTAGTTCTACAATTAATAATTACAAATTATAATAACAGAAAATTTAATTGTGAGTAAGAACTATAATTATAGTATTTTCTTTTATGGAATATAGAAGAGAAAAAAATAAATTATAATTATAGAACTATAATTGTAATTCTATACTTCTATCATTCTATAATTAATTATGATTATACAATAAATCTTATCCTTGGGAGAGAGAGGATTCAACGCGTTGACTGGGAAGGGTTAAGCTGAAGTTCAATTTTCAACTCAAATTCAAGTTAGAAAGTTGTTAGAAACTAATAAATACCAAATGACTGCTCCTGGTGAATAGCATCGATTTAAAAAGATGGTTAAAAATTTGTTTAAACGACCCATAGATGAGTCGTATAGCAGTCGACGATACTTGACGCAAGTTGGCTTATTAGTTAGTGTAAGCCTCACTATCCGTAACAACGGCGATCCGAAGAGAGGAAGGAGGATGGCACCATTTAGTTCGAAGTTAAGGGAACGCGGAATCTATGCACATGGGGCGTAGAAACAGTAAATTGAGAAAGAAGTTCATTAAACACGGCAAAAGTTGAAGAAGAAGAAGAAAGTACTAGGTGCAGAAAAACAGGACAGCAGTCAACCAAAAGAAGATGGTTCGTAACGTAGAAGATTTTATTTAAAAAAAAGAAGGCCTACCTAACTTTCAGCTCGGGACCTCGCATCTGCAGAAAACGAGAGCTTCGTACACCTCGGGAGGCCCTGCCGACAGAAACAGGATAAGAAAGAAGAGAATTAATAAAGAGAGAAAGAATAAAGAAGAGATAGAGAAGAAGGCATGGAAGACAAGTCCCAAATGCCTATAAATAGCTTAGGGACCTGACAGTCTTCCCTCTGGGGCGTCAGGCCTATAGCATAGAGTGGACACACTTGACGATCCTACGCCTTTGAAATGCTCTTAAAAATTATTATTTTCTTCCTTCTGAAATATTTCCTGTACATTATCGTCTACAAAAAAATAACGCATTATCGTCATTTTGGGTTTATAAAAAACATTATCGTCTATCAAAAAAGTAAAACTTATTTTCCACCCGTAAATGATTTCCAAGTTTTCCCTATATAACCTACTGCATTTTGTTGTTAGAATTCAAGCGTCGCCCAGATTGAGGAATTTGCGCGAGAAGAGAAATAAGGCGGTTTTTATATTGACATAATCGAATTACTTTTACCAAAAAATCTTTACATTCTTACAATCGAGTATCGTTTCGTTATTTAAATCGAATTATTTATTAATACAATGTAAAAACTTTTCATATACAGTACATATAAACGAATGGCTTCGTAAATATCGTCGTACAATTCTCACTCAAAAATTAAATAACTTCACCTCAAAAATTGAACTTTTTTGTCAAATGAAATGTTTTTTATGTTAAAGAATAAAATTGAATCCTAAAAATGATAAAACTTTTGTCCTAAAAAATGATGAAATTTATAGCTTGAAAAATGAAATAATTTTCGTCCTAAAAAATTGAGCAAATTCTGATAAAAAATCGAATAACTTTTATCCTGAAAATTGAAATGATTCACGTAAAAAAATCGAAAACACTCTTTGAAAATAAAAATTTTTGCGTTGAAAATGCTATAATTTTTGTTTTAATAATAGCCAGAACAATTTCCCTTACAAAATGTAATAATTTTTGTCGTAACAATAACCAAAGGCCTATCAGAGCCTCATCATCCAGTCGAGGACTTCGTTACCAAATTTCTATAGACTTTCTCCCGGAAGTTTTCAATACAAAATACTGGACGCTAACTATACCACTGACTTACCCCGTCAACTTTACCCTGTACCTGCTAACAAAAACTACATTAACACTTTGACTGCGACGTGCACCACCGGTGGTACACGGAGGTAATTTTCACAATGCTGCTGACCGACCAGTCAACTCAATTTCCATAAATACTTAATCAAAGCGAAATGAAGGCACGATCCAGTTCATGTTTGGTATTTTCAAAATAGTTTACTACAATTGACTTTCAATTTGAGTTTGGCATTGAACTTAATATTTAGTTGCCGCAGTCAAAGTGTTCAACAAAAAACTCAAATTCTCCCACTACTCAAAGCCAGACCTTAAAACGTTTTTTTCTGTTGGCCCTCAACTCTGAAATGCTAATCCTTTTATATAATTGGTCACCATCACTAATTCGGCAGTCAAAAGTCAGCGAGACACGGAATGCTGTATAACACTTTGACTGCGGCAGGTAAAACTCAAGTTTTAAATTCAACTCAAAATGTAAAGTAAATTGTAGTAAGCAAGGTTGAAAACAGTGAACATTAGCTGGATCGTGCCCTTATCTAGTTTTATTTAAATTAAACTAACTATTTATAAAATTTGATTCTGTGACTGCCGGTGGGTCAGCAGCATTATGAAAATCTCCTCCGTGTACCACCGGTGGCCCACGTCGCAGTCAAAAGCGTCAATATATACACAAACCCAAACTAAATAGATGTAAAATAAGCAATGCTCCCTGGTTGAGAAAATCAAACGAAACTTCGTTTCTGATCACTGTTCTTCACCATCAAAAATAGAAAGAAAAACCTCAACCTATGAATTATCATAATCGAGACACCTGACTAAAAAACGTGTACGAAAATGCTAAAATGTATTTGCCGTTGGCTTCAATGCTGGTTAATTTTCCTTCTATGCTTCGTTAGTTTGAAATCAGAAGCGTGAACAGATTCACTGTGTTGTCGACCCACGGTAGAGGACACATGGTAGGGTCATTTCTATGGGAGAAAATACACCTCCTCTTGTCCGGCTAGCCAATAGAAAGGCTTCATTTTACACAAACTTTACGACGTCACCAAAACGCCGTGTCGTTAGGCCAATAGTGGAGCCAGATCTGGGGGTAGCAGTGCTGCCAGATGCAATACGAGCGCTGCTATTGGTTCGTTGCCGTGACGTCAGCAAAACCACACGTCAACGAAAAAAAGACTGGTTTGAACCTACCTTGTTTCCTCTACCGTGTGTCGACCTCACTTTGCAGGACAATTTCTTCATCTTAAGAGTATGTAAGATTCTCATTTACCTATCGGTGTATTTTGAACGTCGTTTCAATTACTTCAACATCTTTTTTGGAAGAGATTCAAGCACGTGAGCTAAAATTTCATCATGCTATTACATTTTGTTACAATTTGTTTTCGAGCAGTTAAGTTGTAATAGCAGTTAATGGTTAAGTTGTAATGATAGTTAAGTTGTAATAGTTAACTCTGTTAAGCAGAGTTAACTGAGTTAAGTCATTTTGTTAACTCTGCTCCTTACCCCCTTACTCGACATGACACCGCCTCAACACGTTAGCTGCCGCGTGACCCACCGGTGGCAACGGAAGGGATGTTCAAAATGCTGCCGACCAACCAGTAGTCACTAACACAATTTTCATCAAAACTTAATTAAAGCTAAATGAAGGCGCGATCCAGTTAATGTTTGCCATTTTCAAAATTGCATACTGCAATTTGCTTTAAATTTGAGTTGAATATAGATTTAGTTTAACCCATGGTGGTAAACGTGTTTGTGCTATAGCTCGAAAACTAAGCATTTGCGAGCACAATGTCATTCATGAAAAACGTCTTAAAATGTTACAGAAGAGAAAGATTACAGAAGAGAAAGATTACAGAAGAGAAAGATTACAGAAGAGAAAGATTACAGAAGAGAAAGATTACAGAAGAGAAAGATTACAGAAGAGAAAGATTACAGAAGAGAAAGATTACAGAAGAGAAAGATTACAGAAGAGAAAGATTACAGAAGAGAAAGATTACAGAAGAGAAAGATTACAGAAGAGAAAGATTACAGAAGAGAAAGATTACAGAAGAGAAAGATTACAGAAGAGAAAGATTACAGAAGAGAAAGATTACAGAAGAGAAAGATTACAGAAGAGAAAGATTACAGATGAGAAAGAATAAAGAAGAGAAAGATTACAGATTTATTACACAAATATAGAAACAAATATTTTATAAATCGTTGACGCGTTAAATGCGATATTGACCCACCAAACATACATAAGAAAAGAAAGAAAAACAACAAAAAACGTTCATTTCCAAGTCGCCGAAAGAGGTACATGCCAACATATTGGCTTTTAAAAAATTCTCAATAGGTATAAGACGTCCTAAAACAAAAGTTCCTTACGAGGAGTACTAATTGACAAACCATCAGAGGTGTACAAATAGATAAGCCATACGAGGCATAATAAACTATACGAGGCGTACTAATAGACAAACCATAAGTGGCGTGCTAATAGTCTAACTCTGTCAAAGGGTAGATGAATAAGCAATGAAAAAGTCACCTCTTGGATATGTTTTATTCCAAGAGATGGCTGACAATAAATAATTCAAATACTACTAAAGAATCCTTCGAAACTCCTAAGTTACTAGGCCTAGTTGAATTATCGAAGTTAGAAACAGACAAAAAACGCTATACCGGAGCAGATTGAAACACCGTCGTAAATGACAATCAAGTATTGAGAAAAGGTTAGTCACAAAATAATTTATCAAGATAAACACGCAACACAGCACGCACATCTAGAAATGCGGGTATTTGTCCACGAGATGACCATAATCGATTTCCCACTTTTCGGTACCTAAACATTGCTAATTCGATCGAGATAAACAACTTTTCTTCTATGAACTTTCAGTCGGAAACGAGTATTTTACAAGTTATAGCTGTAGGTTCAGTTTGGGTAGAGTACGTTTGGGTACTTTGTACCTAGTTTATTATTTGCCTGCCCTGCGGAGCCTGATCCCCCTTCTAGGATCTTTCAGTTAATAACACAACAAATTATAACCCAAAAATAACGAATTATCGCGGTATGTTAACTTACGTCTTAGATGGCGACAACGCGCTCGACCATTCGAGTGCGTGGGAAGCGATCGTCCATTGCAGTGTTGCCATACCACTCGCTGAGTAAATTACTTGCCGCTACAAACACTAGAGTTGCAGTAACTAATTTACCGCTATAACTCGTTCAATACTCATTTCCGACGGAAAGTGCATAAGTAGAAGAATATTTGTTTGGTCAATATTTACTTTAGGTCAGGCAGGCGACCACCATGGGCGCCGCCATCTTGGATCCGATGTAAACAAGATTGCGGTCGTCACCGTAATGGGTGGGTTAGAAGCTTTATTTATAATTTTCGCTATAAGAACTGTGGCTAACCATCACGACCCAACCTCTTTACGTTTGTAATAGGGGGTTAACTACCCTTATTAACTAAATAACGGCGCCGGCGCGCGCGCGCCGGCGCCAACTTCAAAGTACAATTATTCAAAAATAACGCACCAGCGAGCAGAATGTCATTCATGTAAAAGGTTATTAAATGTGTTCCTTTATTGATTATTTGCCCCCAAATTATTAATTTCCTTGCCTGACAAAAAATAAATATTGACCATTTGTTTAATTAGATCTAATTAACTATGTTTAGGCACCAGAAACTGGGAAATCGATTATGGTCATCTCCTGGACATTTACCGAAATGCGTAAACAAACTTACACGCAAAAATGAAACTCTTGGCTTGTTTAGCACACGGACAGAAAGATATTTTTTCCACGTGTGCTTTATATCATTTGTCTGTTTATACTTTTAATTTCTTCTATTCACCGAAATGCCCTCCGGGGTCGTGATAGATCGATTTATGAATCTTAAATACATAAACACATCAAGGGTATAAATACGTAAAATCACCAGATATCTTACCTACACAATGTACAAGCGTCCAGAAAAACATCTATGTCTGAAATTCCCGAAGAAATTACCCTGCCACTCGCGACCGGTAGCGCACCACCAACTCAGTCGGCCGCCGGGGTCTTTTTCTCTGTATGAACTTGTGCTCACAGATGGATAGGACGCGGCGATAACAGGGGCGGCGATAAAAGGAACGCATTGGATTTCTAAATACTAAAGCGGCCCGTTGACGATCAATTTTATTGTCCATATAATTGACAATGATTAATATTGCCATTTTAATTGATCGTCTGTGAGCTTCATTGACGACCGTCAAATAATTGACTTAGTGGTCAAAAAAAAAATTCATCAATTGTTGAGTCGATGATATTGACAATTAAATTGATCGTCTATGGGCCGCTTTAGACCTAATGAATGTTACCCTCGTCGAGTCGTTTAATAATCACTGAAATACCTCGCAAGGGCTGAAGAAATGTATATGTTCCAGATAGCGAATTCGAAACTTTGAAAGTCAATCTATAATTGTTTTGTCATTAGTTAAAAATGAGTTTTGGCAGTGTTATTAAGAGTCTCTGGCTCATTATTGACCTCAACTATAACAAAATGAATACAAAACTGGAGAGAATATCATCGTTCGCCTCACCATATTCTAGTTAATTAACTAGGTCTGTGACTATCGAAGAAAATAATTAGGAATTTCAATTAATGTCACTTGATCTGTTAATTTACAGAGGTGAATCCAAATTTGAAAATTGTAGCGAGCTAAACTTAATTAATGTTTTCAATTAATTAATATTGTATTGGTAATCGAATTTAATTTGGAAATTGTGAAAATTTATAGGGGGGGGGATGGCCGGGGGGATGGGAGTGTCATGAAATAGAAGTAGTAGGTTGACTGGCTGTGGTAACACTTAGGTGCTGGAGGTCCCAATCAATAAATAATACCGTCAGAAAGCAAAGTCAGAAAGCAAAGTCTTTCTGACGGTGCAAACCCTGTGCTAAGGAAGCAGCCACGTCCTTCCTCACAAAACAAACAAACAAACATTGGTATCTAATCGGTATCTAACAAACAAACATCGCTATTATTTTCAATTGAAGATACATATCCTCTGATATCCCCTTTCCTTTCCTGATACACATCACCTTGTAAACTGGTATATCAAATGCCTTATAACTAACACCAGGACGCCATGACGGTTTCCACCGGTCAAGACCGGTACCCATTTCAGACACCTGGGTAGAGTGGGGTATTGTGCTTTGAATTTTCCCCCCCCTATACCCAACGGAGAAAATCGCCACCCAGCGCCGGGATTCGAACCCTCGGCGCCTTCACGGAAGGGCAGGTCCTTAAACCACACGGCTACGAAGAGCAACTCTCCATCATCAGTACGTGCCCCCGGTCACCGTGGCCGAGTGGTGAGAGCGCACCCTTCAGTAAGGTGTCGGCAGTTCGAATCCCTGCAGTGCAGCCAAGGTTTTTATCCCCGTTGGGAAAAGGGAGAACTCGGCCACAATTCCCCACTCTACCCAAAATAACTGCACGTACTAGGAAAACAAAACAATGCACAAGCTGCAATTACCTTTATTTTGAACTACTGTAAAGCCTACTAGAGTGTTTCATCTTTATGAGGGAGATTCCAAGTGTGTGGAATTATTTATCGTATGTAATTCCTGAAATGCTCGTGCAATTCTCGAGATTCTCAGTTGAAACCTAAACAGCGGATTTGTGAAAAAAAAATTGGGCTTTTTCCAACAACAAAACAAAAAAAGCTCACCGGACCGACAGGGGCCCGGCAGGGTCCTGGATGACCCCCTTAAGCTTTATCCTTGTTGCTTTCAAAGCTATCGATTAGAAGAGGGGGTCACAAAGACGGACGGACGCGGCTACTTTCATAATAGTGATATTACTGCACTTCATTTATATCTTAATTACATTCATCTCGTTTAATTGACAATGATTATCCATTATTTAATACATTTTTAACTAATAACTATTCATATTATTGTGATGCTTTATGACCAAAGTGACATTAACCGCGCACTTTCTATTTAATTTTATGTACAATTAAATTTCCCGCTGTTTCATCACTAATTTGCCCACGATTTCAAGTGCCATCTAGCGGTGGAAAATTGTAACTTTTTGAAGAAGACGCGGTCCTTTTTCTGGCGCCACTTCTTTTTCTTTCCTTTATTTAAATTTGGAGTAGTAAGCAGGAAAAAACTTTGGCAGTCAGTTTTAAGAGATAATATTAATGAAAATTTTGATTTTGATCAGTTATGAATGTGTAGAGAAGAAATTATAGTGAGTGATAATTACATTCTAAACAAAATGTAGCCGTAGGGAAAATATACCTAAACTCAACCTATTCATTATTTTGATTCTAAATTATACAGTGATGGAACGTGCAGTTTATTTTTCTAAGGTGAATAATTTTTCATACAAAGCGTTTGCGTCTTCATGAACCTCACACATTGAGGTAAAAATAAGACACACAGCGACATCTGTTATCAGTTTTTAAAACCAATTTCGCAGCGCCAACTATCAGGCAAAAAAATCAGATTCATTTTTTTCACACATTTGAAAATAATTCTTAAACGATGCGTAAAATTGTTTGAATGCATACAACTTTATTTCTCACGACATTCATGCGAATTTTGAGCTATAATTTATCGTGTACAGAAAACTTACAGGCTATCCTGTAATCGTTTTACAATTAATTAAATTTAAGCTCGTTTCCTCGTGAACTTAAAATTAAGGAATAAAATTAAATTAACATTTAACTTATAAGTAAAACTTAATCTCAGAATATTAACTTTAAATTAATGTAGCAAAACTCATATCTTTAATATATGAGAATTTTCATAACCCAGCTCTAGGCCTGTATTTGGTTTCTTGAACTTTAGTTTGCCATCCTGAATACAGCCAATTGAATACACCATTTGAGCCAAACTGCACTTACCTCTCAAATTTTCTCGAGGCCGATTCAGATCGCCCCCAGCCATTGACCTCACAACTTCAACTTTATAACTGAGCCTACCCAGCCTCCGGCGGTTTCATCTGCCGTCGCATCCCCGACGGAACCTCCCGTGCTGCCAACGCAGGGAAGCCAGTGGGTTCTCCTTCGCTTCGCTACGCTGCGCTTCGCTTCTCCTCTATCGAGGACCGAAGGGCCGGAGGATGAGAGGCTGAGGCGCCTTACGTGCTGCTGACCGCTCCGCTCACCATCCACTCGCCTGACTCCGCTTCCCGGCACATCCTGAAGCTCACGAGCTTGTTGGAGGTTGGTGAACTATTAGTTCAGTAACCAATTACTTGCCATGCCGTGAGCTGGGTACTTAGGACGACGTTTCCCCATGCATTCTTAATAACTAACTTATAACGCATAAACTTACCTTTATAACTTGTAACTTGCCTTAAAAACTTATAACTTATAACTTGCCTTAAAAACTTATAACTTATAACTTACCTTAAAAAACTTATAACTTATAACTTATAACTTGCCTTAAAAAACTTATAACTTATAACTTATAACTTGCCTTAAAAAAACTTATAACTTATAACTTGCCTTAAAAAACTTATAACTTATAACTTGCCTTAAAAACTTATAACTTATAACTTGCCTTAAAAACTTATAACTTATAACTTGCCTTAAAAACTTATAACTTATAACTTGCCTTAAAAAACTTATAACTTATAACTTACCTTAAAAAACTTATGAACTTATTACCTAAAAACTTATTTTACAACGATAAACCGTATTAAACCTAAGACTAAACACTATATCGTATCTAACTGCAACTAACTCCACAGAGCACGGGTGCTTGCTTCCTACGACAGCAGTCAGAGATCGCAAGTGGACCGCCCGCCTGTCTCCCAGAAGACCGGCTCTGAAGGACTCTTACCTTTGTTGCCCTTAGTTTTAGTGCTTTAGTCTTGTTTAAATGTCGTTCTGACATTTGACGTAATAAATTACGGTAAATTTTCCCATTACGGAACTCCTCATATTTCAATAACCTATTATTAACATCAATCAATTTCCTTTATTTTCTATATATCGCTACATTGGCTCTAGCGACCGAGATCCAGAGTTGCTCTTAGTTTGCTCCTCAAAATTGAAACCAAGTCGAGAAAAAGTAGTGTAGGCACGTGCCAATAGATGGCGGTAACAGTAACTTGACGTTTTCTGTAGCTTTGCTTTGATTTTTCGCACTAGATGGCGTTACATACAGTAATTATCAGTAATCTTTTTATTCTTTTGCTTCAACCGGCGACTGAAACTAACCTGCAGATCAAGATTTAGAGGGAGGGAGGGAGGGAGGGAGGGGGGACATAACTGTGTTTTGCCTTGACCCTGCAACACACTATTGCTTGAAGTCCCGACTTTGTAAGTATTGAACATGCTATTGATGTATTAATTAATGTGTTCATGGATTGATGTTTTGATCGTATATCACATTTGTGTACACATCTGCCGCGTGTCATCATAAGATGACAGCAATATTTTTTGTTTATTTATTGTGAAATTATTGCTCATTGTTCCTTGTGTTTATGGGTTTTACTGGTTATACCTAAATACCATTTGCTCATACATTTCAATATATGAATATTTTTCACAATCTTATATTCGAGGAAAAAATTCTGGGAGCTCTTCATGCAAACTACATTTCTTAACTTTTAAACACCTCATTGAATAACAAAACATAGAAGTCCACAAACTATTTTGTTTTCATGGTAAGTATTGGACATGAGCCCACACTGCGATGCCACACAAATTGCTAAAATACTTCATGCATTAATCTAAAGTCCATTTTTTAGATCGTCCTAAAATTACAGTCTGCGTCAAAGGACCAAATCCCGTGAAGGCTGTGCCTGAGGTGAAACGTGCATTACAGCAGAAATGGCTCCTTACGTGCGCATAAAACAGTGCTTGGTGGCTAACTGTGGTGATGGTTGGATTGTAGCATGTTGCACGGCAACGTTGAACAATCATCTATATTGGACATAAAGTGTTTAACTTCCTTGAAGATGCATAAGGGATCCAGAATACCGCAGAGGTCTTAGTGTGTGTCGAGCATTTGTGTCTTTCAGGCTATAAATTCAAGTGTCGCCATTCAGAAATGCTAGAAAGTTATTGAAATCTTCAGCAGTTCCAAATAGAGCTGTCCAAGACCTAGGTAAGGTGAAATTTTCAGTTGTAGCCTATCGTTTATTGTAAGTCAACGCAGTATATTATAGCTTCACTAATTGAAGATGAATTTTCTAACATCCATATTATGTAAAATGGATGGTTCTCTAACTGACCCATAGTAACACAGTATTTATTAAGAGGACAATTTATATGTACTTCAGTTTTTGTTGTTAACAATATAATAAAAAATAACTTTTGTAGTTTGAGCTAAATTAAAGAATGCAGTAGACAACCGATAACTTTAATTTACATCAACATAATAAAATGTGTGCGTTTTATTCAAAGTTTAGTTACAAATGCTCTTCAATAAGTAATGATTTCTCAAGCAAATTGAAGCAGTCCAGAGCTTGGGTATAATTTTATATTTGCGGTAAACATTTTAATTGATAAACTAATTTATTGATGAAATTGATTGTGTTGCATAAAATACAACACAAGCAAAATATCTCATTAGTAATTTTTTGAATGAGGGACGGTTACTCATTTTGAAAGTGCATCCATTCGGCGACATTGTGAGGCGTTTTACACGAATGACGTTTTGCTCGCAAATGCTTACTTTTCGAGATACAACATGAATAAGTTCTGGTAGGAATAACATTATATAGACGGGGGCGTCGTCGCTGCTTGGGGAACACGCGCAGTTTTTGGTGTGAAAACATCAGTCTAGGTTTGGCTAAGTCAAGTTATTTAAGGTATTTTAAGGTTAGTTTAGATGAGTTTATTTATCTAACCTAACGTTACCTAACCTAACCTCACCTATCGTTACGTCAATACCGTTACACAGCATATGTGTGTGTTCGTTTCTTTACTTCTATATCCGGAGTTACTATATGTTCAAAGTTAAACACTTCAAAATGTTAGCACTTGCAAGCAAAGCATCATTCGTGTACTTATGCAGCTTATTCAAAATTGTGGTCAATGTTTACTTCTCTGCGTTTAACGAATTCCCAAATTTTGTTCCCATACATCAGTAATAGGACTCATTTAAAGACGTTTTACACAAATGACATTTTGCTCGCTAATGCGTTATTTCGAGTAATTCAACTTGGAAGTTATAGGAACGTCGTATATAGAAGTGAAGAAACGAATACGTAAATGTCCTGTAATGCGGTATTGACGTAACGATAGGTGAGATTATGTTAGGTGACGTTAGGTTAGTTAAATAAACTAACCTAAATTAATCTAAATAAACTTACAAGAACTAAATTTAACTTAGCCAAACTGATGTTTACCGCAAAAACAACCGCGAGCTTCAACAATGCAGCCACGACTCGGCCGACTGTATAATGTTATTCTTACCCGAACTTTATTAATGTTAAACCTCGAAATTGCGCAACTGCGAGCAAAATTACATTCGTGTTACACGAAGTAAAATGAGTCCTATTACTGACATATGGAAAAAAAATCTGAAAATCTTTGAATGCAATGGAGTAAATGTTGACATAATGGCTTGGGGGCCATTCATGTTTTTATTTATCCTTTTTAATGCTTCCCGCAAACATAGAAAATAAAAACTACCCAAGACTACACCTGAGTTTACCGAAAATATCGTAAAAATACTTTTCACTGAATCACTGGCCACAGCTATAGGCGCATGGATGAAACTTCCGATAGGTCGTTTTGGGTTGTTAGCCATGTGAATTTAAGTTCAATATAAATTGTTTTGATAAGCCTTTGTTCAATATTGTTTTAATTAGAATAATAACTCCCCTCAGGGGGATACATCTATTGTAACTATGGGAATTAGCGCTCCCAGGGGAGGCCCTAGCTTAGAGTTAGGTAGGCCTTTTTCTTGTTCAAGTAGAATAGGTGTTTGTTTTGTTATGGACCGTCTATTTTCGGTTAACTGCTGTCCTGGTTTTCAGCACCTACTACTGTCTTCTTCAACTTTTTCTTCTTTCATGGACTTCTTTCTTGCTTGCGGTTTCTATGCACTTTTTGCATAGATTCCGCGTTCCCTTAACTCCATACAAAATGGTGCCTTCATCCATCCTGTCTTGGAACATCTTTGTCGTGGTTAAGGGAGGCGAAAACTTTCTTATAAAATAAGAATAATTAGAATAATAGCATGAATTTGTACCACCGCCTTGTCATGGTCAACACTTATGTGTTAAATCATGCGCAAAAAGAATTAGAAACGCGCAATTATTCGTGTAAAAAAATTTCCAAAATTTATTGCCTTCCCCTGAGGACGGTTGAAGATAATTAAGTCGACAACTTGGAGAGACGAGCGGTGTTTCGTTGCTCCAATAGAAAACATTGAAGTTCACAAAGCTTTTCATGTTCTTCAATAATTAACTTACACGTAAGCCCGTAAGTTAAAAAAACGCATAAGAGAAATGTACGTTCAGACAAACCTGTAAATCCATGCCTAATCGGTTTCGACTATTAAATCGGTTAATCTATTAAATCGGTTACAACTATTCACCCCAGTGGTTCCTGAACTTTTTGTCAGTGACCAAAATCTGCCCAAAACATAAATTTTAATTTATGATATGACTATTCTTATGGAAACAAGTTAGTGTAGGTTAACACAAACAGGTTACACAAACCCTTAGCGACCCAATACAATGGCTTGGGGTCGGGACCCAGTTGTAAAGAACCGCTGATGTACACTCTGATGTTCCAAAAAAAATTCAAGGAAATTGTCTGCCTCTGAGCCCATTACCCCCTTTGAGTATTTCATCACATGCAGGACATGAGTCAGCATGTTTTTCTACATTCTAAATTCGCCTGACTCTTGAAGTATACATTGCAAATATGCTCATGAATGCGCATTCGCGTTTATGTATAGTGAAAAATATTATAGCAAGTGTTGCCAACGTAACCGCAATTTGCTGCTTTGGCGTTCACTGTCCCTACTTGGCAAAAATAGGTTTTGTATCCATTCAATAAAAGTTACAGCTCCTCCTTACGGAACATCACATAAAAATTAGTGGTCCGCCTGTTGACGCGAAAGTTAGGCTTTTTCCTCCTGACCGACTGCTGGAGGTAATGGCTGAGCTTATACAATGTTAGATGCCGGGACGACTCGCATCTCCAGTCCCTGGGCCAGCCCCTTGCTGCTGGTGCCGAAAAGTAATGGCGAGACTCGCAAATGCTGTGATTACCGACAACCTAACACAGTAACCGCGCCCAAAGGGTTCCCTCCGCTGCTTAGACAATAACTTTCAGCCAACTAGATTGGCGCCATAAAGGTTTTTTAATTAAACTTGGTAATTAGAACGTCTCGTCTACAGTTGTTGTTGTTCGATGCTAATAGAAAAAAACGGAGATAGAGTTTGACGCATAGAGCGTCGGGAAGAGAACAGGTGAAACGGTAAAGGGTCTGCTGTAAATGAGGAGTTTTCAATTCCGTAATGTGAAAACTGATGACTTACTTTTATTTGATGGATAACTTATGTGAAATTCTTCACGTACGCGCACACAGGCTTCTATTGCCAAGTTCAATGAATATGAATGCCAAATGACGGCTGGAAAATTCTCTTCATACATAAAATTATATCTAATTTATACTAAAAATATCCAGGGTAAATAAAACCATAGCATTACTTCAAGCATCGTGAAACCCAAGCAAAACAAGGTTGATATAAGTGATGTTCTGACGGGTGTTTATTTACTCCGACAGCAAACTCAATGTATTCGTAAACTTTTGAATCCGAGATATGTAACTGAGATGCACGGGTAGCGTGTTCATTGCATGCCTCACAGCGGTGCTGCTCATAATGACACTATTGCACTTTTGTGTCACAACAAATTTGGATGGAAAATTTGTGCTCTAACTAGACGAGGTTTGGGCCGGCTCTGCACTGTCGCACTTTAGTTACCCAGTTCGTATTCTAAAGGCTTCATCTTTTCAGTAGGTGTTTGATGGGTTCTTTACCGACCATTCGACTGTAAGTTAACTGTAAAAATAATTTGGCCTAAGATATTAAAATTTCGACTCCTTTAGTGGGAGTAATAGTAGATGAAGGTTGGGATGGATCATACACCTGATTAAAAGCACGGAAAGTTGTGGAGTAGATGACGCTTGTATCACAGATACGAAATTGTGGAGTATGATGAAGCTAGTATCACAGATACGAAATTGTGGAGTTGATGAAGCTTGTATCACAGATACGAAATTGTGGAGTTGATGAAGCTTGTATCACAGATACGAAATTGTGGAGTTGATGAAGCTTGTATCACAGATACGAAATTGTGGAGTTGATGAAGATTGTATCACAGATACGAAATTGTGGAGTTGATGAAGCTTGTATCACAGATACGAAATTGTGCAGTTGATGAAGCTTGTATCACAGATACGAAATTGTGGAGTTGATGAAGCTTGTATCACAGATACGAAATTGTGGAGTTGGTGAAGCTTGTATCACAGATACGAAATTGTGGAGTTGGTGAAGCTTGTATCACAGATACGAAATTGTGGAGTTGATGAATCTTGTATCACAGATACGAAATTGTGGAGTTGATGAAGCGTGTATCACAGATACGAAATTGTGGAGTTGATGAAGCTTGTATCACAGATACGAAATTGTGGAGTTGGTGAAGCTTGTATCACAGATACGAAATTGTGGAGTTGATGAAGCGTGTATCACAGATACGAAATTGTGGAGTTGATGAAGCTTGTATTACAGATACGAAATTGTGGAGTTGGTGAAGCTTGTATCACAGATACGAAATTGTGGAGTTGATGAAGCGTGTATCACAGATACGAAATTGTGGAGTTGATGAAGCTTGTATCACAGATACGAAATTGTGGAGTTGGTGAAGCTTGTATCACAGATACGAAATTGTGGAGTTGGTGAAGCTTGTATCACATATACGAAATTGTGGAGTTGGTGAAGCTTGTATCACAGATACGAAATTGTGGAGTTGGTGAAGCTTGTATCACAGATACGAAATTGTGGAGTTGATGAAGCTTGTATCACAGATACGAAATTGTGGAGTTGATGAAGCTTGTATCACAGATACGAAATTGTGGAGTTGATGAAGCTTGTATCACAGAGACGAAATTGTGGAGTTGGTGAAGCTTGTATCACAGATACGAAATTGTGGAGTTGATGAAGCTTGTATCACAGATACGAAATTTTGGAGTTGATGAAGCTTGTATCACAGATACGCTCATCTCACACTGCAGGCTGGTGGGTGTGACGCACGGACGGACGCGGCTCCTTTTATAATAGTGATTATTAGTCAAGAAGTTTAAAAAAAAATGCTGTATCCTTTTGATCGCGATAAGCTGCATTTCCTTAACCATAGATACTATTTTCGCGCAATAATTTTCGGCTCATAAACAAAAGAGAGCAGATGCCAGGTTTTTATATCATTGGAATGGTATAGGATTTATTCACGTTCGTGTTATATATTTAATTTTCTCATATTATTCGAAATGATATTATCCACGAGAGTTTTTACAGAATGTCAGTTTATTTTCCAGGTATCCAGCCAATAGTTCTGATTTTATTGGAAGTTTTGTTTTATTTGTGTTTTGTTTGTGAGTTTTTATAAAATTTTAGTGAACTGGCGAGGATTTTTGTCAAATATCTTTATATTGAATTAAAAAGCTTATGGTTTTTATAAGGACCATATGAGCACGTCTCTCATATTGATATATATTATTCCCCATGAACTTAATATTACATTTTACATTATTTTACTTTAATGTAAAGTATGAAATAAATATATTTCAACATATGAAATTAAATAGTGTTAAAGAATCAAATAATATTAATTTAAATGCTCCCTGAACTTGCTTCATATAGTAAAATAGTAGCAAATGTGAAGGCATTTTCATTTATTTATCAAGTTCGATTTAAATTTCAAATGTTAAATCGTAAAAAGAAGTATGTGTTCAATAAGATATGAATTGTTTCGTTCCATTTCCTGCCTCTCAATAATACATTCAAGTCATCCAAGCTTAGTTTCTGTGTTTTCTTGGATTTCATTTACTATTTTTAAATAAATAAACATAAATATAAACATATGTGCTTTATATTTTTCTAGTGTATCAAAGGTCATCTAGCACGTATAATCAATGTGTGGCCTACAGTTAACTACAGGTCCTATATTTTGTAATTGTTTCCTGCATGCTTATAGTTCTGAATTTTATGAGCGATGCATATAGCATCAAATATCTTATATTAGTCTACACAAATGTAATATGTGCGCCATTATCCTTTTTTATATGTTTCATCACAATTAATTTTCTGTATTGTATAATATTTCGGTGTGCTCAAAATGTTCAATATTTTCTGCGTTGACTGGAGCAGCAGAGCTTACTTGTTTGCTTCACAAGACGTAACATGTCTTCATTTACGTACGTATGTACGGAGCACGATATGCACTGCTGAGTATCGTATGCGGTATATATGTATACTATGCGATACTACCAAAAAAATATTTCGTGTGTTATTCAGTGGAGAAGTACAATTTGTTCATATGTTCTGACTATTTCTTCTACCTACTTCATCTTATGTTTAGTATATTACTGCATTTC
Organism: Morinoia aosen; assembly: GCA_030386875.1. NCBI lineage: Eukaryota > Metazoa > Arthropoda > Malacostraca > Amphipoda > Talitridae > Morinoia > Morinoia aosen. The sequence goes on from CM059580.1 coordinate 53,503,518, forward strand.
ATTAATGTCTAAATTATATTCATCTCGTTTAATTAACAATAATAATCCGTTAGTTAATAATTAAATTTCTCGCGTTCCATCAACAATTAGCCTACAATTTCAAGTGCCATCTAGCGGTGGAAAAATGTAACTTTTTGAAGAAACCGCGGTCCTTCTTCTGGTGCCACTACTTTTTCTTTCCTTTGTTTCAATTTGGAGTAGTAAACAGGGAAAAACTTTAGCTCCCAGTTTTTAGTGATATTATAAATGAAAATCATATTTTAGTTCGTTCATGATTATGTAGATAAAAAATTACAATAGGCGATGGGCGTGATAATTACACCGGAAACAAAACGTAGCCGTGGGATGAATATGCATAGACTCAACTTATTCATTATTTTGATTAGAAATTAGACAGTGATGGAAGGCGCTGCTAATTCGTTTAGGGAGAACAATTCTTCATGAAGAGCGTTTGTGACTTCTGACCCTCACATATTCTGGTGGAAATAAGACACACAGCGACATCTATTGTCAACTTTCAAAACTAATTTTGCAGCGCCATCTATCAGGCAAAAAAATCAGGTGGAATTTTTTCAAAGATTTGAAAATAATTCATAAATGATGCTTCAAATTTTCCTAATGCGTACCAACTTTATTTCTCATAACATTCATGCATAAATTCAGCTATAATTTACCGTAAAATTGGCTCTAGCGACCGAGATCCAGAGTTGCTCTTAGTTTGCTCCCCGAAATTCAAATGAGGTTTAGAAAAAGTAGTGTAGGCACGCGCCAATAGATGGCGGTAACAGTAACTTCACGTTTTCTGTAGCTCAGCTTTGATTTTTCGCACTAGATGGCGTTACTTATCATGACGTGAAGTCAACCTGTCTAACATAAGTAGCTTCATAATTCCACCGAATCGTTGTTGAGGATATTCAATTTGTCTTGCTTATGTATTGTCAAGAATATTTCAAATGCCATTACACACATTTATTGTACAGATGAATTATGAATCCTGTGTTATATTACTGTATGATACGATATTTCTTAATTCATATACTTTATTAGCCTGGAACCTTAAGTGAAATCAATGTAATGCTCACACAATTAATATCAGCAATTTTTTTATTATTTTGCTTAATCCGGCGACTGAAACTAACCTCCAGATCAAGATTTAGAGAGGAGGTTGGGGGGGGGGGGGGGACTTGGGTGTATTTTGCCTGTGACCCTGCAACACACTATTGCTTGAAGTCCCGACTTTGTACGTATTGAATATGCTATTGATGTGTTAATGTATTGATGTTATAATCGTATATCACATTTGCGTACACACCTGCCGGGTGTCATCTTAAGATGACAACAATATTTTATCGTTTATTGTGAAATTATTGCTCATTGTTCCTTGTGTTTATGTGTTTTAGTGGTTATACCTACATACCATTTGCTCCTACATTTCAAGAAATGAATATTTTTCACATTCTTTTGTTCGAGAAATAAAATTTGGGAGCTCTTCATGTGAACTACATTTCTTAACTTTTAAACACCTCATTAAATTAAAAAACATAGAAGTCCACAAACTATTTTGATTTCATGGCAAGTGTTGGACATGAGCCCACACTGCGATGCCACACAAATTGCTAAAATATTTCACATATTAATCTAAAGTCAATTCTTTAGATTGTCCTAAAATTACAGTTTGTGTCAAAGACCCAAATCCCGTGAAGGCTGTGCCTGAGGTGAACCGTGCATTACAGTAGAAATGGCTCCTTACGTACGCATAAAACAGCGCTTGGTGGCTAACTGTGGTGATGGTTGGATTGTAGCATGTTGCACGGCAACGTTGGACAATCATCTATATTGGAAATGAAGTGTTTAACTTTCTTGAAGATGCATAAAGTATCCAGAATACCGCAGAGGTCTTAGTGTGTGTCGAGCATTTCTGTCTTTCAGGCTATAAATTCAAGTGTCGCCATTCAGAAATGCCAGAAAGTTATTGAAATCTTCAGCAGTTCCAAATAGAGCTGTCCAAGACCAAGGTAAGGTGAAATTTTCAGTTGTAGCCTATATCGCTTATTGCAAGTCAACGCAGTATATTATAGGTAGCTTCACTAATTGAAGATGAATTTTCTTACATCCATATTATGTAAAATGGATGGTTCTCTAACTGACCCATAGTAACACAGTATTTCTTAAGAGGACAATTTATATGTACTTCAGTTTTTGTTGTTAACAATATAATAAAAAAGTAACTTTTGTAGTTTAAGCCAAATTAAAGAATACAGTAGACAACCGATAACTTTAATTTACATCAACATAATAAAATGTGTGCGTTTTATTCAAGGTTTAGTTACAAATGCTCTTCAATAAGTAATGATTTCTCAAGCAAATTGAAGCAGTTCTGAGCTTGGGTATAATTTTATATTTGCGGTAAACATTTTAACTGATAAACTAATTTATTGATGAAATTGATTGTGTTACATAAAATACAACACAAGCAAAATATCTCATTAGTAATTTTTTGAATGAGGGACGGTTACTCATTTTGAAAGTGCATCCATTCGGCGACATTGTGAGACGTTTTACACGAATGACGTTTTGCTCGCAAATGCTTACTTTTCGAGATACAACATGAATAAGTTCTGGTAGGAATAACATTATATAGTTGGGGGCGTAGTCGCTGCTTGGGGAACACGCGCAGTTTTTGGTGTGAAAACATCAGTCTAGGTTTGGCTAAGTCAAGTTATATAAGGTATTTTAAGGTTAGTTTAGATGAGTTTATTTATCTAACCTAACGTTACCTAACCTAACCTCACCTATCGTTACGTCAATACCGTTACACAGCATATATGTGTGTTCGTTTCTTTACTTCTATATCCGGAGTTACTATATGTTCAAAGTTAAACACTTCAAAATGTTAGCACTTGCAAGCAAAGTATCATTCGTGTACTTATGCAGCTTATTCAAAATTGTGGTCAATGTTTACTTCTCTGCGTTTAACGAATTCCCAAATTTTGTTCCCATACATCAGTAATAGGACTCATTTAAAGACGTTTTACACAAATGACATTTTGCTCGCTAATGCGTTATTTCGAGTAATTCAACTTGGAAGTTATAGGAACGTCGTATATAGAAGTGAAGAAACGAACACGTAAATGTCCTGTAATGCGGTATTGACGTAACGATAGGTGAGATTATGTTAGGTGACGTTAGGTTAGTTAAATAAACTAACCTAAATTAATCTAAATAAACTTACAATAACTAAATTTAACTTAGCCAAACTGATGTTTACCGCAAAAACAACCGCGAGCTTCAACAATGCAGCCACGACTCAGCCGACTATATAATGTTATTCTTACCCGAACTTTATTAATGTTAAATCTCGAAATTGCGCAACTGCGAGCAAAATTACATTCGTGTTACACGAAGTAAAATGAGTCCTATTACTGACATATGGAAAAAAAATCTGAAAATCTTTGAATGAAATGGAGTAAATGTTGACATAATGGCTTGGGGGCCATTCATGTTTTTATTTATCCTTTTTAATGCTTCCCGCAAACATAGAAAATAAAAACTAAACAAGACTACACCTGAGTTTACCGAGAATATCGTAAAAATACTTTTCGCTGAATCACTGGCCACAGCTGTAGGCGCATGGATGAAACTTCCGATAGGTCGTTTTGGGTTGTTAGCCATGTGAATTTAAGTTCAATATAAATTGTTTTAATAAGCCTTTGTTCAATATTGTTTTAATTAGAATAATAACTCCCCTCAGGGGGATACATCTATTGTAACTATGGGAATTAGCGCTCCCAGGGGAGGCCCTAGCTTAGAGTTAGGTAGGCCTTTTTCTTGTTCAAGTAGAATAGGTGTTTGTTTTGTTATGGACCGTCTATTTTCGGTTAACTGCTGTCCTGGTTTTCAGCACCTACTACTGTCTTCTTCAACTTTTTCTTCTTTCATGGACTTCTTTCTTGCTTGCGGTTTCTATGCACTTTTTGCATAGATTCCGCGTTCCCTTAACTCCATACTAAATGGTGCCTTCATCCATCCTGTCTTGGAACATCTTTGTCGTGGTTAAGGGAGGCGAAAACTTTCTTATAAAATAAGAATAATTAGAATAATAGCATGAATTTGTACCACCGCCTTGTCATGGTCAACACTTATGTGTTAAATCATGCGCAAAAAGAATTAGAAACGCGCAATTATTCGTGTAAAAAAATTTCCAAAATTTATTGCCTTCCCCTGAGGACGGTTGAAGATAATTAAGTCGACAACTTGGAGAGACGAACGGTGTTTCGTTGCTCCAATAGAAAACATTGAAGTTCACAAAGCTTTTCATGTTCTTCAATAATTAACTTACACGTAAGCCCGTAAGTTAAAAAAACGCATAAGAAAAATGTACGTTCAGACAAACCTGTAAATCCATGCCTAATCGGTTTCGACTATTAAATCGGTTAATCTATTAAATCGGTTACAACTATTCACCCCAGTGGTTCCTGAACTTTTTGTCAGTGACCAAAATCTGCCCAAAACATAAATTTTCATTTATGATATGACTATTCTTATGGAAACAAGTTAGTGTAGGTTAACACAAACAGGTTACACAAACCCTTGGCGACCCAATAAAATGGCCTGGGGTCGCGACCCAGGGGTAAAGAACCGCTGATGTACACTCTGATGTTCCAAAGAAAAATTCAAGAAAATTGTCTGCCTCTGAGCTCGTTACACCCTTCGAGTATTTTATCACATGCAGGACATGAGTCAGCATGTTTTTCTACATTCTAAATGACTCTTGAAGTATACATTGCAAATATGCACATGAATGCGCATTCACGTTTATGTATAGTGAAAAAAATTATAGCAAGTGTTGCCAACGTAACCGCAATTTACTGCTTTGGCGTCCACTGTCCCTACTTGGCAAAAATAGGTTTTGTATCCATTCAATAAAAGTTACAGCTCCTCCTTACGGAACATCACATAAAAATTAGTGGTCCGCCTGTTGACGCGAAAGTTAGGCGCCTTCCCCCTGACCGACTGCTTGAGGTAAAGGCAGAGCTTAGACATGTTAGATGCCGGGACGATTCGCATCTCCAGCAGTCCCTGGGCCAGCCCCTTGCTGCTGGTGCCCGAGAGTGATGGCGAGACGCGTAAATGCGGTGATTATCGACAACCTAACACAGTAACCGTGCTCAAGGATACCCTAGGTCGCATATGTAAAACTCTTCAACCAACCTGGTTGCCGACATAATTATTTTGAATCATTTTTTAAGCAATTGTCCACCTGTTGAGATTTTGAGAGTTTTCAATTCCGTACTGTGAAAACTGATGACTTAAGGCCCGTCTACACTATCAAACACTTCGTCAATCACGAACACACCAAAACGCGAACAAAAACACAAACTTTTCCGAATCGTGTCCAGACGTCCAGACTATACGCTTTCAGCGGAGAGAAGTTGTTCGCGAGCAACATGTAAACAAACAATACTGCTTCCCAAGTAAGTTATAGTTAATTGATGCAAATAATTGGTAAATTTAATTTGTTGAGAGTTAGTAACCATAATTTATCTGTGTGGGAATGTGTGAACAGAAAATATTAAGAATCGCTGATGTATTATGAGAATATTTAAAATACTATCAGTGTTACAGTGGTAAGATGGGATCAGCTGATGTCCTTGATCTTTTTCAATGCTCTTCATTAAGTTTAAATTTTTGGACTTGAGCTTAAAACTTTAAAATATGCTCCTACTCTGCCTATAGAATGTTTTTTTTTTGCATTTTGTGACCTAAATTTTCTATAAGAGGTGAAAAATGCTCATATTTTTCATTTTGTCACAAAATATTCCTACAATATTTGAAGTAATTTACCAAAGATATTTAATATTTTTCTGTTTAATTAAGCCAACAATTTATTTCAAAAATTTAAAATTTAGCTTATGCATTTTATTGGTGTCTTGAACTAGGCAATTTCCATACTTTCTGTGCACATTTTTGAAGCATCCATTGCTCAGCCAAGCATACCAGAATGTACTTCTACTATTTAGCAATAAATTTTTGTGCACTTTTCTGTGATATTTTTCTGAAAACATTGTTAACACCTCAATCTCTTATAACTACTAAACATATCTAAGAAATAGATCTAAGGGAAGAATCTGAGAACTCAAAGCTGAATGTCAAGCAGGCCATCTTTATATTGACATTTTTTTGCTTGTTAAGGACCATATTTTTCTAGTTCATTGTCATTTATGTCAGCACCTGCTCACTTACATATTTCATGAAAAGTATGACTGTGGAATGTAAGTTATCCATGTATATAATTTTGTGTAAAAAATCTGTGTATAAAAATATAATCCGTGAATGAAATATAATTTGTATATAAAAACAAGAGTATAATAATTATTCTGAATTATTGTTAGACATCTCATGCTGATTATAAATAATTTGTGTCTATTCAGGACCTCATAACAATTACATTCCACAAATTTTGATGCTAGTACATAATCATTTTTATGTGTTCCTCATGTATGGATTATTTTTTACAGGTGGCTGCCACGAGGTGATTCATGCACTTCTCTACAGTATTTGACAAGAATATCAAAGCAGTCGCTCTCTATCATACCTTAAACTTGTGAGGCCATCTATACTCTACTCAAGGATGAAAAATTGAAGGTATGCATCCCATTGTGGTGTTGGGTTCAAATATTACTTTGCAAGGAGTATTGTAATGTTCTTCGAATAGAAAACTAATTTTTCTGGAATATTGAAACCATTGAGAAATTTGCAGTAGGTTGAAATCACTTGAAATATGGTAATGAAATGAGTTAAGTGACCCACAGATCATCATAAATACGGTATTGACTTCGTAAAATAGCAGAGCTGAGTACTATGTTTTTGCTACACTGTCTGGTCTTGGGGTGCTACTTGAATTGATGGATGAACTCTCGCACAAAAAAGTAGTGGTGTGCAAAGTACATATATATATTTTAATTGTTCTTGTAGTTGATCGTAACCTACTACAATTAGAACTACTTTGAAACCAAACTAGTTCCATTATTTGTGAACTTTCAGGTGCATGAGCAAAATGTATATTGTGTGATATCTAGGGGAATCTATATAACCACTGTTTTCTTCCAGTAATATTGTCCACATCTTATGAAACGATAACGCATAAACCATCAAAAAATGTTGCGGTGGACTTCCATGTGTAATTCCCTTTGTTGTACTTATTTACAGACTCCACAAGCGCAAGCAGAGTCGGAATCAGCAGCCAGTGATTTCTACCTGAAGTGAAACTTCCCATCAAACTCCTTGAATTTCCTGAACTCTTCTCTAGAGATTGCATGCCACTTCAGCATCACTATGATGGAGTGAGGAGAGAGAGCTCCTTGGGCTGGCGGCAGCGGTGGGCGCTGCAACTGTGCTGCTCCGCAATGTGGTGCTGCCGTGCCGCTTTCATCCGTGGAGGCTAGACTGCTGCTGCGTTCTAGAGCTATTATGAACTATGGACCGCCTCAACTACCTACATTGGCATTGCACAAATAGCGTCCCCGTGAACTTCCCGTGGACGACTGCAGCGGTACCAGAGACTTCAGAACGAGTTCGCTTTTGAGGTGGGTCAAAGTCACATGTAGCGCTGGGTTCGGTCGACCTTTTTTTGAGAATTTCCAATCAAAAATGTTAATCCTCCATTCCATTACTTTCCACAATTTCTGTGTTGGTTGAATTGGAGTTTGGGGTCTTCAATGATGAGAAGGGATTAGGTTTTATGTACACATGCTAGTATGCCAAGAATTATTTTAAACATTTTCTGGTATTCAAACTACTCTAATTATCGTAATAGTCTTTTGATTTAGGGAAGCTATGGTTCAATCTGAATGTTATTTTGCAAAGGAAATGCTGCTATAATATTGCCAATGTTTCAATTCATCAATTTATAAACAGCTAAAATATTGCATTTCTTGAATTATAAACTTAACTCTCTCCGCTTGAAATTATTCATTTCCTTGGGATCTTGTTTGAAGTTAATGTTTGTTCATAGCCCGAGCTCGACCCTTCTATTCGTTTGTGCTCGTGGGCCAGCCGTGGTCCTGTCCTGCGCTGCCAAACCTTCCTGGTTTGGTTTTCCACGACTGGCGAGGGGCATTTGCGCTACTGGTGTAAATGATTCATGACTTTACAATACTATCAAATGAAAATGCACTGGTGTTTAAATACTTTCCTTCACTGGCCATCATATCATCATGCACATTAGTTTTTCAAATACTTCATGATTAACATCAGGATACAATGACGGTTACTCGGTCAAGTCTGTACCCATTTCCGACACCTGTGTAGGGTGTCTCTTGAGTTCTCTCCTTCCCCAACGGGGAGAAATCACAGCATGGCACTAGGATTCAAAAAACCGACACTGTCTTACGAAGGGTGCATTCTTAAACACTTAATTTTGTGAAATCATGTAACCCTGTACTCAAGTGAAGGAAAAAAATAGTCGATTATATTATGAATTATCCCAAACGAGCAGGACATTGATCAATTACCAAGAAGCTTATAAACCTATTCTGAATACAATTTTCTAGGTCCATTGCCTTCAACCATATTATTTCAAGAATGCATTTTCATAAAACTGATTAACATAAGGGTAACAGTGAACCCAAAACAGGTGTTCTTAAAGAGTAATATGTGTATTCATTTTATTCAATGTTTACAATGAAAATACAAGCGTGAAGAAAAAACAGTAAGCCAAAGGTTGAGGCACCAGAAACATGTTATAGAGATACCTTGAAAGGTAAAAATTTGCAAAGGTGACTTGCTGCAAGCACAGATCTTGAATATCTTATCATCCATTGACAAAAGCTATAACTAGACAAAATGCACTGCTATCTAAAAATAGTTTACCAGTAAAATCTAATTTTTAAACTATTCCAAATTTTTTTTCATAAGTTTTTAATGGTTTCTTTTAGCTTTGATTACATGTTTGTTGTTCCTCATACCTTGCACTATTTTCATTACCAAAGAAGAGAACGTATGTTACTTTGAGCCTCCTTAACCACAACAACGATGATCCAAAGAGAGGAATAAAGAAGGGATCATTGAGTACAAACATGTACACAGGCTTTGTACATTGTTTAAAAATCCACTAACAATGATAAAATATTTCTGTAATAAGTAGTCAACTGCAAGCCATTTAATTCTGAAATGGAACTGATGAAAAGTATATGGCAAATAAATATTTCTCATGACAATCATCACTACACAGCATAACTGACATTCTGATAAATAATTAGTGAACATTTAGCTCAATGGAAAAATCTAAATAGTGAGGCACATCCCTTAACCACAGCCTCATCTTATATTTTGTACGCAAAGTAACGTCACTGCGTTGAGCAAACTAGTATAGACTATCATGCTGTGCTTGGCGTGCACCTCAAAAATTTTAATACAGCCTTGACCAATTCTCGGGTATCAAGTTGTAGGGTTTACTTCAGCTTGAATTAAATTAGACACGTGCTTAATTTCTACGTCTCCTGTATGGACACAAATGTAGCGTTAATTATCACTATAACACATTCTGGTAAATAATTGTTGAATATTTAGCTCAATGAAAAAATATTTATTAAAATTTATATTTATTGATGTCTATAAATTATATTCTACATATCTAATACAGATAATTAGTCTTGTTGGTGAATAATATGAAAAGTATATTAAAGCAAATTTTAAATACCCTTTGGTATTGTATTGTTAAATAATCATAACTTGGCATAGCAGAAGTATAACTAGCATATAATGTAGCATAACAAAAGTATAATTTATAGTTACTGGTCAAGCACCATCATTAGCAAGGTACAAAAAGACTAGAATTTCTTCAATATAGCACTTCACTTATTTCATTATCTCAACATTATTTTAAGCATTGCAGGAAAAAGTTTTTAATACTTTGTACACAATTGACTACCAAAGTAAATACTTACATACATTTTGTTTAAGCGCATCAGGATGCTAATGGCAAAAAAATTATGTACTGTATAATTGGCTTATGTTCATCAGTTGAACAATTTCCTTTGTGGAATTATAATCAACAAAAATTGCACAACAGCCAAATCATTATGACATGACAAAAAAAGAGCATCCTGCTTCATTCTCTTAAAAATTCTTTACCTTCACTTTTCAATTCATGTAGAGTCTAATCAATTCATACCCAACACAAGTCTGTTTAGAGACTTGTGTCGGGAGAAGAGGACCACCAGAGAAAAAGACCATAGTGGTGGTGGTAGGGATTCATCCGAGGTGCTTGAACTTGAAGGCAGGGCCTTTGTAGCGACCTGTAGGGAAGGTAACCAATTCGAGAAAGGCCCGTGGATAGTCTTCAATGATTTCTTGGGTAGCAATGGACTGAAGGACTTGGGTGGCAATGGGCTTTTCAACCTGACGGAGAGAAGAAAATAATTAGCTTATTAACCATAGGTGGTATTCTAAAAATGATAGAAACTCTGAATAATTATGAACACCTTGGTATATTAGAATAACACGCTGGAGCAAATTAAATTTTAATTTTGTAAAATTTTATTCAAGCATAGATGAAGCTCATCAAAGTAGTTTTTGTGGAGAGATGTGACACAGCCAGAATTCTGCGAAAGCTGAAGCACTGGAAGTGTCACTGGATGTTAAAAGTTGAAAATTATTTCCAATAGTATTTACAACAAATATTGATTTGGAAAAAATGTACCCAATTTATAACCTGCATAGCAGACTGGCTTGTTGAAGTACCAAAATTTAGTTCAGAAACAAATGGGAAAATTTATTTTAATTCCCATTTTCGCCCTTTTATTTTTAATTTTTACATGCCATGAAAACTAAATACGTATGGACTATATTTTTTGAATAATGCTTCCATACATACTAATCTCGCGCACTTCAATGGTCATGAATGAAGTTAGGAAGGAAAATTTTACAATGCAATGAAATACTAACCATTGTTGAAGATCCTGAAGACCCAGCTCTGCAGTTCCATAGTAGAGACACATAATGACGTTGAGTCACCACTGCTTAAGAAATGCTCTGAAGCATTACAGAGGCAAGAAAACAGCCTTAGGATTTATTTGAAATAATTTTTTCTATAATTGATTCCCCTACACAATTGTCTTTTATGCAAAATAGCCAAATGTTGGAAAACTATCTGAAAAATATACAAAAAGGGATAAAACATTTGGTTTAATTTCACAGACTGTGCTTATGACATATGACAGTTAAGAAACAGCCCTAAAAGTTAATTATTACTGTTACAGCAAAGTCTGCAAAAACATACATCAATTCATTATAATGATAGTTGATGCTTATACTACAGCATACACTTTACCATTAAGAATGGCATGTTGGATGAATTTACTCTTGTAGATAGATAACAGAAATCTTTGGAATTGAATTTAAGACATAATAGTTTCGAACAGCTGATTTATCCAACTTTTCATAGGGCTACATTCATGATATAACAAATGAAAACAACATATTACCCAAAGCAAAGGATGTTAAGGAAGGTTTAAATAGAATTAGCTAATATCATAATTTTAGAAAAAGCTTAAATTGAAGCAATTCACTTTTGGATCCACAAGCAAAAGCAGTTAAAATTTTTAGAAGCCTAACGAGTCCCAGCATGCAGTTTTTAAAAATGCAAAGAGAAACATGAATGAGAAGAGCTTTCCAATGCTTTTTCATAAAAATATTTAAACTCTAAACATATATGTAAATGACTCTACATACAGCTAGGCCTATCACTTTTTTTTACCAACTCATTGGGTCAACAGGGCAGGTAAATTTTTAAAATTAGTTGCAGTTATGCTTATTAACAACTACAACTATAAGTTTGTAAAACGAACTTCGGGCAAAAGATTGATAGTGTGGACGGGCCTTTACACTCATTTGATGGATAACTAATGTGAAATTGTTCACGCACATCCACGGACGCTCCTAAGGCAAAATTCATTGAATATGAGTGCCAAATGACGGCCGGACAATAATTGTTTCCTATGTTTCTTAAGAAGCGGACACCAAACAAATGTATGAATAAACACACGACGGGTATTATTAGGTTCGATACCTTGCGGGTGTTTATATGGCCTCAGCGCAGAATAATTCTCACACTCGATCTAGCTGTATCGAAAATTCACTTGAATTTCTCACAAAAATAATATATATCATGTAATAAGCCTAGTATATTGGTCTGTGATGATAAAAGGATTCTCTTCATACATAAAATTATATCTAATTCATACTAAAGATATCCAGGGTAAATAAAACCATAGCATTACTTCAAGCATCGTGACACCCAAGCAAAACAAGGTTGACATAAGTAATGTTCTGACGGGTGTTTATTTACTCCGACAGCAAACTCAACGTATTCGTAAACTTTTAAATCCGAGATATGTAACTGAGATGCACGGGTAGCGTGTTCATTGCATGCATCACAGCGGTGCTGCTCATAATGACACTATTGCACTTTTGTGTCACAACAAATTTGGATGGAAAATTTGTGCTCTAACTAGACGAGGTTTGGGCCGGATCTGCACTATCGCACTTTAGTTACCCTTATTTATTTCATTTTCACGTTTATGTTTGCAGTACCTGTAATGGGTGTTCTACCAACCTCAGTCGAACGTAATACACAAAGTTACAACAATTAAATAAAATAGTTTTGGGAGCCCTAATTGGGCTTATTATTAAATTAGAGTTGTATGAAAAGATGTTGATGCAAAACATGCTGACGCAAGACACACCGCAAATACCGCACAAACAATTCCAGAGCTCAAAAATTAAAACACTCGCACCCCAACCGAGACCAAAATACACCTAACACGACTCTAACGACGGACAGACTCGACTGACCAGCACCGACTCAGGCGAATATTTTGCGATGAAGGTGACTTAACCAATACGGCAAGCCTACCCACCCACGTTCGGTACTAATGATGCCTACTAACTAAAGATCCACCCATACAAAGCCCTGACGGGTAATTAACTTCTACCTCCCTTAAACTACCTACAAAAAATACCCTCAACACTAGCATCATATGCGCAAAGCGCATCTCTATCAGTTTCCTATCTATCCTTTTCCGCTTCACCACTTCTCTTCCCGACACACTCTGTGTCAAACTCTCTTTCCGTCTTCTCTATATGCATCGCCAAGCCAAGCACAACTAACTCAGAAAAATTTATTACATGAACGTAAAAATTTTGAGAGCCCTAAACGGGCTCAACAACGAATCAGTGGTGCGTCAAATGATGTCGATCCAAACAAATGGTGACGCGTGGGGCGATTCAATGAATTCGATATTTAAGCGCACGTTATAATTTATTAATTTAAGAAGACGTTTAACGCCAGCGAGTAAAGTACGGCTCGCGACAACCCTCATACTCCCTTTGGGCGAATGCTTCCCACAGAATTTCAATACACCCAGTGGGATGTATGATACCTTCATAAAATGAGGATGGGACAAAAAATCCCAGGGCCTGTAACCTAACCTATGAACGTGGGAATTTCTTAATTATTTTTCCAAATATCCTAGACTTATGAACAAGTAATATATGGCATCAGTTTCAATTTTTTCGAAAAAAAGCTATCGAGAGTGAAAGAGTTGAGGCGCGTACTCGCCAACTTCTCTGAAATTATAAAAATGGCAAGAAAATTGATCTGGTTTTGGCCGGTAAACTTCCAGGAGCAATAAGTTAGGCAATAAGGCTAGAACTCTTAAAAGCATTTATTGATATTGATGATACACAAACTCTGTGTATAAGTAATGGCGTGTGTCACGGTAGAAGAAACAAGGTAGGGTCAAACCAGTCTATTTTTGTCGACCGTGTGGCAATGGTGACGTCATGACAAACGACCAATACAGCGCTCACATTGCCTCTGACAACACTGCTAGCCCCAAATTTGGCAAAGCCATTGGCCTAACAACATATTACAATGGTGACGTAATTGCAACGAACCAGTAGCAGCGCTCATATTGCATATGTGAACACTGCTAGCCCAAAATCTGGCACCACTATTGGCCTTACGACATGTCGCAGTGGTGACGTCATAAAGGTTTGTTTGAATTGAAGCCGTTCTATAGGCCAGCCGAACAAGAGGAGGTGTATTTCCCCCATACAAATGACCCTACCTTGTCTCCCCTACCGAGGCGGGTGTTCACTACGCGAGGCAACGCAGGAGCTGAGACCGATGTCAAGAGAGCGGTGTGCTGTGGCGGGGTGGCTGCTGGTGTTCTTGTTGTGTTCACATTCTCTTCTGTTGTTGTTGTTGTTGTTGTTGTTGTTGTTGTTCGGCAGGTTTTATTTCACGTTTATTGGAATACAGTCAATGTTGTGGAATGTCATTTTCATGTATTAAATTATTTTTTTTCATTCATGTATGATTTGAACACACATTAAATCTATTTGATTTAAAGTTCTGACAAATTTATGCAGAGTTTCAACTAGAGGAAAAATGTGAGGTGTAGAGGTTATGCTTACGCAAGTTTTTTTTGTTATATAGAACATGTTTTTTGCTTTGTTACGAATGAATCACCATTTTTTGGATCACAGCTGTGCTGATTTAGTGCTACAATAGATTGAGATCTACTGCCAAATATCTAGCACTAGTCACTCTAACCACTGCACCACAAGGTCGTATCTAGCACTAGTCACCCTACCCACTGCACCACAAGGTCGTATCTAGCACTAGTCACCCTACCCACTGCACCACAAGGTCGTATCTAGCACTAGTCACCCTACCCACTGCACCACAAGGTCGTATCTAGCACTAGTCACCCTACCCACTGCCCCACAAAGTATCTTCTAGCACTTCTTGAAAAATAGATTTAGAGAAGGTCCACTAAAGAAGCAAAACTACACGCGGAAGCCAAATAATTTACTGATCACAAAATACTATCAGTCAAAAGAATAGAAAACATTAAGCAGAGCGGCTCTCAAGGTTCGCTCGCGGGAGTTAGAAGCGGGCCGCGCTCCTCTAGTTCGTCCCAAGAAGTCATTTACTTCTCCGCCGAATGGAAAATTGCTTAGGAATATGAAACCTGACTGCCTTACGAGGAAACTAAACGTGACGCTCAAGCTGCTTATAATTAAACTTCAGGAAATGTTTCCACGCATAAGAAAGAATTGAGTATTTGAAGTTATATCTTGCAGTAGCTGTAAAAAGAATAGTTCGGACGGCGGCATCTAGCCAGTCAGGTCAACTGGGAACGAGGCTGCAAAGACCTCAAGGCAGTTCACAACGATATGCGACTCGAACTGAAACTGTTTCATAATACCTATTCAGACTGGCAATTAAAACATTGAACATAATTGAATTAGAATTCATTTAAGAAAATATCTTGCAGTAAGTCCCAGATAGCAGAGCGGTAAAGATACTGGTGAAAATTGTCCCGCTGACCGAGGAGTACTAACGGAGCCTCCATGCCTGGGAACCGACTGTTGTGCTTAGCCGTAGGTATTCTGCTTATGTTCCTGCAACACACTAGTACTTGAAGAGCTTGTATCGAATATGGGCTTGATGTGTTGGTCGTACATCACATGTGCGTACACATCTGCCGGGTGTCATCATAAGATGACAGCAATATTTTATTGTTTGTTGGGAAATTGTTGCTCAGTGGGCACTGGGCTTTTCGTTTCAAATGATTAGATATTTCATTTGCTCATACCTTTCAATAAATGAATATTTTGCACAATCTCATGGCCTATTAGAAAAAAAATTTAGGGGCACTCCGGGCGAACTGAATTTCTTTATTTTAAGCAATTAATTCAAGTAAAAAATATTAAAGTACACAAACTTTTTGATTTTATAGTAAGTGTTGGGCATCAGCCTACACTGCAATGCCACAAAATTGCTATAAAATACTTCGTACATTAATCTAAAATCAATTTTTTAGACTGTCCTGAAATGAGGACAGACGGCGGGATCAAATGACAGTCGGGACCAAATCCCGTGAAGGCTGTGCCTGAGGTGAAACGTGCATTACAGCAGAAATGGCTCCTTACGTACGCATAAAACAGCGCTTGGTGGCTAACTGTGGTGATGGTTGGATTGTAGCATGTTGCACGGCAACGTTGAACAATCATCTATATTGGAAATGAAGTGTTTAACTTTCTTGAAGATGCACAAGGGATCCAGAATACCGCAGAGGTCTTAGTGTGTGTCGACATTTCTGGCTTTCAGGCTATAAATTCAAGTGTCTCCATTCAGAAATGCCAGAAAGTTATTGAAATCTTCAGCAGTTCCAAATAGAGCTGTCCAAGACCAAGGTAAGGTGAAATTTTCAGTTGTAGCCTATTGTTTATTGTAAGTCAACGCAGTATATTATAGCTTCACTAATTGAAGATGAGTTTTCTGATATCCATATTTTGTAAAATGGATGGCTCTCTAACTGACCCATAATAGCACAGTGTTAATTAAGAGTAGAAGTTATATATACTTCAATTTTGTTTTTACCAAAATAATAAAAAATAACTTATGTAGTTTAAACTAAATTATAGAAAATAGTAGACAACCGAAAATTTTCATTTACATCAACATGAATAAATTGTGTTCTTTTTAAGCAAGAGTTAGTCACAAATGCTCATCTATCAGTAATGATTTTTTAAGCAAATTGATACAGTCTTAACTTGGGTATAACTTGGTATAGACGGTAACTATCTATATCAATAAACTTGTTTATTAATGAAATTGATTGTGTTATGTTAAAATGTAACATAACCAAAATTTCTGATTAGTAATTTTTTGAATGAGTGACGGTTACACACTTTGAATGTGCATCCATTGTCTTTTACCCAGATTCTTTGAGTTTCCTAGCATACAAACAAATTTTAAATATTTATTCATAAAAAGTACAGCTTAGTAAGACTAATGTGACAAGTTACAATTTTTTTAAATTGTTCAATATTTGCTTTAATGCGCTCAACGATATTTAATATTTTGTTCCCATAAATCGGTAACAGGACACATTTTAAATGTTTCACATGAATGACATTTTGCTCGCAAATGCTTGCTTCTCGAGACATAACATCAATAACGTAGAGGTAAGAATAACGTTATACAGTCGGCCACGTCGTCGCTTCATTGTTGGAACCCGCGCAGTTTTTTGGGGCGAAAACATCAGTCTCGGTATGGCTGAGTTGAGTTATTTTAGGTTTATGATGGTAAGTTTAGGTTAGTTTATTTAAATCACCCAACGTTACCTAACTTAAATAAACCTAAAATAACATACCTTAACTTAGCCATACCGAGACATGTTCACCGCCAAAGAACGCGGGCTTCAACAATGCAGCTGCGACGCAGCCGACTATATAATGTTATTCTAACCTGGAACTTTATTCATGTTCTATCTTGAGAAGTAAGCATTTGCGAGCAAAATGTCATTCGTGTAAAACATTTCAAATGTGTCCTTTTACCGATTTATGGGAATAAAATATTAAATATCGTTGAATGCATTAGAGCAAATATTGACCGAAATTGTTTGGGGGCCATTTATGTTTTTATTTCTCCTTTTTAATGTTTTCCGTAAACAACAAAATGAAAACTACCCAAGACAACGCCTGAGTTTTCCGAGAATATCGAAAAACTCGCCTTTCACAAAACCACTGACCACAGCTGTAGGCGCATGGATGACACTTACAGTAGGTCGTCATGGGTTGTTAGCCTATCGTATTTTAGTTCAATATTAATTGTTTCAATATAAACAATAATTTGGATTCATACCACTGCCTTTTCATCGTCAAAACTTATGGGCTAAATCATGTGCAAAAAAATATTGGAAACTCGGAATTATTCGCTCATAAATTTTCCAAAATATATCGCCTTCCCCTGAGGACGGTTATAGCAAATCAAGTCGATAACTTGGCGAAACAAATAGTGTTTCGCTGCTCCAATAGAAAGCATTGAAGTTCACAAAGTGATTCATGTTCTTTAATAAAATAATTAACTCACCTACGCGTAAGCCCGAAGGTCTAAAAAAGTATGAATAAATGTAGTTAAAGACAAACATGTAAATCCATGCCTAATCGGTTTCGACAGCGTTCCTGCAACTTTGACAACTATGACTTTCTGAAGAAAAATTAAAAAAATTGTCTGCCTCTGAGCCCATCACACCCTCTGAGAATTTTATCGCATGCATGGCATGAGTCAGCACACTTTTGTACGATCTAAATGCGCCTCACTCTTGATATATAAATTACATATATCTACATGAATGCGCATTGACGTTTATGTGTAGTAAAAAAAGTAATAAAATGTGTTGTCACTGTAACCGCATTTACTAAGGCCTGAATGCGCAGCCAATTGGAGGCGTCGTCACAGTACAGAGAAGAGAAGTAACTTCATATCCAAAACCGGCTATTGTGACGTCATAACAATTGTGACGTCATAGCGACAATCATCCACTCAGAGCACGGATGTGAATGACGTGACCTTCTGTATGAATCGTGAGGGCGTTCGCCACAGTTGTTGAAATAATCGTGATGGCTACTCGTAAAAAAAAGTGTTCTTACCAGAATTGTTCAAGTAACAGCAAAGACGACTCAGAGCTTAGGTTTTTCAACTTCCCTAAAAAATTATACCCAGAATGGATTGCTGCATCTGGAAATGCAGAGTTGAAAAGTTTATCTCTGAGTTGTTTGAGAACGCACCGATACATTTGTGCTAAGCACTTCAACCGGTCTGATTTCGCAAGAACATTATCACCGTTAAGGCTAAGAGTTGGCTGAATGAGGGTGCAGTACCAAAAAAATTTGTTGACATTCTTAAGTCTGATGAAGGTAAGTGTTTATTTGGGTACATTAGCCTGACCTAAGAAAGTTTGTTACCGTTATGTTCATACTAAAATCTTCTCATTTTTAATTCATTGTACTTTGAAATTCGTCTACATTTTGGTGGGTTTTACTTATTCCTTTTGTGGATTATTCGTTGGCTTTCATAACATATCAGTCACTTTATAGTATAGTTTCATGCTTATTTCCCAAGGAGTTGCACTTTTATAACACTTTTATTTATAATTTGCATTCCTTTGATATTCTCCAAAGTTTTTAATATATGTGCTAATGTATTGGTCACCACGAAAGTGTTGAGTACAGTAGTTGTTTTTCAGTTCTTATCAATTGAAAATAAAAATTTATTCCATTTAGAAAGAGTACACTACTTCACTATTATAAGTTCTGGAAATTTCAGTTCTCAAATATTACACTTCTTAATCAATGAAGAAGGACAGTTCAAGATCTTAAGTTTGATTCTTAATTTTGGTGTAGAAAGTCCAACGTTGTTGGTGAACCTTTTTTTCCTTGCATTCACATTTGTATAGTAAATGTATTTTTGCCTGAAATTTTGCTGATACTTTGATTTAAGATTTTTTTCTGATAATATGTGTTTATGAATATCATGCTGTTTTTTGAAAACAGTCATGAATTTATTAATTTGCTGTACAACTACCAATTTTGTAGATATTGACCTCAGAAATACCTATACCTAGCTATGATTCTCAAATCAAGGGTCATTGAAGTAAAAATCACTAGTGCTAATATAACATAAAGAATTGTAAACCCATTGTTAGCTGTATTTCATATTCAATTTCATAGAAACAAAGTTCATTTTTCAATAAGGAGGATGAGACTTTGTCAGATATATAAACTAACACACAGTTGCTCTAGTTGGTCAGAGCTTTGGGTTTTTGTCCAAACCTCACACTTGTGCCCAAAAAAATATAGTCCAAAAACTGCAAACTTTTTTGAGCTTTTATCAAGGACAAGGTCAGTATTAAAAAACTCACAAGACAGAGTTAACAAATGAAAATACCCCTTTGAACTTTATCCTAAATTTGAACTCATACTTTTGCAACCAATAAAGTAATATAACCATGTAAATACACGTCATTGTTGCTTCAAATATGCTGGATACAAATATTTACAACTCAATCACAAATTTGCATTTTGTTCAGTGATACATGAGATGTAGAATTACACCCCTGAATGAATTTTGAAAACAGTTATTTCTTGAACAACAAAAGTTATAATAAATATGCAATATGAGCTTACATTGTTGTATTAGTTCATTTATTATCATTTTCCCATATTTTGTAAAATATCACTGAGTTGCTCAACATGTGAGGATGACCAATTACCTAATGGTTCTTTTAGTATAAAAGGCAAGGGATATGAGAAGCTGAAAATATTCTAGCTCTGTTTTTATTATCTGCACTCATACATGTTTGTATTAAAATAGCAGTATATTTATACAACTGTCATATTGGTTACAATGTTTTGAAAAGTTTTCATGTTAGCTATGCTTAGAAGGCACAGTGTAACAGTGATGGATGTGTTTTGTTCTTGAAGTATTCAGGCTCAAATTTGTTACCCTGATTCCTTACAACTCCTATTAAAGGATAAAATTGCTAATATTTATATATTAATTGTCAGTCCTGTAAGAAAAAATGGAAATAATTCCCAACGAATAAAATACTGGAATGAAATAAAAACCACTCGAAGAAATAAATATTACTGGAAAAACATGATTACCTCTAAATAAAATTGGATTTTAAAGAAATGAATTTTGGCCAACCTGATTGAAAAAGTTGTGTATATCATTTATTTCTCATTGATTGTTATTTAAATATACTCGTTGTTCATACTTTTTTTAATTCTGAACAATGGGGTATTTAGGTTTTAATTTTGCCAAACAATATTCAATTAGGGCAAAAGAGATTTTAGCCAACCCTGTGACAACCTCTCAGGTTTTAACAGAAGGAGAATGGTTTTGCTGCAAAGAGCTAACTATGGGTTCTTTCTTCCTCACAGCTAATGCTCAGCTCATGTTCCCTGCAAAGAGAGTTTCTCCATCAACCTCTGACGAGTCTCCGTTAAAAAAATGAGGACTACAATCGGAACAACTCTCAGAGCCCCAGCAAGAACGCCTGTTAGGAACCTTATCAGAAGCCTGCCCCACAACCCAAATCAGCTTCCAATCAGCACCCCTGGACTCCCAGCCAGCACTTCAGGAGCAGTCCCTGTGATTACCCCAACAAAGATTTCAGTTAGAAGTCCCATGAGGACTCCCATCAGAATCCCCCTCAGATCTTCTGTGGCAACCCAAGTCAAAGCCAGAGTCACAAGTCCTGCCACAGTTTTGTCAAAGGCCTCCATCAATGCTGTAAGTAGTAGCACTCCAGTGATGGTTGTTGGTGTCAAGAGTGGTAATTAGCCTTGCCTAATAAGTGAGCCTTTAGTGAAGGAGTATGTATTTATGTTTCCGATTTTTTTCATTATTTAAATTTTTAAAGTGTTCTTAAACTTTTGATCAGCAGTGTATATGTTTCCAATGTAGTTTCAAAAGATTGTAGTTCGATTAATGACTGCCCAAGGTCAATTCTAACAATTGTGTTACATTTAAAAAATTTTTTTTATGTTCGGATTGCTTCTTGTCTTAATAGTAGCTCAAACTTGTTCATAACATAAAATTAGGACCTTTGTTTTTCATAATGATTTATTCTTCATGTGCTGAGCCTTCAACAACTGTTGTGTGGTTTGTGTGATCATGATTGTTGATGTGTTCTAGCATTCTGGAGGTAACAATATAATTGAATCACAGAAGATGTGAGGAAAAAAAGGTTGTTGGGTCTCATAATGTGTAACGTATGAGACTTACGAGGTATGCCAATTATCAGCTCTACTTATATATTCTGTATTACATTTTGTTCCTGTTAAAATAAAAGTACACCGCTGTAAGCTTCTTCATGGGCATTACATTTCAGAAAGTTCTTTGTTGCTTAAGCTCAGCAGGCACCAGGGTCCTACTGGCGTGTTTAGTGTTCGTGAAGTATTTATGCTCTGTGTATATATATGCCTTGAAGCATGGTTTTATCTTATAATTCAGGTTCCAAACATCTATTTGTAAAGGATCTCACATATAACCAGTCATTTAGCTGATTCTCAGCTCAAGAAATAAAGAGGTCTAATAAAACTCAAGAAATACCTAGGACAGCCGGTTATTGTTATTTTTGAATGATAGAAATAGATTTTTTACTCCCTTGGTTTCTAATTATTAAATTATTCTATGAAGATTCTGTTTGATTTTCTATTAATTTCATGTCATTTCAAAGTAGATTCCATAAGTTATGAATTTCGCAATACACATTTATTCCTGTGCATGTGAATTAATAGAGTGTGTATGTTTCATTTCAGGTACCTAACCCAACTTGTGTATCACAGTCTCAACAAATTGCTACTCCTTCAAATTTGGGTTCAACTGAGAAAGTTGAAAAAGATTCCTTCAACTGGACAGTGAGTGTTGCTTGTTTTATACTGTCTTCATTGCCATTTAAATTTTTTATATTCGTGTAGAACATTTATTAAAATCACACATTAACTTTCCTCATTCTCCAATCTCTCTTCCTTCTCTTTCCCTCTCTTTTATCCCCAACTCACCTTACCATTCTCCTCCACTTTCCCATTCCTCTTGCTCAGGGATGGAAAAAACCATGGGTTTAAAAAAAAAACCAACCCACATGGGTTTTTTTGGGTTAAATTTTTTTATGGGGTTTTATTGTTTTTTGGGCTTTATTGTTTTTTTTGTAATACCTGTTTTTGTTTAAAAGAGTTATTCACACAGCTCCAGTTGCCTCTTTTCCAGATATATATACATATATACACTTATTGAGTAAATATTGTTATTTGATTACTTTCAAGTATTACTCCTACTACTACTCCTACTAGTAGTCGTACTACTACTCCTACTCCTACTAGTAGTACTACTGGTACCAGTACTAGTACCACTACCACCACCACCACCAGTACCACTACCACCATCCTACCACTACTACTACCACTACTACTACCACTACTACTACTACCACTACCACTACTCCTACCACTACTACTACCACTACTACTACCACCACCACAACTACCACTACTACTACAACTACTACTACTACTTTTTACTATTTAAGTATGGAAGTTGGCATGTGTCAATATTAAACTGTTTTCCTCCTCTGATTCAGCGACCAGCAGATGAGGATTTGTCTCCGCCGCCGGTTGTACTCAACGACGAAGACATGACTACCGCGAAGCACTTCGATGGCAACGAATCGGTTGGAACTCTGTTTGAGTCGGCCGAGGTCAACAATGCAGCAGCTTACTTGAGTGGGTATGTTGCTATGAAAGTTCATAGATATCACCGAAGTAAGAAAGGTTCAATGTTAAAAGACTGCTCTGCGTGTTCGTTAATTCTTGCGCCTGAAGACCTAAACACGCACCTCTTTGTGTCATTCAAAGAATATGTACAAAACAATGATCCGCAACGAAGCCTCCATTACTGCAGCAAATCATTCATTGAAACAATCATGAACTACGAGAGAGTATTTTTGTTCTGTTTTGATAAGTTCAGTCATGTTCAAGGTTTCTGTGAACTAGCTCAGAAGGTCATTGATGAAACATGCTCTCCGCCTGTATTGTGCGCTGCTGATGTGAAGGAGTTCTTCATCAAATTTTATGTGACTTGCAGGACTTATCAAACCATTAAGCACATCAATAAAGCCTTAGAGAGCAGTAATCCTAGTGATAAAATAAAGAAAATTACACATCAATGAAATGTTACAATAAGACTTGGTTTTGGAAAAATATAGCTTCATTTCATTTCGTTGCTCGTTATTTATTTCTTTGTAATGAACAGCATTGGTGCACGATTGTATACATGTTCGTATTGCTCTATCTTAAGAATTGTGTATTAAATTTGTCTTAATTTGTCAGCTAATTCCGTAATTCCTTTTCGCTTTACTTTCGTTCCACCGTATTGTATTGAATTGAGCGCAGCGATATTGTTGCATATGATGCTGAATAGTGTCAATAATAAAATTGTCACGCATGGACGGAAGGAGGAAACTCTATCAGAATTAAATACAAGTATGTAAATTTGCTTAGAGGAAGGACGGAATAATTTACCGCACACTTGTGGTATTTCTCATAATTGTAGAAGTCTGATTGACTAAGAAAGAAACAAGCAGGTTAACATTGAAGTTATTGCTGGTGTTATTATTAGTTCTTTCTATTATTGGCAGTTCATTTATTCTTAATCTATTCGCTGACTTATTACAATTCTCGTGCAATGTCTGTGTTTGAACAAATAGTAATTTCATATTAGTGATCATAATATATATTTTTTGATTCATTATTTACGATCTGCTGAACATATTATCGTTGTATATGTTGCCCCAGAAGTAACCGATCCTTTTAATTTGCTGATAAAAAAAATGCTATGAATGCTAGGATTTTGAAACTAATTTTCTTCTAAAGATAAACAACATATGGTTTATGAAAGCTACGTTTTGAAAACAGGACTCTTTAAGTGATAGCAACGGCCGTTTTTACAATTTGAACTTTATTCTTTATCGTTTCAATAACGCTCCATCGCGCATTACACGAGAGTTAAGCTATTTCATGAAAAGTTCATTTAGTTAGTGTACATTAGTTGATTTTGTTACATAACTCGTGACGAGTCCCACAAGAAAACCTCGCTTAGGGAAAAAATTTGGAGAACGAGGGGTCAAGTGAAGCATGATAAATTGTGGGTTTGAAACCGAAGCGAAGCGAGAGTAGCTTTCTAGTTGCTGAGTTAATTAAGTGCCACGTTATATGTAAGCATAAACATATTTTTTATTCGAAGAAATAAGTATTAACATCATAGTGTTCATAGCTCTACTTTCATCAACCAATTAAAAGGTCAATTAATTATGGGCCGCCCTCATTTTACTTTCTCTCGCCATAGACAATGTTTCATTTAATTTTCTGGTGTCAATTTTCGTCACAGAATGCTCTCATCGATAACCGACGCCTTTATTTCCTGGTGTAAGGAGCCAACTATTGAATCTGTGGGAATTAGCTCTGACATAGGAATAGATGTAAATATATGTTTGATTTTGTTACGGACCATCTTTTTTTCGGTTCACTGGTGTCTTTTTTCAGCATCTGTTACTTTCTTTGTCCACTTTTATCATATTTCAATAACATTCTTCAATCTTGCTGTTTCTGTGCGTGATGTGTGTGGACGTATCTCGTCCTTTGATTCCCCATTCCCTTAATTGCACACTAAATGGCTTCTTCTGCTGTCCTTTCTTGGGACCACCTTTCACGTGGTGTGAGAGGCTTAAAGTAACTCAGTATGTAATCTTCGTGGTGTAATATATTACGCACTCTTCAAAGATGCGTATTATATGAGAATTATATTGACTACTCATGTTACATGGAGATGTTTGTTTACTTTTGTCTAGTTTTACTATTTGTTTTCGATGAGTTGCGGAACGTAGCTTGTTATAGGAAATAATAAGTACTTACTGTTGAGTACTTTCTTTTAGGAGCAATCAAGTTGAACTGGTGTTCTTCTATTGGAAAAAGAATAGTATTTATTAGTAAACTAAACTTGAATTATGTCTATGTATTTAGTTTCATGATAAAGCGTTCCTACCATCCATTAGTAGAAAATATAAAGTGCACTTTTACCATCCTAAATGTAAATATTTCATTTAATCTGCGTCGGAATTTTGTTACCGAAAATATGTGTCATGTCGATGACCCTAACTCACGAGTCTCTAATTCACCAAAGCTCGTGTTGACGAATATTGTTGGTTTGGAATCATGGACATTAATTCACGAATTTGTGGATCAAAACATTGAAATACTCTACCCTCAAACTACACGTAAATGATAGCTTTTGTAAATTATGCAGGTACAGATGTAAAAATGTCTTTTTGAATGCTCGTTAAAATATGATCCAGAGCAAAGAAACTTATTACGATGAAGCATTCATTGAATAAATAATTCAGCCCCAGCGTTTTAGTTTTACTTATATTCCTATTCCAATCGTATTTGACTAGGTAAAAGTTATGAGCAAACAAAGAACAGCTGGGAACGCCAGAAGCAGCGCAGTCGAGGTATTGTACGTCTGGCAGAAAGTGTACACGAAATTGACCAATCAGCGGCCGGCTATTGTGACGTCACGCTTAGCCAAAGCATGACGTCACACGCTGCCAAAAGCGGTCGTGCCAACCCCGCTATTTGAAACTACTTCTCTTCTCTGTACTGTGGCATAGCCGTCTGTGAAGAGAACCAGTTTTTGAGATTTCTCCTGTGTCTGTGGTAACCAATAGCCGTCTCGCGAGTGTGACGTCAGCACGGAAGCCAGTTACCTACCAACTACGCTAGAGTGCGCACGCGCTTGCTGAATGCTCTTCCAGCTGTTTAGTTAATCATTCAGTCGTTAATGATTAATTTGGGATTCTAAGGCTCCGAAAGATAATAAATTGTGTTTCCTCACTTGAGGACACTTAATAATATCAAAATTACTAGCAAAAATACATTAAGAGTTGAGAACTATAAAGATTACAGGCCCTTGATTATAACAAATTAAAGCGACTTGCACGCGCACCTCACCCTTTGACTTGTGGTGACTGGTGAGGTACTAATCTTGCTTTGGAAAATGAGAGCCATTGAGAGGAAGGGTTGTAGGGAAGGTGGGTGGAGCAACTTCAGCCAAGCGTCTGTGGTTGGCTCAGAATCGGGCATGGACTGTGCCCGAGTGTTTCAACTTTTGCAGCCAAATTGAGCCCGATCGGAGTGCGCTGTGCTCCCTCCATATATCCTAGCTCCATGGCACTGTCGCTCTGGCGCTCTGAGGCAGTCCCAGCATGTGGGGCAGCAGCGTCGACACGCATGGGGTATTAGTGGGAGGCGTTAGACAGGGGGATTGGGTTTTTTTTGAAGAGGCGGGGAGGGAGAGAGGGCGTTGCCCCGGGGAAGTCACCCTCCGTGTAAACCCAGCTTAAGAAACGCTATCCAGGCAATTGCAAACCACGCACAGTAGTTTATGTATTAGATATTCAAGTGCGCCGCTTTATAATTTATAAATTTTATTAAGAAACTTAACTCCAGTGAGTAAAGTACGGCTCGCGACAACTTAACCCTCATACTCCCTTTGGGCGAATGCTTCTCACAGAATTTCAATACACCCAGTGGGATGTATGATACCTTCATAAAATGAGGATAGGACAAAAAATCCCAGGGCCTGTAACCTAACCTATGAACGTGGGAATTTTTTAATTATTTTTCCAAGTATCCTAGACTTATGAACAAGTAATATATGCCATCAGTTTCATTTTTTTCGAAAAAAAATAATCGAAAGTGAAAGAGTTGAGGCGCGTACTCGCCAACTTCTCTGAAATTATAAGCACTAGTGCAATCCTGTTTTATTTTAAAAGAGGGGGGAGGAAGTGATGTTACGCTGCTGGCGCTGCGAGAAGGTCGACATGTAGGTTTTTTTTTGGTGTACGCGATTCGTCATAAATGACTGGAATCGATAATTTCCTAAAAAATATACTTCAGATGTGGATCAAAAACAAATATATCCAACCCATAAGAACACGCGATTAAAATACTCTTAATCTTGTGCACTGGTGAAACTCCTATCAAAAATAGCCATTGACCTTCCTTGACAGCGTGATAAAGTGGCAGACCAACTGAGCTTCAACATGGCTTTCCCATGATTTCCCATGCTATTCTATGGCTTTCCAATACTTTTCCAAGTTTCAACCGGTGATATTCTATACAACCTAATCTAACCTACCAATACACGTGATGTTCATTCCGACTCCCAACCTGCTGGGTTAAGGCATCGAAAATTGTGGAGTTGATGAAGCTTGTATCACAGATACGAAATTGTGGAGTTGATGAAGCTTGTATCACATATACGAAATTGTGGAGTTGATGAATCTTATCACAGATACGAAATTGTGGAGTTGATGAAGCTTGTATCACAGATACGCTCATCTCACACTGCAGGCTGGTGGGTGTGGCACACGGACGGACGCGGCTCCTTTTATAATAGTGATTATTAGCCAAGAAGTTTTTAAAAAATTGCTGTATCCTTCTGATCGTGAATAGCTGCATTTTCTTGACCATAGATACTATTTTCGCGCCATAATTTTCGACTCATAAACAAAAGAGAGCAGATGCCAGGTTTTTACATCATTGGAATGGTATTGGATTTATTCACGTTCGTGTTAAATATTTAATTTTCTCATTTTATTCGAAATAATATTATCCACGAGAGTTTTTACAGAATGTCAATTTTTTCCAGGTATCCAGCCAATAGTTCTGATTTTATTGGAAGTTCTGTATAATTTGTGTTTTGTTTGTGAGTTTTTATAAAATTTTAGTGTACTCCGGGTGATGATTTGTGTCAAATATCTTTAGATTGAATTAAATAGCTCCCACATATTAAACAGCTCTCATATTGATATATATAATTCTGCACGAACGTAATATTAAATTTTACATCATTTATGTACTCTAATGTAATGTATAAAAATATATATATATATCAATATATGAAATTAAATAGTTTTAAAGAATTAAATAATGTTAATATAAATGCTCCCTGAACTTGAATTAATTTTCTGCATTTTATAATCTTTGGATGTGCTCAAAATGTTAAATATTTTCTGTATTGACCCGAGCAGAAGCACTTATTTCTTCGCTTCACAAGACGCTACATGTCGCCATTTACGTACGTATGTACGGAGTACGATGTACACTGCCGAGTATCGTGTGCAGTATATATGTATACTATGCGATACTACTCTAAAAAATATTTCGTGTGTTAGTCAATGGAGAAATACAATTTTTTCATATATTCTAACTTTTTTTCTACTTACTTCATCTTCTATTTAGTATATTATGGCATTTCATTGATGTCTTAATTATATCCATCTCGATTTGCAGTGATTATCCATTAGTTAATACATTTTTAACTATTGAATATTCATATTATTGTGATGCTTTATGACTAAAGTGACATTTACCACGCATTTTCTATATAGTTTTATGTATAATTAAATTTTCACCTGTTTCGTCAATAATTCGCCCACAATTTCAAGTGCCATCTAGCGGTGGAAAAATGCAACTTTTTGAAGAAAACGCGGTCCTTTTTCTGGCGCTTCTACTTTTTCTTTCCATTTACTTCAATTTTGCGTAGTAATCAGGGAACAACTTTAGGTCTCATTTTCTATTGATATTATAATTGAAAATTTTGTTTTATTTCATTCATGAATGTGTAGAGAAGAAATGACAGTGTGATAGGCGTGATAATGACACTTTGAACAAAATGTGGCCGTGGGATGAATTTACCTGAATCGTTTTATTTTGATTCTAAATTATACAATGAGGGAAGTTGCCTCTAATCTTTCGAAAGAGAACAATTATTTATAAAAAGCGTATGCGTTTTACGAACCTCAAACATTTAAGATGAAATAAGGCACACAGCGACATCTATTGTCGAATTTTAAAACTAATTTTGCAGCGCCATCTATCAGGCCAAAAAATCAGGGTAATTTTTTTCGAAGATATGAAAATAATTCTTATATGATGCGTAAATTTTTTTGAAAGCATACTAACTTTATTTCTTAAAACATTCATGCGTATTTTGAGCTATAATTTATCGCAACATTGGCTCTAGCGACCGAGATCCAGAGTTGCTCTTAGTTTGCTCCTTGAACTTCAAATGAAGTTGAAAAAAGGTAGAGTAGATGTGCGCCAATAGATGGCGGTAACAGTAACTTCATGTTCTGTGTAGCTTAGCTTCGATTTTTCGCACTAGATGGCGTTACATATTACAACGTGAAGTCAACCTGCCAAATATGAGTAGCTTCAAAATTCCACCGAATCGTTGTTGAGGATATTTAATTTGTCTTGTTTATGTATTGTCAAGAATATTTCAAATACCATCACACATATTCATAGTGCAGATGAATTATTAATACTGTGTTATATTGCTGTATGTTACGATATATCTTAATACATATACTTTATTAGGCTGGAACCTAAAGTGTAACCAATGTAATGCTCAGACAGTTATTGTTAGTTATCTTTTTATTATTTTGCTTAAACTGGCGACTGAAACTAACATCCAGATCAAGGTTTCGAGGAGGGTGGAGGGGGGGGGGGTTTGAGGGGTGGGGGTGGTGTTGGACCATGACCCTGCATCACACCAGTACTTGGAGTCCCGACTTTGTACGTATTGAATAAGCTATTGATGAATTAATGTGTTGATGTTTTGATGTTTTAATCGTATCTCACATTTGCGTACACATCTGCCGGGTGTCATCATAAGATGACAGCAATATTTTTTTGTTTAATGTAAAATTATTGCTCATTGTTCCTTGTGTTTATGGTTTTAGTAGTTATACCTATGTACCATTTGTTCATACATATCTATAAATGAAAATTTTTTACAATCTTTCATTCCAGAGAAAAAAAATTAATGAGCTCTTCATTCGAACTACATTTCTTAACTTTTAAACACCTCATTAAATGTAAAAACATAGAAGTCCACAAACTATTTTGATTTCATGGTAAGTGTTGGACATGAGCCCACACTGCGATGCGACACAGGTTGCTAAAATACTTCAAGCATTAATCTAAAGTCAACTTTTTAAATTGTCTTAAAATTACAGTCTGCGCCAAAGGACCAAATCCCGTGAAGGCTGTGCCTGAGGTGAAACGTACATTACAGCAGAAATGGCTCCTTACGTACGCATAAAACAGTGCTTGGTGGCTAACTGTGGTGATGGTTGGATTGAAGCATGTTGCACGGCAACGTTGCACAATCATCTATATTGGAAATAAAGTGTTTTACTTTCTTGAAGATGCATAAGGGATCCAGAATACCGCAGAGGTCTTAGTGTGTGTCGAGCATTTCTATCATTCAGGCTATAAATTCAAGTGTCGCCATTCAGAAATGCCAGAAAGTTATTGAAATCTTCAGCAGTTCCAAATAGAGCTGTCCAAGACCAAGGTAAAGTAAAATTATCAGTTGTAGCCTATCGTTTATTCTAAGTCAACGCAGTATATTATAGCTTCACTAATTGAAGATGAGTTTTATAATATCCATATTTTGTAAAATGTATGGCTTTTTAGCTGACCCACAGTAGCACAGTGTTAGTTAAGAGTAGAAGTTATACGTGTTTCAGTTATTGTTTTTAACAATATAATGAAAAATAAATTACTTCTGTAATTTAAACTTAACACTTTGACCGCAACGTGCACCACCGGTGGCCACGGAGGGGATTTTCATAATGCTGCTGACCGACCAGTTGTCTCAAACTCAATTTTCAAAAATACTTAATAGAAGCAAAATGAAAGCACGATCCAGGTAACGTTTCCTATTTTCAAAAGTGTTTACAATAATTGACTTTAAATTTGAGTTGAATGTTAAACTTAAGTTTAACCAATTGCGGTTAAAGTGTTAACTAAAGAATATAGTAGACAACCGAAAACTTTAATTTACATCAAGATGAATAAATTGTGTGCTTTTTATGCAAGGTTTAGTAACAAATGCTCTGCTATAAGTGATGATTTTTCAAACAACTTGAAATAGTCTCATAAGCTTGGTCATAATTTTATATTTGCAGCAAACAATTTAATTGATAAACTTGTTTATTGATGAAATTCATTGTGTTATATCAAAATAAAACACAATCAAAGTCTGTCGTTAGTAGTTTTCTGAATGAGTGACGGTTACACACTTTGAATGTGTATCCATGGTCTTTTACCCAAATGATTTCAGCTTGCTTGAATACAAACAAATTTCTATATCCAGAACGTATAGTTTAACAAGAATAATGTGACTAGTAACAAAATTTTCAAAAATAATGGTTAATATTCGCTTCAATGCGCTCAACCATGTTTAATGTTGTGTTCCCATAAATCAGTAACAGGACTCATTTAAAGACGTTTTACACGAATGACATTTTGTTCGCTTAAGCATTTTTTTTCGAGTAATTCAACTTAAAAGTTATAGGAACGTCGTACATAAAAGTGAAGAAACGGACACGTAAATATGCTATGTGCGGTATTGACGTAACGATAGGTGACATTATGTTAGGTAACGTTAGGTTAATTAAATAAACTAACCCAACCAACCTCAAACAACATAACCTAACTTGGCCATACCGAGTCTGATGTTCACAGCCAAAAAAACACGTGTTTTAAACAATGCAGCTGCGAAGCGCCGACTATATAACGTTATTCTTACCTGAACGTCATTCATGTTTTATCTTGAAAGGTAAGCATTTTCGTGCAAAATGTCATTCGTGTAAAACGTCATAAAATGTGTCCTATTACTGATTTATGGGGAAAAATTGTTAAAAATCGTTGAACGCGATGAAGCATATTTTGTCCAAAATTGCTTTGAGGGCATTCGATTTTATTTATCTTTTTTAATGTTTTCCGTAAACAGGAACAAAAGAACTACCCAAGACTACACCTGAGTGTAGGGAGTAAATCGAAAACTCCCTTTTCCCAAAATCATTGGCCACAGCTGTAGGCGCATGGATGAAACTCACAATAGGTCGTCTTGAGTTGTCAACCTTGTGCATATTTTAGCTCAATATTAATTGTTTTAACCCTTTCGGTACTGACGGTACAAATTAGAACCTCTTCATTTTTTCTAGCCTAGGAAACAGAGGAGAGCGAATTGGGACGTCGCATTGCAGGTGGTACAATCCAGTACCTCTCTGGCATTGATATCCAGCTCTACCTGGCTGCTGTAGCTTCCAAAGAAAGTGTTGCATCACAATTGGATTTTCGCCATGGCTTGGCAAAATACTGTCGGTGCATATGAGTATCGCTATTAAATTTTTTCATTTTATATATTTTATTGCTTCTATGAGCTGTATGCTTTCATGAACCTCAAATTTAACCAAATTCATCATAAAGAGTATAAAAATAATAATTTTTTCAGTTATGGTATCGAAAGGGTTAATAAGAATAATAGTTTGGATTCACACCACCGCCTTGTCATGGTCAAAACTTGTGTGCTAAATCATATGCAGAAAATATTAGAAACGCTCAGTATTTTGTATGAAATTCTTTTTTAAATTTATTGCCCTCCTCTGAGGACGGTTGAAACTAATGAAGTCAACTTGGAGAGACGAACAGCGTTTCGCCGCTCCAATAGAAAGCTTACAAGTTGACGAACTGTTTCATGTTCTTTAAAAACTTAATTAACTCACACGTAAGCTCGAAAGTCTAAAAAACCAAGTAAAAAATGTAGTTAGAGACAAACTTGTAAATCCATGCCTAATCGGTTTCGACAGCGTTCCTGCAACCATGACAACTGTGACTTTCTGAAGAGAAATCCGAGAAAATTGCCTGCCTCTGAGCTCATTACATTCTTGGAGTATTGCATCACACGCAGGACATGAGTCGGCATATTTTCTACAATCTAAATGCGCCTCACTTATGATATATGAATTGCAAATATGTACACGAATGCGATCACGTTTAGGTATAGTGAAGAAAATTACGTTAAAGTGTTGCCAATGTAACCGGAATTTGCTGCTTTGACTTTCACTGTCTCCACTACGCATAAAAAGGTTTTGTAACCTTTAAATAAAAGTTAGAGCTGCAATCTTACGAAGTACCGCAGCTTGGATTAGCAGCAAGTTGAGGGATTCCTGCACTGATGACATCAGCGGAGAATTTAGAACATCTAACTGTTGTGACCCCGTGCGTTTTCGACTATCTATCAAGCTTACGCATTTCCATCTGATGTTAGCATTCAGTTAGTAATTTACCTATTTATTATTACGTTGAACAAACTTTTTTGTTTCCTCAGGTGAAGTAAACCTACCAGTCCGGGCTGTGAGAACTGATGACTTTCTTCGTTTCATGAATAACTAATGTGAAATTGTTCACTTTATAAGACGCTTCAATGCAAAGTTAAATGAACATGAATATCAAATGCGGCTGGAAGAATTATTCAGAAATAAAAACAAATTATAAATTTGATGAAGAAATGAAATTCAATTTGAGATTTTTATAAGGATTTTCATGGAATATCGATGAAGTGTCGTGAATTTATCGTAAAAATAATGCGTCCCATGTAATAAGCCTCGTATAACCATCAATTGTTTTGTGATGATAAAAGAATTCTCTTCTTACATAAAATTATATCTAATTTATACTAAAGATATCCAGGGTAAATAAAACCATAGCATTACTTCAAGCATCGTGAAACCCAAGCAAAACAAGGTTGATATAAGTAATGTTCTGACGGGTGTTTATTTACTCCGACTTCAAACTCAATGTATTCGTAAACTTTTAAATCCGAGATATGTAACTGAGATGCACGGGTAGCGTGTTCATTGCATGCATCACAGCGGTGCTGCTCATAATGACACTATTGCACTTTTGTGTCACAACAAATTTGGATGGAAAATTTGTGCTCTAACTAGACGAGGTTTGGGCCGGCTCTGCACTATCGCGCTTTAGTTACCCATGCTCTAATTTTAGACTTTATGTTTTCAGTATCTGTTTGATGGGTTCCCTACCAAATTTTCACGAGCACTATGAGTTGATTCGAGTGATTTAATATTTATTAAGAACGATTTCGGAGCCTATCAATGGGCAAATACATATAGGAATTAGTAGGCTGTGCCGTTCAAGACGTACCCTGAAGCGCGTGGTGGGATTCTAAAAATTTGGTATTCAAATGCGTTTTTTTATGAATTAATTTTACAAATATATAAAATTGAATTTAACGCCAGTGAGTAAAGTACGGCTCGCGACAACCCTCATACCCCCTTTGGGCGAATGCTTCCCACAGAATTTCAATACACCCAGTGGGATGTATGATACCTTCATAAAATGAGGATGGGACAAAAAATCCCAGGGCCTGTCACCTAACCTATGAACGTGGGAATTTCTTAATTATTTTTCCAAGTATCCTAGACTTATGAACAAGTAATATATGACATCAGTTTCAATTTTTGTGAAAAAAATAATCGAGAGTGGAAGAGTTAAGACGCGAACTCGCCAACTTCTCTGAAATTATAAAAATGGCAAGAAAATTAAACTGGTTTTGGCCAGCAAACTTCCAGGAGCAATAAGTTAGGCAATAAGGCAAGAAATCTTATAAGCATTTATCGGTATTGGTGATACACAAACTCTGTGTATAATGGCGTGTGTCACGGTAGAAGAAACAAGGTAGGATCAAACCAGTCTTTTTTTGTCGACCGTGTGGCATTGCTGACGTCATTGCAACGAACCAGTAGCAGCGCTCATATTGCACATGGCTACTCTGCTAGACCCCAATTCTGGCATCTTCATTGGCCTAACGCCATGTCGCAATAGTGACGTCATAGCAACGAACCAATAGCAGCCCTCATATTGCATCTGTAAACGCTGCTAGCCCCAAATCTGTCACGGCTATTGGCTTAACGACATGGCGCAATGGTGACGTCATAAAGTTTGTTAGAAATGAAGCCGTTCTATAGGGTAGCAGAACAAGAGGAGGTGTATTTCCCCCATACAAATGACCCTACCTTGTCTCCCCTACCGAGGCGGGTGTTCACTACGCGAGGCAGCGCAGGAGCTGAGACCGATGTCAAGAGAGCGGTGTGCTGTGGCGGGGTGGCTGGTGGTGTTCCTGTTGTGCTCACATTCTCTTCTGTTGTTGTTGTTGTACGGCAGGTTTTATTTCACTTTTATTGGATACCTCCAATGTTGTGGAATGTCATTTTCATGTATTAAATTCCTGTTATTTCATTCATTTATGAGTTAAACATACATCAAATCTAATTGATATAAAGTTGTGATAAATTCATGCAGAGCTTCAACCAGAGGAAAATGTGAGGTTCAGAGGTTATGCTTACGCAAGTCTCTTTTTGTAATAAAAATGTTTTTCAATTTGTTACGAATCATCTTTTTTTTCATCGTTGCTATCCGGATTTGGTGCTTCTATATATAGCGTGAGGTCTACTGCCATGTATCGCCTACCGACGTGCAGTTTGAGATGTGCTAAGCAATATCCATTAGTAACCTAACCTCACGCTATAGTAATAGCTAGAGGTACATCTCATGCTATAGTGTAGTAGACCTCACGCTATAGCAGCACCCTTGATTTCTAAACTCTTATTACTTCATTATTATACTTTCATCTTGTTTCATAACTTCCTTCTCAATTTACTGTTTTTGTGCACTAGGGTTCTTGTGTGAAAACACACTTTGTGCATAGATGCATTGTTTCCTTAACTCCAAACTAAATGGTGCTTTCTACTTTCATCTTTTTGGAATACCTTTGTTGTTGTTAGGCACGCTGAAACTAATTCTTAATCTAATATAACCTACAACCTGAAGTTAGTTTTGAAATCTGTACACAAACAATTGAGGTGACATCAGCACACCACTCTTTTTGTTTCAATATCAATGGTGGAAACTATCAAAATTTCAACTGCCCGAAAGAACAAAGTGAAATCAATTCAAGAGGATAATTTTAACTGCCCGAAAGAACAAAGTGAAATCAATTCAACAGGATCCCCCGAGCTGAGAGTTAGGTAGGCTTTCTTTTTGTTGAAATAAAATGTTTTTATTACATTAAGGCCACCTTTTCTCGGTTCACTGCTGTGCTGTTCTTCAGCACCTACTACTTTCTTCTTCAACTTTGGTCTTGGTTCATAATCTTTTTTCACAACTTACTGTTTCTATGCCCTTTCTGCGTAGATTCTGCGTTTCCTAAACTCCATACTAAATGATGCTTTCCTCCTTCCTCTCTCTGGATCGCATTTGTTGCTGCAGGTAGGGAGGCTAAAACTAACGACTAATCAAATCTAATCAACAGGATCCACTGAATTAGTTGAATCTTTCGCTGTCAAGTATTGGTGTTCATATGCCAGTCACCGTTTTTCTATAAACAAGTTAATTAAGAATGTCTGAGTTATAAATTGCCAAGCCTTTCCTCGTTGGAGGCCTGATTATATTTTTATTCTTCAAAACGTTTGGCTGTGCAGGGAATTATCATAATGCTGACTGACCAGTAGTCACAAACTCACCTTGCATAAATACTCAATCAAAGCTTAGTGAAGGCGCAATTTAGTTAATCTATACTATAATAAGAGCCGCGTCCGTATTTGAGCGTGTGTGTGTCGATGCTTATAGAAAAGACGGAAAGAGAGTTTGACGCAGAGTGTGTCGGGGAGAGAAGAGGTGAAACGGAAAAGGATAGACAGGAGACTGATAGAGATGCGCTTTGCGCATATGATGCTAGTGGTGGAGGGTTTTTGTAGGTAGTTTTAGGGTGATTGGATGTCAAAAACAAATGCGTGTACGATAGTATAACTCACGTGAAAAACGCCCTCCATTCCGTTGCTCTTGTAAACGTTGCCTTAAGCGTGACTGCCAATTTAGACAGCACATGCCCACACCAACGGGTGATGGCAGAATTGCCTGGCTTATTCCAACCTAACGTATCTACGGAACACAACACGCACACGGAACATCACTTAAAAACGAGTGGTGCGCCTGTTTACGCGAAAGTAAGGCGTCTTCCCCCTGACCGACTGCAGGAGGCAGAGTTTAAACAAATGTTAGATGCAGGGACGATTCGCATCTCGACAAGTCCCTGGGCCAGCCCCTTGTTGCTGGTACGCAGGAGTAATGGCGAGACGCGTATACGCGAGGATTCTCGACAACATGAAGCAGTGACAGTGACAGAGATTCCATCGGCCGCATACTCTCTTATCGCCAACCCAATTGGCGCCAAAATTTAGTTACAGTAACAGTCAAGAAACCGACAAATCCGCCAAAGCGTTTTCAAATCCGTACTGTGAAAACTGATGACTTCACATTATTTAGTGGATAACTAATGTGAAATTGTTCACGTACGTTCATAGACGCTCCTAATGCTAAGTTCAATAGTTCAATGAATTTGAATGCCAAATAACGGCTGGAAAATTTATTCAGGAATAACGAACGCTAGTTCAGGAATATATGTTGAAGACATGAAATTTAATTACAGATTTTTATATGGGTTTATGTCGAATATCTATGAAGTGTCATGAATTTCTCACCACAATAATGCGTCCCATGTAATAAGCCTCGTATAACCATCAATCGTTTTGTGATGAGAAAAGGATTCTCTTCATACACAAAATTATATCTAATTTATACTAAAGATATCCAGGGTAAATAAAACCATAGCATTACTTCAAGCATCGTGAAACCCAAGCAAAACAAGGTTGACGTAAGTAATGTTCTGACGGGTGTTTATTTACTCCGACAGCAAACTCAATGTATTCGTAAACTTTTAAATCCGAGAAATGTAACTGAGATGCACGGGTAGCGTGTTCATTGCATGCCTCACAGCGGTGCTGCTCATAATGACACTATTGCACTTTTGTGTCACAACAAATTTTGATGGAAAATTTGTGCTGTAACTAGACGAGGTTTGGGCCGGCTCTGCACTATTGCACTTTAGTTACCCAGTTTCTATTCTCAAGACTTCATGTTTTCAGTAATTGTTTGATGGGTTTTTCACCGGCCATACAGACGGAAGTTAAGTATAAAATATTATCTTGCCGAATATATTAATACTTTGGACTCCTCTAGTGGGAGTAATAGTGGAAGAAGTGTGGGATGGATCATACAGCTTGGTTAAGGCACCGGAATTTGTGGAGATGATGAAGCATGTATCACAGATACGAAATTGTTGAGTTGATGAAGCTTGAATCACAGACACGAAATTGTGGTGTTGATGAAGCTTGTATCACAGATACGAAATTGTGGAGTTGATGAAGCTTGTATCACAGATACGAAATTGTGGAGTTGATGAAGCTTGTATCACAGATACGAAATTGTGGAGTTGATGAAGCTTGTATCACAGATACGAAATTGTGGAGTTGATGAAGCTTGTATCACAGATACGAAATTGTGGAGTTGATGAAGCTTGTATCACAGATACGAAATTGTGGAGTTGATGAAGCTTGTATCACAGATACGAAATTGTGGAGTTGATGAAGCTTGTATCACAGATACGAAATTGTGGAGTTGATGAAGCTTGTATCACAGATACGAAATTGTGGAGTTGATGAAGCTTGTATCACAGATACGAAATTGTGGAGATGGTGAAGCTTGTATCACAGATACGAAATTGTGGAGTATGATGAAGCTAGTATCACAGATACGAAATTGTGGAGATGATGAAGCTTGTATCACAGATACGAAATTGTGGAGTATGATGAAGCTAGTATCACAGATACGAAATTGTGGAGATGATGAAGCTTGTATCACAGATACGAAATTGTGGAGTTGATGAAGCTTGTATCACAGATACGAAATTGTGGAGTTGATGAAGCTTGTATCACAGATACGAAATTGTGGAGTTGATGAAGCTTGTATCACAGATACGAAATTGTGGAGTTGATGAAGCTTGTATCACAGATACGAAATTGTGGAGTTGATGAAGCTTGTATCACAGATACGAAATTGTGGAGTTGATGAAGCTTGTATCACAGATACGCTCATCTCACACTGCAGGCTGGTGGGTGTGACGCACAGACGGACGGACGGACGGACGCGGCTCCTTTTATAAGAGTGATTATTAGTCGAGAAGTTTAAAAAAAATTGCTGTATCCTTTTGATCGCGATAAGCTGCATTTCCTTAACCATAGATACTATTTTCGCTCAATAATTTTCGACTCATAAACAAAAGAGAGCAGATGCCAGGTTTTTATATCATTGGAATGGTATAGGATTTATTCACGTTCGTGTTAAATATTTAATTTTCTCATATTATTCGAAATAATATTATCCACGAGAGTTTTTACAGAATGTCAGTTTATTTCCAGGTATCCAGCCAATAGTTCTGATTTTATTGGAAGTTTTGTTTTATTTGTGTTTTGTTTATGAGTTTTTATAAAATTTTAGTGCACTGGCGAGGATTTGTGTCAAATATCTTTAGATTGAATTAAAAAGCTCATGGTTTTTATAAGGACCATATGAGCACGTCTCTCACAATTATATATGTTATTCTGCATGAACTTATTATTAAATTTTACATTATTTTACTCTGCTGTAAAATATAAAATATATATACATATATCAATATTTGAAACTAAATAGTCAAAAGAATTGAATAATATTAATTTAAATGCTCCCTGAACTTGCTTCATATTTCAAAATAGTAGCAAATATGAAGTAATTTTCATTTATTTATCAAGTTCGATTTCAATTTCAAATGTAAAATCGTAAAAAGAAGTATGTGTTCAATAAGGTATGAATTGTTTCTTTCCATTTTCTGCTTCTCAATAATACATTCAAGTCATCCAAGCATAGTTGCAGTGTTTTCTTGGGTTTCATTTACTATTTTTATAAAAATTAACATATACATAAACATATGTGGTTTATATTTTTATAGTGTGGGTATCAAAAGTCAGCTAGTATGTATACTCAATGTGTGACCTACAGTTAACTACAGATTTACTACATTTTCAAATAGTGTTTTGCATGCTTATAGTTTTAAACTTTATGAGCTCTGCATATAGCATCAAATATCCTCTGTTAGTCTACACAAATGCAATTTGGGTGCCATTTTCATTCGTTTACTGTGTCGTTAGAATTAAATTT
The DNA here is from genome assembly GCA_030386875.1 of Morinoia aosen. Lineage (NCBI taxonomy): Eukaryota > Metazoa > Arthropoda > Malacostraca > Amphipoda > Talitridae > Morinoia > Morinoia aosen. Next base: position 53,543,973 of record CM059580.1, read on the forward strand.
CTGTATTTTACAATTTTTAGATGTCCTGTAAATGTTACATATTTTGTGTATGGACTCGAGCAGTAGAACTTATTTCTTCGCTTCACAAGACGCTACATGTCGCTATTTAGGTGCGTATGTACGGAGTGCGATATCCACTGTGTATCGTGTGCCGTATATATGTATACTATACGATACTACTCAAGAAATATTTCGTGTATTATACGACGGAGAAATACAATTTGTTCATATATTCTAACTTTTTCCTGCCTACTTCGTCTTCTATATAGTATATTACTGCATTTCATTAATGTCAACTATATTTATCTCGTTCAATTTGCAGAGAGAAAAAAGAAAGAAAAACATTTTATTTCCAATAGAGATGGTACAAAAGTACCATCATTGGTTTTTAAAATATCATAAAGTTAATACACTTAAAGGTGATACACACACACGAGTATTTTAATACTCATATCACTTGTAGAAAAGAATTGATTGAGGGCTATGTAATCATAATCTTGCTTAATCTACATTTGACGATACACATAATGATATTTATGAGAGACCACACAATTTCATGGACGATGCATTTTCATTGTGGGTTGAGAACACCTTTGACAATGTACGTATACATGATATAAAACTTGGCAATTCTTGACGCCAGGAAATAATATTTGAATTGTTTTTTTTCGGAAGATGTTCAAAAATGTCATTTTAAGGAAGCAGGAAAAAATAAATATACATACATATAAGCACGAGGACCACGAAAATTACAAGATTTGTATTTCTAATTAGGCAATTTTAACGTATCGGTCATTAGTTGATAAGCATTTCATTCAAATATAAATGGATGATCACACAACAGATGTATAGTTTTTTTCACGTGAATGCTATGCTATAATAAAGAGATGACGAGTTAGGTAATGTTACAAGTTGAGAGTGAACAGAAAAAACAATTATCTCTAAATAAAATGCCAATTGTCAGTTTAGCACACACATATGTGCATGTATAGATGTAAATATATACACATATACATGCACATACATACCAACGCACATACATACACCTAACAAGTAAACATACACAAATACATTTCTATGCATGAAGGCAATCACAATTTAAGCGCATTCTATAAAAATGCTGTGCGATGTTCTGAAATATAGGATAATGAGCAAAGGAAATTCGTGACAACTCTTTCAGTATGTGTTGATGCGTACAGTTTCTAATGAAATATTGTACCGATGTTTTCTTGAATATTGTATCGAAAAGGCCATTGGTTGATAAGAGTCTTATTTATTATATGTGAATGATCGCACAACAAATATATTTGTATATATATAATTTAGAAATGCTGTACAATAATCAAGTGAAATGAAGTATTACGTAGTGACACATTCACTTATCTACGTACGCATAACGTGCACACGTACACATACACAAGTAAGCATGTGCGCAAATATTATCCATTGTCCATTAGTTGTGATTATCCATTAGTTAATACATTTTTAAGAATTGAATATTCATATTATTGTGATGCTTTATGACTAAAGTGACATTTACCACGCATTTTCTATTTAATTTTATGTATAAATAAATTTCCCGTCGTTTCATCAATAATTTGCCCACGATTTCAAGTGCCATCTAGCGGTGGAAAAATTTAACTTTTTGAAGAAAACGCTGTCCTTTTTCTGGCGCCTCTACTTTTTCCTTCCTTTATTCCAATTTTGCGTAGTAAACAGGGAACAACTTCAGCTCTCAGTTTTTAGAGATATTATTAATGAAAATTTTGTTTTAGTTCATTCATGAATGTGTAGAGAAGAAATGACTGAGTGAGAGGCGTGATAATTACACTTTAAACAAATTGTAGCCGTGGGATGAATGTACCTTAACTCAATTTATTCATTATTTCCATTCTAAATTATACAATGCCAGAAGTTGCTAGTCTTTCGAGGGAGAATAATTATCCATATCGAGCGTTTGCGTCTTCACGAACCTCAAACATTCAGAATGAAATAAAACACGCAGCGACATCTATTGTCAACTTTTAAAACTAATTTTGCAGCGCTATCTATCAGGCTAAAAAGTAAGGTTGATTTTTTTTTAAAGATTCGAAAATAATTCTTATATGATGCGTAAATTTTTTTGAATGCATACTAACTTGATTTCTCAAAACATTCATGCGTATTTTGAGCTATAATTTATCGCAACATTGTCTCTAGCGACCGAGATCCAGAGCTGCTCTACGTTTGCTCTTCGAAATTCGAATGAAGTTGAGAAAAAGTAGTGTAGGCACGCGCCAATAGATGACGGTGACAAAACCTTTACGTTTTCTGTAGCTTAGCTTCGATTTTTCGCACTAGATGGCGCTACATTTCATGACGTGAATTCAACCTGTCTAACATGAGTAACTTCAGAATTCTACCGAATCGTTGTTGAGGATATTCAATTTGTCTTGTTTCTGTATTGTAAAGAATATTTCAAATAACATTGCACACTTATTTAACTGATGAATTAAGAATACTGTGTTAAAATGCTGTATGTTACAATATTTCTCAATATATATACTTTATTAGGCTGGAACCTAAAGTGTAACCAATGTAATGCTCAGACAATAATTATCAGTAATCTTTTTATTATTTTGCTTAAACCGGCGACTGAAACTAACCTCCAGCTCAAGATTTTGATGTGGGGGTTGAGAAGGGCCCTGCAAACACACTATTGCTTGAAATCCCGACTTTATACGTATTGAATATGGTATTGATGTTTTAATGTGTTGATGTATTGATGTTTTATTAATCGTATATCACATTTGCCTACACATCTGACGGGTGTCATCATTAGATGACAGCCATATCTTATTGTTTATTGTGAAATTATTGCTAATTTTTTCTTGTGTTTTTTGTTTTTAGAAGTTAGGCTATACCTATATACCATTTGCTCCTACATTTCAATAAATGAATATTTGTCAAAATCTTTTATTCTAGAATAGAAAATTTTTGGAGCTCATCATGCGAACTACATTTCTAACTTTTAATTAAACACCTCATTAAATTACAAAAACATAGAAGTCCACAAACTATTTTGATTTCATGGCAAGTGTTGGACATGCGCCCACACTGCGATGCCAAACAAATTGCTGAAATACTTCGCACATTAATCTAAAATAATTTTTTTAGATTGTCCTAAAATTACAGTCTGCGTCAAAGGACCAAATCCAGGGAAGGCTGTGCCTGAGGTGAAACGTGCATTACAGCAGAAATGGCTCCTTACGTACGCATAAAACAGCGCTTGGTGGCTAACTGTGGTGATGGTTGGATTGTAGCATGTTGCACGGCAACGTTGAACAATCATTTATATTGGAAATGAAGTGTTTAACTTTCTTGAAGATGCATAAGGGATCCCGAATACCGCAGAGGTCTTAGTGTGTGTCGAGCATTTCTGGCCTTCAGGCTATAAATTCAAGTGTCGTCATTCAGAAATGCCAGAAAGTTAATGAAATCTTCAGCAGTTCCAAATAGAGCTGTCCAAGACCAAGGTAAGGTGAAATTTTCAGTGGTAGCCTATCGTTTATTCTGTGTCAACTCAGTATATTATAGCTTCACTAACTGAAAATGAGTTTTATAACATCAATCATTTTGTGACATGAATAGTTTTCTAACTGACCCACAGCAACAAAGTGTTGATTGAAAGTAGAAATTATATCTCCTTCAGGTTTTGTTATCAACAATATAATCAAAAATAACTTTTGCAGCTTTAACTAAATTAAAGAAAATAGTACACAACCGAAAACTTTAATTCACATCAACATGAATAAATTGTGTGGTTTTTATGCAAGGTTTAGTTACAAATTCTGATCTATAAGTAGTGATTTTTTTAAGCCAATTAAAATAGTCTAAACCTTGGGTATAATTTTATATTAGTGGTAAATATCTTAATTAATGAACTTATTTATTAATGAAATTGATTGTGTTATACTAAAATAAAACACAATCAAAGTCTGTCGTTAGTAGTTTTCTGAATGAGTGACGGTTACACACTTTGAATGTGTATCCATAGTCTTTTACCCAAATTATTTCAGTTTGCTAGTTTACATGCAAATTTCAAATTTCTATATCTAGAAAGTACAGTTTAGTATGAATAATGTACTATTAACAACATTTTTTTAAAAATAATGGTCAATATATGCTTCAGTGCGCTCAACTATTTTTAATATTGTGTTCCCATAAATCAGAAACAGGACTCATTTAAAGGTGTTTTACACGAATGATATTTTGTTCGCTAGAGCGCTTTTTTCCTAGTAATTCAACTTCAAGGTTATAGGAACGTCGTACATAAAAGTGAAGAAACGGACACGTAAATGTGCTGTAATGCGGTATTGACGTAACGATAGAAAAAAAAAGAAAGAAAAACGGTTTATTTCCAATAGAGATGGTACAAAAGTACCATCATTGGTTTTTAAAATATCTTAAAATTAATACACTTAGATGATACACACACACGAGTATTGAAAAACTCGTGTCACTAGTCAAAAGAAATGATTGAGGGCAATGAACTCCTAATCTAGCTTAATCTACATTTGATAATACATGTAATGATAATTGTAAGAGATAACTTTCATGGACGATGCATTTTCATTGTGGGGTGAAAACACTTTTGACAGTTTACATGTACATGACATAAAACTTCGCAATTCTTGACGCCAGGAAATAATATATGAAATCGCTTGTTTCGGTCAATGTTCACAAGTGTCATTTTAAGGAAGCATGAAAAAGAAGAAAAATATATATATATATAAATATATATCCATATACACACATATGTACACATACGTATGCATGTGTGTATATATCCATACACACACTCACACACACACACATATACACACACACACACACATACACACACATGTGTACATATAAGCATGAGGACCAAGAAGATTATAGGTTTTGTATTTCTGATTCAACAATTTTAACATAACGGTCATTAGTTAACAAGCATTTTATTTAAATATAAATGGATGATCGCACAACAAATGTATAGTTTTTACATGAATGCTTTACAATACTAAAGAGATGACGAGTTAGGTAATGTTACAAGTTGAGAGTGCACAGAAAAAAGACCATTATCTCTAGTAAAATGCTAGTTGTCAGTCTAGTACACACATATGTGCACGTATACATGTAAATATTTACACATACACATGCACACATATACCCACGCACATATTTACACCTAGATCTTAAGCATACACAAATGCATTTCTATGCATCGAGGCAATACATACGCATTCTACAGAGTGTCATACGCATAGCGTGGACACGTACACATTTACACAAGTAAGCATGTGCGCAAATATCAGCGTAAACCAGTCAGTATAAACCAGAATTCCAATCGAGGGAAACGGAAAAAATATCTTTTATTATAGCATGAATTTTATAAAATTTCGTACTAAAAATAGTGGCACAAAACAGTCTACTTAAGTCAGAAACATGAAAACGATTGTGGGACGTGAATAAGAAAGAAAACAATAATGTCATATAAAGGTTTCATATTAGAAAAAAAAATCACATTATTCTTTGAAATATGGCGCAAATTGTCGTCAATTGATGAACAAACATATATAGGTATCACATTATTATAAGCATATAACTATAAGCCGAATAAGTATATTACTGCAGTATAAATGGATGATCACACAACGAATTTATTTTTTTTTTACATGGATGCTTTACAATTTCATATTAGAAAAAATACATTATCTCTGTAATATGGTGCAGAATGTCTGTAATTGATCAACACACACACACACACATAGGTACCATGACGGTAAGATTGTGTTAGGTAAGATTGTGTTAGGTAACGTTAGGTTAGTAAAATAAACTAACCCAACCAAACCTAAAACAACAAAACCTAACTTGGCCATACCTAGTCTAATGTATACAGCCAAAAAACACGTGCTTCAACAATGCAGCTGCGAAGCACCGACTTTATAACGTTATTCTTACCTGAACGTCATTCATATTTTATCTTGAAAAGTAAGCATTTTCGTGCAAAATGTCATTCGAGTAAAGCGTCTTGAAATATTTCCTATTACTTATTTATTGGAAATTTGTTTTTTAATCGTTGAACGTATTAGAGCAAATCTTGACCAAAGTTGCTTTGAGGCAATTCATTATTTATTTATCTTCTTTAATGTTTTCCGTAAACAGGAAAATAAAAACTACCCAAAACGACACCTCAGTTTAACGAGAAAATCGAAAAAACTCCATTTTCCCAAAACACTGGCCACAGCTGTAGGCGCATGGATGAAACTCACAGTAGGTCGTCTTGAGCTGTCAGCCTTGTGCATATTTTAGCTCAATACTAATTGTTTTGACCCTTTCGATACTGACGGTAAAAATTAGAACATCTTCATTTTTTCTAGCCTAGGAAACAGAGGCGAGCGAATTGGGACGTCGCATTGCTGGTGGGACAATCCAGTACCTCTCTGGCATTGATGTCCAGCTCTACCTGGCTGCTCTAGCTTCCAAACAAAGATGTGCATCACTATTGGATGTTCGCCATGGCTTGCCAAAATACTGTCGGTACATATGAGTATCACTATTAACTTTTTTCATTTTATATATTTTATTGCTTCTATGAGCTTAATGCCTTTATAAACCTCAAATTTAAAAAAAAATCAGCATATAGAGTATAAAAAATGAATTTTTAAGCTATGCTATCGAAAGGGTAAATTAGAATAATAGTTTGAATTCACACAACCGCCTTGTCCTAGTCAAAACTTGTGTGCTGAATCATATGCAAAAAATATCAGAAACGCTCAGTATTTTGCATGAAATTTTTTTAAAATTCATTGCCCCCTCTGAGGACGGTTGAAACTAATGAAGTCGATAACTTGGAAAAACGAAGAGTGTTTCGTTGCTCCAATAGAAAGCTTAAAAGTTCACTAACTGTTTCATGCTCTTTAAAACTATAATTAACTCACACGTGAGCTCGAAAGTCTAAAAAACTACGTAAAAAATGAAGTTAGAGACAAACCTGTAAATCCATGCCTGATCGGTTCCGACAGCGTTCCTGGAACCATGACACCTGTGACTTTCTGAATAAAAATACAAAAAAATTGTCTGCCTCTGAGCAGTATTTATCACACCCCCTTCAAGTATTTATCACATGCAGGACATGAGTCGGCATATTTTCCACAATCTAAAGGCGCCTCACTTATGATGTATGAATTGCAAATATGTACACGAATGCGGTCACGTTTAGGTATAGTGAAGAAAATTACGTTAAAGTGTAGCCAATGTAACCGGAATTTGCTGCTTTGGCTTTCACTGTCTCCACTACGCATAAAAAGGTTTTGTAACCTTTAAATAAAAGTTAAAGCTGCAATCATACGAAGTACCGCAGCTTGGATTAGCAGCAAGTTAAGGGATTCCTGCACTGATGACATCAGCGGAGAATTTAGAACATCTAACTATTGTGCCCCGTGCGTTTGCGAGTATCTTTCAAGTTTACACGCTCCCATCTGATGTTAGCATTCAGTTAGTATTGCATCTATTTATTTTTACGTTTGACAAATTCTTTATTTCCTTAGGAGAAGTAAACCCACCAGTCCGGACTGTGAGAACTGATGACTTTCTTCGTTTGATGGATAACTAATGTGGAGTTGTTCACTTACGTTCAAAAACGCTTCAATGCAAAGTTAAATGAACATGAATATCAAATGCGGCTGGAAGAATTATTCAGAAATAAAAAACAAATTATAAATTTGATGAAGAAATGAAATTCAACTTGAGATTTTTATAAGGATTTTCATGGAATATATATGAAGTGTCGTGAATTTCTCACCAAAATAATGCGTCCCATGTAATAAGCCTCGTATAACCATCAACTGTTTTGTGATGATAAAAGGATTCTCTTCATACATAAAATTATATCTAATTTATACTAAAGATATCCTGGGTAAATAAAACCATAGCATTACTTCAAGCATCGTGAAACCCAAGCAAAACAAGGTTGATATAAGTAATGTTCTTACAGGTGTTTATTTACTCCGACAGCAAAATCAATGTATTCGTAAACTTTTAAATCCGAGATATGTAACTGAGATGCACGGGTAGCGTGTTCATTGCATGCCTCACAGCGGTGCTGCTCATAATGACACTATTGCACTTTTGTGTCACAACAAATTTGGATGGAAAATTTGTGCTCTAACTAGACGAGGTTTGGGCCAGCTCTGCACTATCGCACTTTAGTTACCCAATTCGTATTCTCAAGGCGTTATGTTTTCAGTACTTGTTTGATGGGTCCTTCACCGACCATGGACACGTACAAACCTCATAACTATCTTATCAAATATATATTAAGATTTTGGACTCCCATAGTGGGAGGAATACTCGAGCAGTGGGAAGGAGCATACTGCATGGTTAAGGCACCGACTCCCAATCTGCTGGGTTTTTATATATTGAGATGATGAAGCTTGTGTCACAGATACGAAATTGTGGAGTTGATGGAGCTTGTATCACAGATACGAAATTGTGGAGTTGATGAAGCTTGTATCACAGATACGAAGTTGTGGAGTTGATGAAGCTTGTATCACAGATACGAAATTGTGGAGTTGATGAAGCTTGTATCACAGATACGAAATTGTGGAGTTGATGAAGCTTGTATCACAGATACGAAATTGTGGAGTTGATGAAGCTTGTATCACAGATACGAAATTGTGGAGTTGATGAAGCTTGTATCACAGATACGCTCATCTCACACTGCAGGCTGGTGGGTGTGACGCACAGACGGACGGACGCGGCTCCTTTTATAATAGTGATTATTAGCCAAGAAGTTTTTAAAAAAATTGCTGTATCCTTTTGATCGCGATAAGCTGCATTTTCTTAACCATAGATACTATTTTCGCGCAATAATTTTCGACTCATAAACAAAAGAGAGCAGATGCCAGGTTTTTATATCATTGGAATGGTGTAGGATTTATTCATGTTCGTGTTATATATTTAATTTTCTCATAATATTCGAAATAATATTATCCACGAGAGTTTTTACAGAATGTCAGTTTATTTTCCAGGTATCCAGCCACTAGTTCTGATTTTGTTGGAAGTTTTGTTTTATTTGTGTTTTGTTTGTGAGTTTTTATAAAATTTTAGTGCACTGGCGAGGATTTGTGTCAAATATCTTTAGATTGAATTAAAAAGCTCATGGTTTTTATAAGGACCATATGAGCACGTTTCACATATTGATATATATTATTATGCATGAACTTATTATTACATTTTAAAATTATTTTACTTTAATGTAAAATATAAAATAAATATATTTCAATATATGAAATTAAATAGTGTTAAAGAATCAAATAATATTAATTTAAATGCTCCCTGAACTTGCTTCATATAGTAAAATAGTAACAAATGTGAAGGCATTTTCATTCATTTATAAGTTCGATTTAAATTTCAAATGTTAAATCGTAAAAAGAAGTATGTGTTCAATAAGGTATGAATTCTTTCTTTCCATTTTCTGCTTCTCAATAATACATTCAAGTCATCCAAGCTTAGTTTCTGTGTTTTCTTGGATTTCATTTACTATTTTTAAATAAAAAAACATATATATAAACATATGTGCTTTATATTTTTCTAATGTATCAAAAGTCATCTAGCACGTATACTCAATGTGTGACCTACAGTTAACTACAGGTCCTATATTTTCTAACCGGCGCGCCATTTTAGAGAACCCATCTAAGATCCTTCCCGAGTTACCCTAACAAAAAGGGTAATTTTCATCCCCCAAGGGGCGTATGAGATTTTTATTATACACTCACATTTGGAGAATGAATTGACGCTTAAAATGAGACTAATTTCAAATTTTTAGGTGCAATACTTTAGAAATTATGACTCACACAAAATGAGGCTTATAGAGAAAACTCGGGAAGGATCTTAGATAAGTTCTCTAAAATGGCGCGCCGGTCCCCCACCGAGGGGCGTATGAGATTTTTATTATACACTCACATTTGGAGAATGAATTGACGCTTAAAATGAGACTAATTTCAAATTTTTAGGTGCAATACTTTAGAAATTATGACTCACACAAAATGAGGCTTATAGAGAAAACTCGGGAAGGATCTTAGATGGGTTCTCTAAAATGGCGCGCCGGTCCCCCACCAAGGAGCGTATGAGATTTTTATTATACACTCACATTTGGAGAATGAATTGACGCTTAAAATGAGACTAATTTCAAATTTTTAGGTGCAATACTTTAGAAATTATGACTCACACAAAATGAGCCTTTTGAAAAATCGGTCAGAGGCTAGGAGAAACTTGCTCTTCATCTTCCTCCAGGGAGCGTATGACAGTTTTATTATACACTCACATTTGGAGAATAAATCGATCTTTATAATGAGACTACTTTCAAATTGTTAGGTGCAATATTTTAGAAATTATGACTCACACAAAATGAGGCTTATAGAGAAAACTCGGGAAGGATCTTAGATGGGTTCTCTAAAATGGCGCGCCGGTTATTTTCTAATTGTTTTCTGCACGCTTATAGTTTAAAATTTGTGAACGATGCATATAGCATCAAATATCTTATATTAGTCTACACAAGTGTTATTTGTGCGCCATTATCCTTTTTTATATGTTTCATTACAATTAATTTTCTGGATTTTACAACCTTTCGGTGTGCTCAAAATGTTCAATATTTTCTGCATTGACTCGAGCAGCAGAGCTTACTTGTTCGCTTCAGAAGACGTAACTTGTCTTCATTTACGTACGTATGTACGGAGTACGATATGCACTGCTGAGTATCATATGCGGTATATATGTATACTATGCGATACTACCAAAAAATATTTCGTGTATTATTCAGTGGAGAAGTACAATTTGTTCATATGATCTGACTATTTCTTCTACCTACTTCATCTTATGTTTAGTATATTACTGCGTTTCATTAATGTCTTATCTATATTCATCTCGTTTAATTTGCAATGATAATCTATCGAATAATACATTTTTAACTCTTAATTATTTATATTATTGCGTTGCTTTATGACCAAATTGACATCTATCACGCATTTTCTATTTAATTTTATGTATTATTAAATTTCCCGCTGTTTCATCAATAATTTGCCCACAATTTCAAGTGCCATCTAGCGGTGGAGAAATGTAACTTTTTGAAGAAAACGCTGTCCTTTTTTTGACGCCATTACATTTTCTTTCATTTCAATTTTGCGTAGCAAACAGGGAACAACTTTAGCTCTCTGTTTATGGTGAAAATTATTGAAATATTTGTTTTAGATCATTCTTGAATGTGTAGAGAAGAAATTACACTAAGTGATGGACGTGGTAATTACAACCGGACAAAACGTAACAGAGGATGAATATGCATAGACTCAACTTATTCATTATTTTGATTCGAAATTAGACAGTGATGGAAGGCGCTGCTAATTTGTTTAGGGAGAACAATTCTTCATAAAGAGCGTTTGTGACTTCTGACCCTCACACATTCTGGTAGAAATAAGACACACAGCGACATCTATTGTCAACTTTCAAAACTAATTTTGCAGCGCCATCTATCAGGCAAAAAAATTAGGTGGAATTTTTTCAAAGATTTGAAAATAATTCATAAATGATGCGTCAAATTTTCCTAATGCGTACTAACTTAATTCTCATAACATTCATGCATAAATTCAGCTATAATTTACCGTAAAATTGGCTCTAGCGACCGAGATCCAGAGTTGCTCTTAGTTTGCTCCCCGAAATTCAAATGAGGTTTAGCAAAAGTAGTGTAGGCACGCGCCAATAGATGGCGGTAACAGTAACTTCACGTTTTCTGTAGCTCAGCTTTGATTTTTCGCACTAGATGGCGTTACAGATCATGACGTGAAGACTTCAACCTGTCTAACATGAGTAGCTTCATAATTCCACCGAATCGTTGTTGAGGATATTCAATTTGTCTTGTTCATGTATTGTCAAGAATATTTCAAATGCCATTACACACATTTATGGAACAGATGAATGAATTATGAATACTGTGTTATATTACTGTATGTTACGATATTTCTTAATTCATATACTTTATTAGCCTGGAACCTTAAGTGAAGTCACTGTAATGCTCACACAGTTATTATCAGTTATCTTTTTATTATTTTGCTTAATCCGGCGACTGAAACTAACCTCCAGATCAAAATTTAGAGAAGAGGTTGGAGGGGGGGGGACATGGCTGTATTTTGCCTGTGACCCTGCAACACACTATTGCTTGAAGTCCCGACTTTGTACGTATTGAATATGCTATTGATGTGTTAATGTGTTGATGTATTGATGTTTTAATCGTAAAGCACATTTGCGTACACATCTGCCGGGTGTCATCATAAGATGACAGCAATATTTTGTTGTTTATTGTGAAATTATTGCTCATTGTTCCTTGAGTTTATGGGTTTTAGTGGTTATACCTATATATATATACCATTTGTTCATACATTTCAAGAAATGAATATTTTTCACAATCTTTTGTTCGAGAAAAAAAAAATTTGGGAGCTCATCATGCGAACTACATTTCTTAACTTTTAAACACCTCATTAAATTAAAAAACAAAGAAGTCCACAAACTGTTTTGATTTCATGGTTAGTGTTGGACATGAGCCCACACTGCGATGCCACACAAATTGCTAAAATACTTCACACATTAATCTAAAATCCATTTTTTAAATTGTCTTAAAATTACAGTCTGCGTCAAAGGACCAAATCCCGTGAAGGCTGTGCCTGAGGTGAAACGTGCATTACAGTAGAAATGGCTCCTTACGTACGCATAAAACAGTGCTTGGTGGCTAACTGTGGTGATGGTTGGATTGCAGCATGTTGCACGGCAACGTTGAACAATCATCTATGTTGGAAATGAAGTGTTTAACTTTCTTGAAGATGCACAAGGTATCCAGAATACCGCAGAGGCCTTAGTGTGTGTCGAGCATTTCTGGCTTTCAGGCTATAAATTCAAGTGTCGCCATTCAGAAATGCCAGAAAGTTCTTGAAATCTTCAGCAGTTCCAAATAGAGCTGTCCATGACCAAGGTAAGGTGAAATTTTCAGTTGTAGCCTATATCGTTTATTGCAAGTCAACGCAGTATATTATAGGTAGCTTCACTAATTGAAGATGAATTTTCTAACATCCATATTATGTAAAATGGATGGTTCTCTAACTGACCCATAGTGACACAGTATTTATTAAGAGTACAATTTATATGTACTTCAGTTTTTGTTGTTAACAATATAATAAAAAATAACTTTTGTAGTTTAAGCCAAATTAAAGAATACAGTAGACAACCGATAACTTTAATTTACATCAACATAATAAAATGTGTGCGTTTTATTCAAGGTTTAGTTACAAATGCTCTTCAATAAGTAATGATTTCTCAAGCAAATTGAAGCAGTCCTGAGCTTGGGTATAATTTTATATATGCGTTAAACATATTAATTGATAAACTAATTTATGGATGAAATTGATTGTGTTACATCAAAATACAACACAAGCAAAATATCTCATTAGTAATTTTTTGAATGAGGGACGGTTACTCATTTTGAAAGTGCATCCATTCGGCGACATTGTGAGGCGTTTTACACGAATGACGTTTTGCTCGCAAATGCTTACTTTTCGAGATACAACATGAATAAGTTCTGGTAAGAATAACATTATATAGTCGGGGCGTCGACGCTGCTTGGGGAACACGCGCAGTTTTTGGTGTGAAAACATCAGTCTAAGTTTGGCTAAGTCAAGTTATTTAAGGTATTTTAAGGTTAGTTTAGATGAGTTTATTTATCTAACCTAACGTTACCTAACCTAACCTCACCTATCGTTACGTCAATACCGTTACATAGCATATGTGTGTGTTCGTTTCTTTACTTCTATATCCGGAGTTACTATATGTTCAAAGTTAAACACTTCAAAATGTTAGCACTTGCAAGCAAAGTATCATTCGTGTACTCCCCTCAGGGAGATACAATTATTGTATCTATGGGAACTAGCGCTCCCAGGGGGACAATGTGAGGGCCTGAGCTGAGAGTTAGGTAGGCCTTCTTTTTGTTGAAATATAATGTTTTTGTTATGTTAAGGACCACCTTTTTTCGGTTCACTGCTGTCCTGTTTTTCAGCACCTACTACTGTCTTCTTCAACTTTGGTCTTGTTTCATAATCTTCTTTCACAACTAACTGTTTCTATGCCTTTCTGCGTAGATTCCGCGTTTCCTTAACTCCATACTAAATGGTGCCTTCCTCCTTCCTCTCTTTGGATCGCAATTGTTGCTGTGTAGGGAGGCTAAAACTAACAACTAATCTAATCTAATCATTCGTGTACTTATGCAGCTTATTCAAAATTGTGGTCAATGTTTACTTCTGTGCGTTTAACGAATTCCCAAATTGTGTTCCCATACATCAGTAATAGGACTCATTTAAAGACGTTTTACACAAATGACATTTTGCTCGCTAATGCGTTATTTCGAGTAATTCAATTTGGAAGTTATAGGAACGTCGTATATAGAAGTGAAGAAACGAACACGTAAATGTGCTATAATGCGGTATTGACGTAACGATAGGTGAGGTTATGTTAGGTGACGTTAGGTTAGTTAAATAAACTAACCTAAATTAATCTAAATAAACTTACAATAACTAAATTTAACTTAACCAAACTGATGTTTACCGCAAAAACAACCGCGAGCTTCAACAATGCAGCCACGACTCGGCTGACTATATTATGTTATTCTTACCCGAACTTTATTAAGGTTATACCTCGAAAATTGCGCAATTGCGAGCAAAATTACATTCGTGCTACACGAAGTAAAATGAGTCCTATTACTGACATATGGAAAAAAAAATCTGAAAATCTTTGAATGCAATAGAGTAAATATTGACATAATGGCTTGGGGGCCATTCATGTTTTTATTTATCCTTTTTAATGCTTCCCGCAAACACAAAAAATAAAAACTACCCAAGACTACACCTGAGTTTACCGAGAATATCGTAAAAATACTTTTCACTGAATCACTGGCCACAGCTGTAGGCGCATGGATGAAACTTCCGATAGGTCGTTTTGGGTTGTTAGCCATGTGAATTTAAGTTCAATATAAATTGTTTTAATAAGCCTTTGTTCAATATTGTTTTAATTAGAATAATAACTCCCCTCAGGGGGATACATCTATTGTAACTATGGGAATTAGCGCTCCGAGGGGAGGCCCTAGCTTAGAGTTAGGTAGGCCTTTTTCTTGTTCAAGTAGAATAGGTGTTTGTTTTGTTATGGACCGTCTATTTTCGGTTAACTGCTGTCCTGGTTTTCAGCACCTACTACTGTCTTCTTCAACTTTTTCTTCTTTCATGGACTTCTTTCTTGCTTGCGGTTTCTATGCACTTTTTGCATAGATTCCGCGTTCCCTTAACTCCATACTAAATGGTGCCTTCATCCATCCTGTCTTGAAACATCTTTGTCGTGGTTAAGGGAGGCGAAAACTTTCTTATAAAATAAGAATAATTAGAATAATAGCATGAATTTGTACCACCGCCTTGTCATGGTCAACACTTATGTGTTAAATCATGCGCAAAAAGAATTAGAAACGCGCAATTATTCGTGTAAAAAATTTTCCAAAATTTATTGCCTTCCCCTGAGGACGGTTGAAGATAATTAAGTCGACAACTTGGAGAGACGAGCGGTGTTTCGTTGCTCCAATAGAAAACATTGAAGTTCACAAAGCTTTTCATGTTCTTCAATAATTAACTTACACGTAAGCCCGTAAGTTAAAAAAACGCATAAGAAAAATGTACGTTCAGACAAACCTGTAAATCCATGCCTAATCGGTTTCGACTATTAAATCGGTTAATCTATTAAATCGGTTACAACTATTCACACCAGTGGTTCCTGAACTTTTTGTCAGTGACCAAAATCTGCCCAAAACATAAATTTTAATTTATGATATGACTATTCTTATGGAAACAAGTTAGTGTAGGTTAACACAAACTGGTTACACAAACCCTTACCGACCCAATACAATGGCTTGGGGTCGCGACCCAGGGGTAAAGAACCGCTGATGTACACTCTGATGTTCCAAAGAAAAATTCAAGGAAATTGTCTGCCTCTGAGCCCATTACCCCCTTTGAGTATTTCATCACATGCAGGACATGAGTCAGCATGTTTTTCTACATTCTAAATTCGCCTGACTCTTGAAGTATACATTGCAAATATGCTCATGAATGCGCATTCGCGTTTATGTATGGTGAAAAATATTATAGCAAGTGTTGCCAATGTAACCGCAATTTACTGCTTTGGCGTTCACTGTTCCTACTTGGCAAAAATAGGTTTTGTATCCATTCAATAAAAGTTACAGCTCCTCCTTACGGAACATCACATAAAAATTAGTGGTCCGCCTGTTGACGCGAAAGTTAGGCGTCTTCCTCCTGACCGACTGCTTGAGGTAATGGCTGAGCTTATACAATGTTAGATGCCGGGACGACTCGCATCTCCAGTCCCTGGGCCAGCCCCTTGCTGCTGGTGCCGAAAAGTAATGGCGAGACTCGCAAATGCTGTGATTATCGACAACCCAACACAGTAACCGCGCCCAAAGGGTTCCCACCGCTGCTTAGACAATAACTTTCAGCCAACTAGATTGGCGCCATAAAGGTGTTTTAAACTTGGTAATAAGAACGTCTCGTCTACAGTTGTTGTTGTTCGATGCTTATAAAAAAAACGGAGATAGAGTTTGACGCAGAGTGCGTCGGGAAGAGAAGAGGTTTAACGGTAAAGGGTCTACAGTAAAAGAGTTTTCAATTCCGTACTGTGAAAACTGATGACTTACTTTTATTTGATGGATAACTTATGTGAAATTCTTCACGTACGCGCACCCAGGCTCTATTGCCAAGTTCAATGAATATGAATGCCAAATAACGGCTGGAATATTCTCTTCATACATAAAATTATATCTAATTTATACTAAAGATATCCAGGGTAAATAAAACCATAGCATTACTTCAAGCATCGTGAAACCCAAGCAAAACAAGGTTGATATAAGTGATGTTCTGACGGGTGTTTATTTACTCCGGCAGCGAACTCAATGTATTCGTAAACTTTTAAATCCGAGATATGTAACTGAGATGCACGGGTAGCATTGCATGCCTCACAGCGGTGCTGCTCATAATGACACTATTGCACTTTTGTGTCACAACAAATTTGGATGGAAAACTTGTGCTTTAATTAGACGAGGTTTTGGCCGGCTCTGCACTAACGCACTTTAGTTACCCAGTTCGTATTCTAAAGGCTTCATCTTCTCAGTAAGTGTTTGATGGGTTCTTTACCGACCATTCGACTGCAAGTTACTTGGAAAAATATTTATCCTAAGATAATAAAATTTTAGACTCCTTTAGTGAGAGTAATAGTAGATGAAGGTTGGGATGGATCATACACCTGA
This sequence comes from Morinoia aosen, assembly GCA_030386875.1. Taxonomy (NCBI): domain Eukaryota; kingdom Metazoa; phylum Arthropoda; class Malacostraca; order Amphipoda; family Talitridae; genus Morinoia; species Morinoia aosen. The sequence continues at coordinate 53,561,389 of CM059580.1, forward strand.
TTAAAAGCACGGAAAGTTGTGGAGTAGATGACGCTTGTATCACAGATCCGAAATTGTGGAGTATGATGAAGCTAGTATCACAGATACGAAATTGTGGAGTTGATGAAGCTTGTATCACAGATACGAAATTGTGGAGTTGATGAAGGTTGTATCACAGATACGAAATTGTGGAGTTGATGAAGCTTGTATCACAGATACGAAATTGTGGAGTTGATGAAGCTTGTATCACAGATACGAAATTGTGGAGTTGATGAAGCTTGTATCACAGATACGAAATTGTGGAGTTGATGAAGCTTGTATCACAGATACGAAATTGTGGAGTTGATGAAGCTTGTATCACAGATACGAAATTGTGGAGTTGGTGAAGCTTGTATCACAGATACGAAATTGTGGAGTTGATGAATCTTGTATCACAGATACGAAATTGTGGAGTTGATGAAGCGTGTATCACAGATACGAAATTGTGGAGTTGGTGAAGCTTGTATCACAGATACGAAATTGTGGAGTTGATGAAGCTTGTATCACAGATACGAAATTGTGGAGTTGATGAAGCTTGTATCACAGATACGAAATTGTGGAGTTGGTGAAGCTTGTATCACAGATACGAAATTGTGGAGTTGATGAAGCGTGTATCACAGATACGAAATTGTGGAGTTGATGAAGCTTGTATCACAGATACGAAATTGTGGAGTTGGTGAAGCTTGTATCACAGATACGAAATTGTGGAGTTGATGAAGCTTGTATCACAGATACGAAATTGTGGAGTTGATGAAGCTTGTATCACAGATACGAAATTGTGGAGTTGATGAAGCTTGTATCACAGATACGAAATTGTGGAGTTGATGAAGCTTGTATCACAGATACGAAATTGTGGAGTTGGTGAAGCTTGTATCACAGATACGAAATTGTGGAGTTGATGAAGCTTGTATCACAGATACGAAATTGTGGAGTTGGTGAAGCTTGTATCACAGATACGAAATTGTGGAGTTGGTGAAGCTTGTATCACAGATACGAAATTGTGGAGTTGATGAAGCTTGTATCACAGATACGAAATTGTGGAGTTGATGAAGCTTGTATCACAGATACGAAATTGTGGAGTTGATGAAGCTTGTATCACAGATACGAAATTGTGGAGTTGATGAAGCTTGTATCACAGATACGAAATTGTGGAGTTGATGAAGCTTGTATCACAGATACGCTCATCTCACACTGCAGGCTGGTGGGTGTGACGCACAGACGGACGCGGCTCCTTTTATAATAGTGATTATTAGCCAAGAAGTTTAAAAAAAATTGCTGTATCCTTTTGATCGCGATAAGCTGCATTTACTTAACCATAGATACTATTTTCGCGCAATAATTTTCGACTCATAAACAAAAGAGAGCAGATGCCAGGTTTTTATGTCATTGGAATGGTATAGGATTAATTCACGTTCGTGTTAAATATTTAATTTTCTCATAATATTCGAAATAATATTATCCACGAGAGTTTTTACAGAATGTCAGTTTATTTTCCAGGTATCCAGCCAATAGTTCTGATTTTATTGGAAGTTTTGTTTAATTTGTGTTTTGTTTTTGAGTTTTTATAAAATTTTAGTGTACTGGCGAGGATTTGTGTCAAATATCTTTATATTGAAATTACAAGCTCATGGTTTTTATGAGGACCATATGAGCACGTCTCTCATATTGATATATATTATTCCCCATGAACTTATTATTACATTTTACATTATTTTACTTTAATGTAAAATATAAAATAAATATATTTCAACATATGAAATTAAATAGTGTTAAAGAATCAAATAATATTAATTTAAATGCTCCCTGAACTTGCTTCATATAGTGAAATAGTAGCAAATGTGAAGGCATTTTCATTTATTTATCAAGCTCGATTTGAATTTCAAATGTTAAATCGTAAAAAGAAGTATGTGTTCAATAAGATATGAATTGTTTCTTTCCATTTTCTGCTTCTCAATAATACATTCAACTCATCCAAGTTTAGTTTCTGTGTTTTCTTGGATTTCATTTACTATTTTCAAATAAATAAACATATATATAAACGTATGTGCTTTATATTTTTCTAGTGTATCAAAAGTCATCTAGCATGTAAAATCAATGTGTGACCTACAGTTAACTACAGGTCCTATATTTTGCAATTGTTTTCTGCATGCTTATAGTTTTGAATTTTTGAGCGATGCATATAGCATCAAATATCTTATATTAGTCTACACAAATGTAATATGTGCGCCGTTATCCTTTTTTATATGTTTCATCACAATTAATTTTCTGTATTGTATAATATTTCGGTGTGCTCAAAATGTTCAATATTTTCTGCGTTGACTCGAGCAGCAGAGCTTACTTGTTTGCTTCACAAGATGTAACTTGTCTTCATTTACGTACGTATGTACGGAGTACGATATGCACTGCTGAGTATCGTATGCGGTATATATGTATACTATGCGATACTGCCAAAAAAATATTTCGTGTGTTATTCAGTGGAGAAGTACAATTTGTTCATATGCTCCGACTATTTCTTCTACCTACTTCATCTTATGTTTAGTATATTACTGCATTTCATTAATGTCTAAATTATATTCATCTCGTTTAATTAACAATAATAATCCGTTAGTTATAATTAAATTTCCCGCGTTTCATCAACAATTAGCCTACAATTTCAAGTGCCATCTAGCGGTGGAAAAATGTAACTTTTTGAAGAAACCGCGGTCCTTCTTCTGGTGCCACTACTTTTTCTTTCCGTTGTTTCAATTTGGAGTAGTAAACAGGGAAAAACTTTAGCTCTCAGTTTTTAGTGATATTATAAATGAAAATCATATTTTAGTTCGTTCATGAATGTGTAGATAAAAAATTACAATAGGTGATGGGCGTGATAATTACACCGGAAACAAAACGTAGCCGTGGGATGAATATGCATAGACTCAACTTATTCATTATTTTTATTAGAAATTAGACAGTGATGGAAGGCGCTGCTAATTCGTTTAGGGAGAACAATTCTTCATGAAGAGCGTTTGTGACTTCTGACCTTCACACATTCTGGTAGAAATAAGACACACAGCGACATCTATTGTCAACTTTCAAAACTAATTTTGCAGCGCCATCTATCAGGCAAAAAAATTAGGTTGAATTTTTTCAAAGATTTGATAATAATTCATAAATGATGCGTCAAATTTTCCTAATGCGTACCAACTTTATTTCTCATAACATTCATGCATAAATTCAGCTATAATTTACCGTAAAATTGGCTCTAGCGACCGAGATCCAGAGTTGCTCTTAGTTTGCTCCCCGAAATTCAAATGAGGTTTAGAAATAGTAGTGTAGGCACGCGCAAGTAGATGGCGGTAACAGTAACTTCACGTTTTCTGTAGCTCAGCTTTGATTTTTCGCACTAGATGGCGTTACAGATCATGACGTGAAGTCAACCTGTCTAACATGAGTAGCTTCATAATTCCACCGAATCGTTGTTGAGGATATTCAATTTGTCTTGCTTATGTATTGTCAAGAAAATTTCAAATGCCATTACACACATTTATTGTACAGATGAATTATGAATACTGTGTTATATTACTGTATGATACGATATTTCTTAATTCATATACTTTATTAGCCTGGAACCTTAAGTGAAATCAATGTAATGCTCACACAGTTATTATCAGTTATCTTTTTATTATTTTGCTTAAACCGGCGACTGAAACTAACCTCCAGATCAAGATTTAGAGAAGAGGTTGGGCGGGGGGGGGGACATGGCTGTATTTTGCCTGTGACCCTGCAACACACTATTGCTTGAAGTCCCGACTTTGTGCGTATTGAATATGCTATTGATGTGTTAATGTGTTGATGTATTGATGTTATAATCGTATATCACATTTGCGTACACATCTGCCGGGTGTCATCTTAAGATGACAACAATATTTTATAGTTTATTGTGAAATTATTGTTCATTGTTCTTTGTGTTTATGGGTTTTAGTGATTAGACCTTTATACCATTTGCTCATACATTTCAAGAAATGAATATTTTTCACAATCTTTTGTTCGAGAAAAAAAATTTGGGAGCTCTTCATGCGAACTATATTTCTTAACTTTTGAACACCTCATTAAATTAAAAAACAAAAAAGTCCGCAAACTGTTTTGATTTCATGGTGTTGGACATGAGCCCACACTGCGATGCCACACAAATTGCTAAAATACTTCATGCATTAATCTGAAATCAAGTTTTAAGATTGTCCTAAAATTACAGTCTGCGTCAGAGGACCAAATCCCGTGAAGGCTGTGCCTGAGGTGAAACGTGCATTACAGTAGAAATGGCTCCTTACGTACGCATAAAACAGCGCTTGGTGGCTAACGGTGGTGATGGTTGGATTGTAGCATGTTGCACGGCAACGTTGAACAATCATCTATATTGGAAATGAAGTGTTCAACTTTCTTGAAGATGCATAAGGTATCCAGAATACCGCAGAGGCCTTAGTGTGTGTCGAGCATTTCTGGCTTTCAGGCTATAAATTCAAGTGTCGCCATTCAGAAATGCCAGAAAGTTATTGAAATCTTCAGCAGTTCCAAATAGAGCTGTCCAAGACCAAGGTAACGTAAAATTTTCAATTATATCGTTTATTCTAAGTTAACCAAGTTTATTATGTATTCACTACTCGAAGATGAGTTTTATAATATCCATATTTTGTAAAATGGATGGATGATTAACTGACCAATTGTAGCACAGTGTTGGTTAGGAGTACAAGTTATACGTGTTTCAGTTTTTCTTATCAACAATATAATGATAAATGAATAACTTTTGTTGATTAAAATAAACAAAAGAATACAGTAGACAACCGAAAACTTCAATTTACATCAAGATGAATAAATGGTGTGCTTTGTATGCAAGGTTTAGTTACAAAGGCTCTTCAATTTGTTATGATTTTTCAAACAAATTGGAATAGTCCTAAGCTTGGGTATGAATTTGTAATGGCGGTAAACTTTTTAATAAATAAACTTATTTATTGATGAAATTGATTCTGTTATATTAAAATAAAACACAATCGAAGTCTGTCGTTTGTAGTTTTCTATATAACTGACGGTTACGCACTTTGAATGTGTATCCATTGTCTTTTACCCAAATTATTTCAGTTTGCTAAGCATACAAACAAATCTCCAATTTCTATATCTAGAAAGTATAGTTCAACAAGACTAATGTGACTAGTTACCCAAATTTTTTCAAAATGATGGTCAATATTTGCTTCAATGCTCTCAACCATTTTTAATATTGTGTTCCCATAAATCAGTAACAGGGCTCAAATGAAGACGTTTTACACGAATGATATTTTACTCGCTAATGCGTTATTTTAGAGTAATTCAACTCTAAATTTATAGGAACGTGGTACATAGAAGTGAAGAAACGGACACGTAAATATGCTGTAATACGGTATTAAGGTAACGGTGGGTGAGATTATGTTAGCTAACTTTAAGTTAGTTAAATAAACTAACCTAACTTAATCTAAATAAACTTACATTAACTAAATTTAACTTAGCCAAACCGAGACTGAGGTTTTCCGCAAAATCAACTGAGTGCTTCAATTATGCAGCCACGACTCGGCCGACTGTATAATGTTATTCTTACCTGAACGTTATTAATGTTATATTTCGAAAAGTAAGCATTTGCGAGCAAAATGTCATTCGTGTAGAACGTAGTAAAATGTGTCCTTTTACCGATTTATGGGAACAAATTATTAACAATCATGGAACGTATTAATGCAAATCTTGACCAAAATGGTTTGGGGGCCATTTATGTTTTTATTTATATTTTTTAATGTTTTCCGTAAACAACACAATAAAAACTACCCAAGATTACACCTGAGTTTAACGAAAATACCGAAAAACTCGCTATTCCCAAAACCATTGGCCACACCTGTAGGTGCATGGATAATACATACAGTAGGTCGTCTTGGGTTTTTAGCCTAGTGTATTTTAGTTAGTTCAATACTAATTGTTTTGATAAAAACAATAGATTGAATTCATACCACCGCCTATTCATGGCCAAAACTTATGGGCTAAATCATGTGCAAAAAATATTGGAAACTCGGAATTTTTCGCTCATAAGTTTTCCAAAATATATCGCCTTCCCCATAGGAAGGTTAGAGCAAATCAAGTCGATAACTTGGCGAAACAAATACTGTTTCGCTGCTCCAATAGAAAGCATTGAAGTTCAGAAAGTGATTCATGTTCTTCAATAAAATAATTAACTCACCTACACTCACCTGCTCGCCGTGGCACAGTGGTTAAGGGACCGGCCTTGTATGTTGGAGACGAGGGTTCGTATCCCGGCGCTGGCGCGGCGATTTTCCCCGTTGGGTATAAGGGAAAAGCTCAAGCTCAATACCCCACTCGACCCAGGTGTCGGAAATGGGTACCGGCTTTACGGGGGAACCGTCATGGTGTCCAACATATAGTGTTAGTGATAAGACATTTGAAAAACCAATGCTCAAGATCATATGTATCAGGCTTGATTGGAAATAAAGCATCCCAAAGATGCCGATGTTTGTTGATGTTGTTGTAAGCCCGAAAGTCTAAATAAAGTATAAAAAATCTAGTATAAGACCAACTTGTAAATCCATGCCTAATCGGTTTCGACAGCGTTCCTGCAACTTTGACATCTGTGACTTTCCGAAGAAAAATTAAAAAATTGTCTTTCTCTGAACCCATCACCCTTTAAGTATTTTATCGCATGCATGGCATGAGTCAGCACACTTTTCTACTATCTAAATGCCCCCACCCATGATATATAAATTGCATATATATACATGAACGCGCATTCACGTTTATGTGTAGTAAAGTACATCATTAAAATGTGTTGTCAGTGTAATTGCAATACACTTAGGCCTGAATGCACAGGCAATTGCAGGCGTCGTGCCCTGACGACGTCAGCGGTGAGGTAGATCGTATAACTTCTTTACGTGCGTGCGCTTGTTTGTTTCTAGCGGACGGAAAACCAGCATCTTTTACGAAATTATATTCCTTGGGGGGTATAACAAACTTTGCTTTAAAAGTTATCGATAATTTCAACTATTCTTTCTTTGCATTAAATTTTATTTGAACTGTACTGTAAAAACTGAGGATTTAGGCTAAATCGAAGAATAACTAATGTAAAATTGTTCACGTACATACACAGACGCTCCTATTGCTGAACTCAATGAATGTAATACCAAATGACGGCTGGAATATTTATTTATTCAGGAATGACGAACACGAATTACGAATTTGTTGAAGTCATGAAATTTAATTGGGATTTTTATAAGCGATATATCTAATATTTATGAATGTTCATGAATTTCTCACAAAATTGATGGATTCCATGCAACAATACTCGTATGATCAACAATTGTTTCGTGATGGTAGAGAGATTCTCTTTTTTTATAAAATGTCTAAATTATACTGAAGATATCTATTGGTAATTAGAGCGTCGCGTTAGGCCCAACAGCGTGTATACTATGGAAAAACATGGAGTAAGTAATTACCTGACGAATATTACCATCATACAAATTCAGTGAAGATCTACAGGTTGCCGCATCAGGAGATCATAGCCTTATCTTCTACTCTATTACCTACCTACGCGAGTCTTTTCTTAATTCACAACTTATATTTTTTTTCCCTTTACCGAATCAGGGAATTTTCATTTTTAAATATCAAAATTATTGAGCACTTGAATAGCTCACAACATTTTTTAGAGGTAACTTAGTTAAAAAGTCTCAGCAGGTTTGGGGGTATGGTCTCCACAGCACTTTCAATATATGTATTCGTAAGCTTTTAAATCCGAGATATGTACCTGAGATGCACGGGTAGCGTGTTCATTGCATGCCTCACAGCGGTGCTGCTCATAATGACACTATTGCACTTTTGTGTCACAACAAATTTGGATGGAAAATTTGTGCTCTAACTAGACGAAGTTTGGGCCGGCTCTGCACTATCTCACTTTAGTTACCCAATTCTTATTTTTTCTTTATATTTTCAGTATTTTTTTGATGGGACTTAACCAGTCGTTATCGGTTAGGGTTCGAGACAATGGTTGTGTCACAATGATATTTTTATATCCCTCAATGGGAATAGAGCTTGATAACGGATTTAACTCGCAATTCAAAATAGGAAGTGATGAAGTGCGGGGGTTAATCCTGAGAATTACTTCATATTCAAGTTCACTTAGCAGATGGGTAACTTATATTTTTTACTCTTGTGAGAAAACTACGGCGCGCCATTGTAGACCGACCGGGGTTGAAAATTTGGCCGGAGCCAAAGTCAACATATGTGTCATGGCCGAGGTCAACAAATGTGTCATGGCCGGGGTCAACAAATGTCATGGCCGGGGTCAACAAATGTGTCATGGCCGGGGTCAACAAATGTGTCATGGCCGGGGTCAATAAATGTGTCATGGCCGGGGTCACCAAATGTGTCACGGCCGGGGTCAACAAATCTGTCATGACCGGGGTCAACAAACCTGTCATGGCCGGCGTTCAGACCGTGTCACGACGACGCAATGCACAACCACGCCATGTGCATAACGCCCGTTAGTGGCCATGGTCTACCATGTTGGTGGCGCAATGGTTGTCGAACTACAGTTGCGGTTGGTTGTGTGTGTGTCAAGCCACTAACGTTTCGTAGACATGCAGTTGCAGTGCTTCTTGAATTAATATAGAAACAATTCTAGTAATGGCTAAAAGAAGTACGTCAGCAGTATGGGATTACTTTCATGCATCGGTGAAAAGTGTCGCGACCCCAGGAGTTAAGTCTGGGCTTGGGGTCGAGACCCAGGGGTAAAGTCTGGGCTTGGAGTCGCGACCCAGGGGTAAAGTCTGGGCTTGGGGTCGCGACCCAGGGGTAAGGAACCACGGATGTGCACTCTGATGTTTTATTCCAAAGAAAAACTCAAGAAAATTGTCTGCCTTTGAACCCATTACCTCCTTCGAGTATTTCATATGCAGGACATAAGTCAGCATATTTTCCTACAATCTAAATGCGCGTCTTGATATATAAATTGAAAATATGTACATGAATGCGCATTCACGTTTATGTATAGTAAAGAAAATTATAAATTATTGTTGTTAATGTAACCGCCGTTTACTACTTTGGCTTCCACTGACCCCACTACGCCTATAAACGTTTTATAACCTTAAATAGAATATAGAGCTGCAATGCTACCGTGTCTCACAGCGCTGCCAAGTGGAGGCGTCGAGCTCTAATTGCGTTGTTTGTCAGTTTCAGCTCCTGGTTGTTGTATGTACCGTGCGTGTGTTCATCTAACATGCCCTGAGTCAGGCATATTAAACAAAGGTTCTTCTTACGTTATTCTCACATCTGCGCCCACCAATTCAGTACAATTTAGGTTTAGTTTTTTTTTTTTTTCTTCTCTCTATGTTTTTTCGTAAATCCGTACTATAAAAACTGACGACTTCCATATATTCGATGGGTAGCTAATGTAAAATTTTTCACGTACATCTACAAACGCTTCTATTGCAAACTTCAATGAATATGAGTGTCAAACGACGGCTGGACAATTTATTCACGAATAACGAAGACGAATTAAAAATTGGTTGAAGTTGCGATTTTTATAAGCGATGTATCGAATATCTCTGAAGTGTCATGAATTTCTCACCACAATAATGCGTCCCATGTTATAAGCTTCGTATAACCATCAATTGTTTTGTGATGATAAAAGGATCCTCTTCATACATAAAATTATATCTAATTTATACTAAAGATATCCAGGGTAAATAAAACCATAGCATTACTTCAAGCATCGTGAAACCCAAGCAAAACAAGGTTGATATGAGTAATGTTCTGACGGGTGTTTATTTACTCCGACAGCAAACTCAATGTATTCGTAAACTTTTAAATCCGAGATATGTAACTGCTGAGATGCACGGGTAGCGTGTTCATTGCATGCCTCACAGCGGTGCTGCTCATAATGACACTATTGCACTTTTGTGTCACAACAAATTTGGATGGAAAATTTGTGCTCTAACTAGACGAGGTTTGGGCCGGCTTTCCACTATAGCACTTTAGTTACCCAATTTTTATTTTCAGGCTTTATGTTTTTAGTATCTCTAATAGGCCCTCTATCAACCTCGTAGCAGTGACGGCAAAGTGCGATTCCTTCTAAGATTTTTTAATATTTTGGAGCCCTAACTGGGGACGTTGTCTCGAAGAATAGGAAAGTTTGCCAAGATGTCGACCCAAACAAATGCTCACGCGCGGGGTGATTGTATGAATTAGTTATTCAAGAGCGCTTTTTAATTTATGTTACGAAGAAATTTAACGCCAGTGAGTGAAGTACGGCTCGCGACAACCCTCATACTCCCTCTGGGCGAATGCTTCCCACAGAATTTCAATACACCCAGTGGGATGTATGATACCTTCATAAAATGAGGATGGGACAAAAAATCCCAGGGCCTGTAACCTAACCTATGAACGTGGGAATTTTTAAATTATTTTTCCAAATATCCTAGACTTACGAACAAGTAATATTTGCCGTCAGTTTCAATTTTTCCGAAATAAAGTAATCGAGAGTGAAAGAGTTGAGGCGCGTACTCGCCAACTTCTCTGAAATGATAAAAATGGCAAGAAAATTGAACTGGTTTTGGCCCGTAAACTTCCAGGAGCAATAAGTTAGGCAATAAGGCTAGAACTCTTATAAGCATTTATCGTTATTGATGATACACAAACTCTGTGTATAAGTAATGACGTGTGTCACGGTATATGAAACAAGGTAGGGTCAAACCATTTTTTTTCGTCGACCGTGTGGCAATGGGGACGTCATGGCAACAGACCAATAACAGCGCTCAAATTGCATCTGACACCACTGCTAGCCCCAAATCTGGCACCACTGTGAGCCTAACGCAGTGGTTCTTAAACATAGTTGTCGTGCATTTTACAGACTTGAATTTATGGGTTGGGGTAAAGATTACAAAGGGTTCAGAAAACGTTTATTCGACAGAACATTATGACAGAACAAAAAGAATTAAGTGGTCAACTTATTACATCAACCGAGCAAAAAAATACTAGGGACAAAATTATTCGACCCAAAAAATCTAATATGTAGTTGCATGGCCTATATTTGCAGTTACAGCATTGAGACGGTTGTTGTTGTTGTTGTTGTTGTTGTTGTTGTTGTAGTTTGAAACTAACTTCTGACACTTTTGGTGGAATCTTGTTCCGTTTTTAATCGTAGATTGCCCTTAATTTTGCAAGTTTTGGGGCTCCATTTCTGCACTGCAGATTTCAGCATTTCCCACAAACTTTCTATAGGGTTGAGGTCAGGAGACTGGCTGGGCCATGGGATAGCACTTATTTTTTAAGTAGCAAACCATTCTTTTGTAAATTTAGCCGTATGCTTTGTGTCGTTGTCTTGCTGGAAGATCCACTTGCGCCTGCCGGAGAATTTTCTTGTGCTTGGAATCAGCTTGTGTTCCAGTATCTGCCGGTACATGGAACTTTCCATTTTGCCATCAGTGATGTGGAGTTCCCATACACCCATAAAAGTGAAAGAGCCCCAAACCATGATGTGGCCTCCTCCATGCTTGACAGTAGGGAGGGAGTTCTTAGGATCATAGTCAGTCCCTGGTCTCCTCCACACATGGCAAGAATCATTTCGTCGGCCGAAGAGCTGAACTTTACTTTCGCTGGACCCCACAACCCGTTCCCAAAACTCGTAACTTTCGTCAAGATGGTCTTAGGCAAACTTCAAGCGGCTCTTCACATGTTTAGCTGTCAGAAGAGGATTCTTGTGAGGAGTGTAGATCCGTAGACCACTCGGTGCAATTCTCTACTGATAGTTTTTTGACTGACGCCCGTTCCATGAAACTCAAGTCCTTGTTGCAGATCTTTACGGGTTGTCATGGGTTCATTAGTCACTCTATGCAGCATGTACTTTCGACAGCGATCCTTGATATTGCGAGCAGCTCCGCATCTTGGCAAATTGGAGATTGCACCCGTCGCTTGACACTTCCGAACAGTAGCTCCAATAGTTGAGTATGGAAGGTTGACACGTTCTGCGATTTGCTTGGATGTTAATCCTTCATTACGAACTCCAACTATGTGCTTTCGTATTGCTTCTGGAACTTAACTGACTTTTCGGCTTTGTTGTCACTGAGGTCCGCTTTCATAGATATCTTGAAGGTAAATGGTTGTGCTGATCATGGTTGGTTGCCTTCAAATGTGCTTCTAATAGTTGCTATAGAAACTTTCAAATGTTTCCTGGAGGTAATGCTATAAAGATACTCGAATTGTATATACAAATGATTATAAATTTGGGCTAAATAATTTTGTCCTGTGTTATTTTTGGTTCAGTTTATTTTTTACCAGTACTATGCCCTCAAATTTACGGTTAATAATTTACCCTTCTTTCTTGAGATAAATTCTCGTGCCACTCGATGTTGTCCTGCGTTATGCCGAAGAATTTCCTCGCTTCTTTCATGTGTTAAGTTCTCTCTAGCTACTCGGTGTTGCTCTGCATTTTTCCGTAGAATTTCCAAACGTCATCCAAGGGTTTATTTAGCTCTGGCTTCTCGTTGGCGAGCAGCATTGCTTCGCCTTGCCCTTTCGCGTTGTTCATCCGATCGTCTTCGGCGTTTTTCTTGCTGTCGAAGTCTTGCTACTTCTCTCTTGCGGTTGGACACATTTCTATCCTTGGTGGCCTCTTTTGCCGGAATTTTATTCTGAAATGTCGTCTATTATCTCTTCGGAGCTTTTCAAGAAAATCACAATTTCGAAAACAATTACAAAATCTCGGGCCTTATACCAAGTGGTAGCCAGGTTACTGGTCAAACAAATTTATAACATTTCTTTTTACATTATGAATTAAAAATATCAAAGCGATATGATGAATTTTAACAGAGAAAGCTCCATAGAAAACTTATATTTGTAAAAATAAGCCGATTGCGCATTTGGATACCATAATCAAGAGGGGGTCACACGGACGGACGGAGGGACGGACGCGGCTCCTTTTATAATAGTGACTGCATTGTCATCACTTCAATGACGTCACAACTCGTCAGTAATTTCTTTTATTTTCGTGTCTTCCAATACCAAAATCCAAAATTTCGTATATTTCCAATACCAAAATCCAAAATTTCGTATATTTCCAATACCAAAATCCAAAATTTCGTGTATTTCCAATACCAAAATCCAAAATTTCGTAAATTTCCAATACCAAAATCCAAAATTTCGTGTATTTCCAATACCAAAATCCAAAATTTCGTATATTTCCAATACCAAAATCCAAAATTTCGTGTATTTCCAATACCAAAATCCAAAATTTCGTAAATTTCCAATACCAAAATCCAAAATTTCGTGTATTTCCAATACCAAAATCCAAAATTTCGTAAATTTCCAATACCAAAATCCAAAATTTCGTGTATTTCCAATACCAAAATCCAAAATTTCGTAAATTTCCAATACCAAAATCCAAAATTTCGTATATTTCCAATACCAAAATCCAAAATTTCGTATATTTCCAATACCAAAATCCAAAATTTCGTATATTTCCAATACCAAAATCCAAAATTTCGTATATTTCCAATACCAAAATCCAAAATTTCGTATATTTCCAATACCAAAATCCAAAATTTCGTAAATTTCCAATACCAAAATCCAAAATTTCGTATATTTCCAATACCAAAATCCAAAATTTCGTATATTTCCAATACCAAAATCCAAAATTTCGTAAATTTCCAATACCAAAATCCAAAATTTCGTATATTTCCAATACCAAAATCCAAAATTTCGTATATTTCCAATACCAAAATCCAAAATTTCGTATATTTCCAATACCAAAATCCAAAATTTCGTATATTTCCAATACCAAAATCCAAAATTTCGTATATTTCCAATACCAAAATCCAAAATTTCGTATATTTCCAATACCAAAATCCAAAATTTCGTATATTTCCAATACCAAAATCCAAAATTTCGTATATTTCCAATACCAAAATCCAAAATTTCGTACATTTCCAATACCAAAATCCAAAATTTCGTACATTTCCAATACCAAAATCCAAAATTTCGAATATTTCCAATACCAAAATCCAAAATTTCGTATATTTCTAATACCAAAATCCAAAATTTCGTATATTTCCAATACCAAAATCTATAATTTTGTATATTTCCAATACCAAAATCTATAATTTTGTATATTTCCAATACCAAAATCCAAAATTTCGTATATTTCCAATACCAAAATCTATAATTTTGTATATTTCCAATACCAAAATCTATAATTTTGTATATTTCCAATACCAAAATCCAAAATTTCGTATATTTCCAATACCAAAATCCAAAATTTCGTATATTTCCAATACCAAAATCTATAATTTTGTATATTTCCAATACCAAAATCCAAAATTTCGAATATTTCCAATACCAAAATTTCGTATATTTCCAATACCAAAATCCAAAATTTCGTATATTTCCAATACCAAAATCCAAAATTTCGAATATTTTCAATACCAAAATCCAAAATTTCGTAAATTTCCAATACCAAAATCCAAAATTTCTTATATTTCCAATACCAAAATCGAAAATTTCGAATATTTCCAATACCAAAATCCAAAATTTCGAATATTTCCAATACCAAAATCTACCAAAAACAACCCTGATTCCATTGATAGGATTTTGCATAACCTATACAATTTCATTAATCGTTATGAATTCTTTTAACTTTCGTGCCTTCCATTACCTGTACTTCTGGACCCTGGGCTTCCGGTGGTGGGTTATTGATTTCCTTAATTAACTTCTAAAGCTTCTCTTACTTGTTTGCTTGCGTCTACATAGCCTTCCCTTGCTTCCTTATGCCGTGCCCTACATGGCTAGAATATAATTCTGTAATACCACATATCTTAATGCTATGTGTGCGTGTGTTGTGTTTGTGTGTGTGTGCGTGTGTGTGTGTGTGTGTGTGTCATGTGCGTGTGTCATGTGCGTGTGTCATGTGCGTGTGTGTCATGTGCGTGTGTGTGTGTGTGCATGACTTTAAGTTTTTAATTTCCAAGTTTTGAGTCATGGTTAAATTTTTATAATAGGCGTTATTTATATGAAATGTTTTATTTTATTTGTATGTTTAATTTCTCTTTTACTTATCTTACTGCCAATTACTTGTGATGCTCTATAATTTTTATCAATAAAACAGTAATTTATTGCTTCCATCACTAAATTACTTACATTAAATTCCAACCTACTCAGCTTCATGGATCCTATTTCAGTTGGTGCATATGAAATAATTTCTAATTCTTCAGCCAATTTATTACTCTAATTTTATTTTTACTAACTTTTGATATGGACGACGTGTGCGAGTATGTAACTTAGACACTTAACTCTTATTATTCTAGCGATGTAACCTACTTAAAAAAATATTTTATCAATAATAAATGCTTTCGAATTTTGTCGTTTCATTTACCGTAATTCGAATGAAAAGTTCGTAGGTTCGAGTCCCGGAATCTGCACGCTATTTTTTCCGGAGCGAGCAGCTCCTCTAGTGATTTAGATGTGGGTAACACCCTCTTGATCAGTGAAAGGATAAAGGATGCTTTATTCCAAACAACCAAGCCTGATACACACCACCTTGTACATTGGTATATCAAATGCCTCATAACTAACACCAGGACGCCATGACGGTTGGTATATCAAATGCCTCATAACTAACTCCAGGACGCCATGACGGTTGGTATATCAAATGCCTCATAACTAACACCAGGACGCCATGACGGTTGGTGTATCAAATGCCTCGTAACTAACACCATGCAGGACACTATGACGGTTGGTGTATCAAATGCCTCATAACTAACACCAGGACGCTATGACGGTTGGTATATCAAATGCCTCGTAACTAACACCATGCAGGACACTATGACGGTTGGTGTATCAAATGCCTCATAACTAACACCAGGACGCCATGACGGTTGGTATATCAAATGCCTCGTAACTAACACCATGCAGGACACTATGACGGTTGGTGTATCAAATGCCTCATAACTAACACCAGGACGCTATGACGGTTGGTATATCAAATGCCTCGTAACTAACACCATGCAGGACACTATGACGGTTGGTGTATCAAATGCCTCATAACTAACACCAGGACGCCATGACGGTTGGTATATCAAATGCCTCGTAACTAACACCATGCAGGACACTATGACGGTTGGTGTATCAAATGCCTCATAACTAACACCAGGACGCTATGACGGTTGGTATATCAAATGCCTCATAACTAACACCAAACACCAGGACGTTATGACGGTTGGTATATCAAATGCCTCATAACTAACACCAGGACGCCATGACGGTTGGTATATCAAATGCCTCATAACTAACACCAGGACGCTATGACGGTTGGTATATCAAATGCCTCATAACTAACACCTGGACGCCATGATGGTTGGTATATCAAATGCCTCACAACTAACACCAGGACGCCATGACGGTTGGTATATCAAATGCCTCATAACTAACACCAGGACGCCATGACGGTTGGTATATCAAATGCCTCATAACTAACACCAGGACGCCATGACGGTTGGTATATCAAATGCCTCATAACTAACACCAGGACGCCATGACGGTTGGTATATCAAATGCGCCATAACTAACACCAGGACGTCATGACGGTTGGTATATCAAATGCCTCATAACTAACACTAGGACGCCATGACGGTTGGTATATCAAATGCCTCATAACTAACACCAGGACGCCATGACGGTTGGTATATCAAATGCCTCATAACTAACACCAGGACGCCATGACGGTTGGTATATCAAATGCCTCATAACTAACACCAGGACGCCATGACGGTTGGTATATCAAATGCCTCATAACTAACACCAGGACGCCATGACGGTTGGTATATCAAATGCCTCATAACTAACACCAGGACGCTATGACGGTTGGTATATCAAATGCCTCATAACTAACACCAGGACGTAATGACGGTTGGTATATCAAATGCCTCATAACTAACACCAGGACGCCATGACGGTTACCCCACCGGTCAAGCCGGTACCCATTTCCGACACCTGGGTAGAGTGGGCAATTGTGGCTGAGTTCTCCCTTTTCCCAAAAGGGAAAATCGCCGCGCGGCGCCGGGACTCGAACTGCCGACATCTTCCCATGAAGGGGTCGGCCAAGTAACATCTTATAATTACTGTAACATCGACACCAGTGGTTGACTCAACTGAAGGCCAAGCAGTAAAGTGGCATGTGTGTGATTCGTGTTAACATTTTGAGGTCCATGAGGCCCTGTTGAAGCCTATAAAAAGGAAGAAAAGGACACCTGAGTGGAGTGAGGAGTTGTGACTGAGTCACGGTAGAGGAAACAAGGTAGGTTCAAACCAGTCTTTTTTCGTCGACTATGAGGGTTTGGTGACGTCACAGCAACGAACCAATAGCAGTGCTCATATTGCATCTGGTAGCCCTGCTACCCCCAAATCTGGCTCCACTATTGGTCTATCGTCACTGCGTTCTGGTGACGTCATAAAGTTTGTTCGAAATAAAGCCTTTCTATTGGCTAGCCGAACAAGAGGAGGTGTATTTTCTCCCATGAAAATGACCCTACCTTGTTGCCTCTACCGTGGGCTGAGTTCTCCCTTTTTCCAACGAGGAAAACTGGCGGCACCGCCGGGATTCGAACTCCCGATGCCTTCTCGTGAAGGGCGCGCTCTTGACCACTCGGTCGCAGTGACCCCGGACTAGGATCTCGTCAGTGAGATGCGGGACGCGGGAGGGAGCCTTGAGGAAAGGGATTAATACTTTGACTGCGACAACTAAATATTAAGTTCAACATCAAACTCAAATTTAAAGTCAATTGTAGTAAACTATTTAGAAAATACCAAACATGAACTGGATCGTGCCTTCATTTAGCTTTGATTAAGGATGTATGAAAATTGAGTTTGTGACTACTGGTCGATCAGCAGCGTTATGAAAATTACTTCCGTGTACCACCGGTGGTGCACTTCGCTGTCAAAGGGATCAATGAGGATAGGGAGCTTAGTAGAGAAGGGCTTGCTGAAGAGGGAGGACTTGTCTGCTTATGTAGCACAAGGACGTACAATTGACGTATTATTTATTTACTAGTGTACACGTGCCGTCATAACTGACGGGATTGGATATTTTCATTGAATAAGTCCTTCACACGTGGATGCCCAACAAATATATCCATCCCAACAGTACCCGCCATTAAAATATTCTTGTACTTGTGCACTGGTGAAAAATACATCGCAGATACGGTCACTATAGTATCACAGATACAGTCACTAGTATCACAAATACAGTCACTAGTATCACAGATACGGTCACTAGTATGACAGATACGGTCACTAGTATGACAGACACGGTCACTAGTATCACAGATACGGTCACTAGTATGACAGACACGGTCACTAGTATCACAGATACGGTCACTAGTATGACAGATACGGTCACTAGTATGACAGACACGGTCACTAGTATCACAGATACGGTCACTAGTATCACAGATACGGTCACTAGTATCACAGATACGGTCACTAGTATGACAGATACGGTCATTGAGCATCTTTCAAATCAAGGAAGATTTTTCTTAAGAAGCAGACTTTAAACAAATAAATGAACACACCAAGGGTATTATTAGGTAAGATTTATAAATAACTTAGGTCAATAATGAGCCAGATATACCTAGTGAAATTACCAGAACCTATTTCAAGTGTTGCCAAAACAATTATATATTAGTTTACAAAGTGTCTAATTCGGTACCTTGTACAAATACTTTTTTCAGCCCTTGCAAGGTATTACAGTGATTTTTAAACGACTTGCACAGGGTCTTGGTACTCGGAACATTATTGCGTATCTGTTATCGTCAAACCTGTTATAGCCGCCCCTGTTATCGGTATTTCTGTTATGGCCAACCCTATTATTGACGCTCTGTTATAGTCTCTCCTATTATTGAAAACCCTGTTATCGCCGTTCCTGTTATCGACAACCCTGTTATCGCCGTTCCTGTTATCGACAACCCTGTTATCGCCGTTCCTGTTATCGACACCCTTGTTATCGCCTCTCCTATTTTTCGAAAACCCTGTTATCGCCATTCCTGTTATCGCCAATCCTGTTATCGCCAATCCTGTTATAGCCAATCCTATTTTTTGACAACCCTGTTATCGCCGTTGTTGTTATCGCCGCCCCTGTTATAGTCAGCCCTATTTTAGCCAGCCCCACAATCGCCGCGTCCTGTCCTTCTGTGAGCACAAGTTCATGCAGAGAAAAAGACGCCGGCAGCCGCAGAGTTGGCGGTGCGCTGCGTGTCGTGAGGAGGTGGAAAATTCCAAAGTGCAATACAAAGCAAGAAAAATATAAAATAGAATGCAAGACGTGAACGTTGCTCTTGACGTTCGTGTGTCATACGTTGTGTGAGGAGCGTCCCGGCTGATATCTTACCTAATGATACCTTTGGTACGTTGGTTTATTCATATGTTTGTTCGGTGTCCGCTTCTTGGTGTGTTTTACGGTCAGATATATGCTTAATGACCGTAACCTGTGATACTAGTGACCGTATCTGTGATACTAGTGACCGTATCTGTGATACGAGTTTCACCAGTGCACAAGGACAAGAATATTTTAATGGCGGGTACTGTTGGGATGGATATATTTGCTGGGCATCCACATATCCAAGATATATTCACGCAAAATATTGTATTCTGCCATTTTTGGCGGGCCGTGTACTGTAGTATGTACATATACTCTTGTTTTTGTTGTCGTTTTCATGACTAGAGAACTTGATCAATATTGAATTTATTGTTGTCAGCAGCTTAAATAATTTCATTACGAAATTTAGGTAATTGGAGACATTTTAAGACGTTTTACACGAATGACACTGTGCTCGCAAATGCTTAGTTTTCGAGACATAGCATAAATAACGTGCAGGTAAGAATAGCATTAACGGCAGCTTCGATATGGCTCTTCCGGCGGAAGGTGGGGTCAATATGCATTTCAATGCACCCACGGAAATTAAAACTTCGGTAAATGTGTAGTGTTTGTCAGTAATCGATTTTCTACTTTTCGGTGCCTAGAAATCGGTAATTAGATCTAAATAACAATTTTTCTTCTATGCACTATTCCGTCGTAAATGAGAATTTAGCGAATTATAGCGGTAGGTTTAGTTTCGTCTTTGATGACAAATGCGCTCGAATACACAGCGGTCAATGTGAAGTTTAATGCAATCACGGAAATTAATAATGCTGATCCCAGGAATCACTAAAGGAACCCATTTAACCCTTTAACGCCCCAGAGGACACCAGTGTCCTCTTTCAAAATTCCCCTTCAATATATTTTATTTCTTATTCAATTAGTTCCCTAATGTGTTCTTTGAAGTTCTCTGCCGAGTGGCAGTTCTTATCCCATCCTGATATCGGTGACTGCCAGATGCCAGCGCCAGTTTAGTGACGGTGGTTGTGTTAACGGTAATATGAGT
Source organism: Morinoia aosen (assembly GCA_030386875.1). Taxonomy (NCBI): domain Eukaryota; kingdom Metazoa; phylum Arthropoda; class Malacostraca; order Amphipoda; family Talitridae; genus Morinoia; species Morinoia aosen. The sequence goes on from CM059580.1 coordinate 53,581,869, forward strand.
ACAAAAATTCGGACGTAAAGGGTTAAGAACGTTTTACACGAATGACATTCTGCTCGCTGATGCGTTATTTTCGAATAATTGAACTTTGAAGTTGGCCTTGGCGCCAAAGGAAGCGAGCGCGTGAAACGGAATTTAATTAATAACGGAAGCTATTACAAACGTAAAGAGGTTGGGTCGTGAGGGGGAGGCACAGTTCTTCTAGTGAAAATTATAAATAAAGCTTCTAACTCACCCATTAGGGTGACGACCGCAATCTTGTTGACATCGGGTCCAAAATGGCGGCGCCCACACTGAAAGAAATTTTGACCTCTCCGAGTGTCTCATGGCTGTTCAGGTGCCTCATAGATAGCCAGAACGTCTCAAAAAGAGAGCAGATGTCTCATCAGAAGTGCGACCCCTAGATGAGCGCGAAGTGTCTCAGAATGCTACCTATCTTTTATTGGCTATGATAATATAATAGCTTAGTCACCCCTAAAATCTGACTTTAGTTATTCACGTGTTCAGTAAATGTAATACGGCAGAAGTTAAATTTTTGCTTAGTACAGAGTTTCTTCTGCTGGATGTAGTAACGATCTATCATCTCTGCAGGGGAAGAAAGTGCTATACTGGTCCTGCTCTCAGCTGAACGAGAAGTGTAGCTTGTGATATGGGAAGGTTATACTGCCAGAGACTGTTGTAGCTACTGGCCCAGCTCTCCAGGGGTGAGAGCAAGTATTGATGTCGCAAGCAGTAGCTATCGCTTGGCTCAAGAATACGTAAGCATAAGAAATTTTCTTCGTGGTGCTAAAAGCGTCACGCCGTCAACCTTGCTTGGCAGTGCAATGTTACAGCTTATTATCCGTAGAGTTTTGTGTGAGACATCAGTTGTAAACGCATCAAACTCAAGCGTCTCATCGATGAGACACTGAAGCACTTTTAGTGAGACACTAGGGTGTCTCTAAATCGGGTCTGGAGACACTGGTATGCATCCTAATCTTGGGTGTCTCATTGATGATGCATCTGCGTGTCTCGGTTTTGGGACAAACGTCAGATGCTCCTGGGTGTTTCAAAATAGGGCTATTATTTCTTTCAGTGCATGGTGGTCGCCATGTTAGACCCGATGTAAACAAGATTGCGGTCGTCACCCTAATGGGTGGGTTAGAAGCTTTATTTATAATTTTCACTAGAAGAACTGTGCCTCCCCCTCACGACCCAACCTCTTTACGTTTGTAATAGGGGGTTAGCTTCCGTTTTTAACCCTTTACTGCCCAACTGGACTATTTCGTCCTCTTTCAAAAATAACAATAATATATCGTATTTCTTATTCAATTTGTTCACTAATGTGTCCTTTGAACTGCACTGCCGAGTGGCAGTTCCTTCCCCATCTTGATAACAGTGACTACCTAATGCCAGTGTCGGTTTAGTGATAGTGGTTGTCATAACGGTAATATGAGTATAAAAATGTGGGCGGTAAAGGGTTAATTAAATTACGCTCGCTTCCTTTGGCGCGGGAAGGCCAACTTCAAAGTTCAATAATTCGAAAATAACGCATCAGCGAGCAGAATGTCGTTCATGTAAAACGTTCTTAAATACGTTCCTTTAGTGATTGTTTGGAATATAATTATTAATTTCCGTGATTGCATTAAACTTCACATTGACCTACACAGCTACTCATTGATTTTCGAATTTTTGTTGCTTGAATCATGGTAATAACATCGAAATAAACTACTTTTCTTTTATACACTTTTTCCGTCAAATGAGTATTTAACACTTTGACTGCGACTACTAAATATTAAGTTCAATGCCAAACTCAAATTTAAAGTTAATTGTAGTAAAATATTCGGAAGATACCAAACATGAACTGGATCGTGTCTTCATTTAGCTTTGATTAAGTATTTATAAAAATTGAATTTGCGACCACTGGTCGGTCAGTAGCATTATAAAAATTACCTCCGTGTACCACCGGAGGCTCACGTCGCAGTCAAAGTGTTAACGAGGTATGGCGGTAGGTTTAGTTTTGTCTTCGATGACGATCGCGCTGGAAGCGAAACTCCATTGCAGTGTCGCCATCGATGAGTTACTTGCCGCTTCAAACACTGGAGTTGCGGTAACTAATTCACCGCTATAACTCGTAAAATACTCATTTCCGACGGAAAGTGCATAGAAGAAAACTTGTTTATTTCGGTCTAATTAACTATGAATAGGCACCAAAAATTCGAAAATCGATTACTAGCAAACGCTTTACATTTACCGGAATAACATTATATAATCGGTTGCTTAGTCGCCGCATTGTTGGGTCACGCCCTGGGGGGGACACACCCACTTTTTGACGGGAAAATAACAGCCTTGGTTTGGGTAAGTTAAGGTAAGCTATTTTAGGTTGATTTGTGTTATTTTAATTTAGTTTGTTTAACTAACCTGACATTACCTAACCTAACCTCACCAACCGTTACGTCAATACTGTATTACAGCACGTTTACGTGTCCGTTTCTCCACTTATCTATGTATACGACGTTCCTATAACTTCAAAGTTAAAAAATTCGAAAAGTAAGCATTTGCGAGAAAAATGTCATTCGTATAAAACATCCTAAAATATATCCTATTAACTAAATAAGATGTCAAAATTTTAAACATTGTCAAGTACATTAAAGCAAACATTGACCCAAGGATGATATGACCCTATGCAGAGCTTGGCATCTGACGGGCAACATTAGCAGTTGTGTTGAGGGAAAAATTGTAAAACAAATTGTATTTTTCATTAGAAGAATTAGAATGCAATAGCAAGGTGATATCTTACCTTATGTGCTTATATCTCTTCTTAAAAAAGATGCTGAAATAATTGAAATGTGGTTGAATACACACCGATGTGTATAATTAGAAATTTACCGAGTGGTACACTTACGGTGGACAAACTGTGCTGTGAACTATGTTAGAGAACGCGGTCAATATTGAATTTATTGTTCTCAACGATTTCAATAACCTCGTTGCCACATACAGGTAGTATGGTACAATTGAAGACGTTTTATAGAACTGACATTGTGCTCGCAAATGCTTAGTTTTCGAGATATTTAACTTTGGAGTTATAGGGGCGTTGTTTGTAAAATGGAACAAGCGGACACGTAAATAAGCAGAAATACGGTTTTGAAGTTTGATCACTTTTAAGATGCATTTTTTAATTTCTCAATATAAAACCATTTAACTTTTAGGATAAAGATGGTTTAATTTCTCCAGATAAAAATGATTTCATTTAAGACCAAATTTATTTAATTTTTGTAATAAATTATTTCATGTATGTGAATAAAAATTGTTCAATGCTATTTAAGAAGTCATTCGTTTATTTACATATAAAAAATGTTTCGATAACCTTGATAAATTTTTTTCGATTATATTAGTAAATGATTCGATTATACTAATGAAGAAATTATTCGATTACAAGAATGTAAGAGTTATTTCATAGTAAGAATGTAAGAATATTTCGACAAACATATGATGATATCAATATAAGAACCGCCTTATTTTTGTCGCGCGCAAATTCCTCATTTTGGGCGAAGATTGATTTTTTACCAAAAAACACTGGCCTTTTTTTACCAAAATTTTTACCAAAAATTATTTTTACCAAAAATTATTTTTACCAAAAATTATTTTTACCAAAATACTGGGCTATACTGGAAACATGGAAATCATTAATCGGGTGAAAAATGTTTTTTTTGGGGGGGAACAGAAGAAAATGCACGGGAAGTACTTCGGGAGAAAGAAAAGAATACTTTTTAAGCGAATTTCATAGGCATAGGATAGGCTATAGGCCTAGGATAGTTAAATGTGTCCCCTCTATGCTATGGGCTGGTGCCCCAGAGGGAAGACTTTCAGGTCCCTAACCATTGATGGCATTTGGGACTTATCTTTCATGCCTTCTTTGCTATCTCTTCTTTATTTTTTCTCTTCTTTATTCTTCTTTATTCTTCTTTTTTCTTATTTATTTATTCTTATTCACTCATATTTACTCTTTGTTCAAATTTATTCTCCTTGATTCTTCTTCTTTATTCTTTCTCTTCTTTATTCTTTCCCTTCTACAAATCTTTTTATTTTTACTTAACTTGCTTCTGTCCGCAGGGCATCCCGAGGAGGAGACACCGTGTACGAAGCTCTCGTTCTTGCAGATGTGAGGTCCCGAGCTGCGCGTTAGGTAGGCCTTCTTTTTTTAAAATAAAACGTATTTGCTACGTTAAGGACCATCTTTATTCGGTTGACTGCTGTCCTGTTTTACAGCACCTACTACTTTCTTCTTCAATTTTTATCTTGTTTCATGAACTTCTTTCTCAGCTTACTGTTTCTATGCCCCTTGTGCTTAGATTACACGTTCCCTCATCTCCATACTAAATGGTGCCTTTCACCTTCCTCTCTTTGGATCGCCCTTGTTGCGGATGGAGAGGCTTAAACTAACCAATAAGCTAACTTGCGTGTATAGTAAAGTGTTCTCAACACCTTGACTGCTACACCACCAATCTATGGGTCGTTTTGAAGATTTTTAAACCATCTTTTGAAACCAATGCAATTTAACGGACTCAATGTTTGTTGGTATTTATTAGTTTTTAAACAACTTTCCAACTTGAATTTGAGTTGAATATTGAACTTCAGTTTAGCCCCTCCCAGTCAGCGCGTTAAATCCTGTCCCTCACAGGGAAGGGATTTATTATATAATTATAATTAAGTATAGAATTATATTTATAGTTCTATAATTATAATTTGGTAATCATTAAGTATAGAACTGCCACTTGCAGGGGAAAAAGTGAGGTCCCGCGCTAACAGTCTGATAAGCCTCCCTTTTGTGGACAGGTTGTAGAGAAAAGCTCAAAGCGCGAGCGCCTTTCACGAGAAAGGTCGGCGGTTCCAGCCCGGTGATTCTCCCCTTTGGGAAAAGGAAGAACTTCGCCACCGTCCCCCACTCCACCCTGGTACCAGTGATCATCCTCAGCGTCTTGGTGAGTTATAAGTATTTCACACTTTGACTGCGATGTGCGCCACCGGTGGTAGACGGACGCAATTTTCACAATGCTGCTGACTGACCAGTAGTCACGAACTCAATTTTCATAAATACCCAATCAAAGCTAAATGAAGATACGATCCAGTTCATGTTTGCTATCTTCAAACTAGTTTACTACAGTTGACTTTAAATTTGAGTTTGGCATTGAACTTAATATTTAGTTGCCGCAGTCAGGGTGTTAAAACTCCACGAACAAGATGGTGTTTATCATGTTTGATAGAATAAAACGTCAGCAATTTTCGCATCTTTCGTTGCTAAAATAAAATAGTTTTGGTTTAAAGGACCGTCATGTTTTCGTTCATCGCTGTTCTATTTTCAGCACCTCTGATTTTCTTCTTCAATTTCCTTCTCGTTCCAGAATCTTCCTTCTCAATTTACTGTATTTAGTATAGTATTCAGTACGTTAAAAAGTGAAAATTCCTATATTATTCAGTACGTTAGAAAGTGAATATTCCTATGGTATTTAGTACGTTAAAAAGTGAATATTCTTATGGTATTTAGTACGTTAAAAAGTGAATATTCCTATGGTATTTAGTACGTTAAAAAATGAATATTCCTATGGTATTCAGTACGTTAAAAAGTGAATATTCCTATGGTATTTAGTACGTTAAAAAGTGAATATTCCTATGGTATTTAGTACGTTAAAAAGTGAATATTCCTATATTATTCAGTACGTTAGAAAGTGAAAATTCCTATATTATTCAGTACGTTAGAAAGTGAATATTCCTATGGTATTTAGTACGTTAAAAAGTGAATATTCTTATGGTATTTAGTACGTTAAAAAGTGAATATTCCTATGGTATTTAGTACGTTAAAAACTGAATATTCCTATGGTATTTAGTACGTTAAAAAGTGAATATTCCTATGGTATTTAGTACGTTAAAAAGTGAATATTCCTATGGTATTTACTTTTAGTACGTTAAAAAGTGAATATTCCTATGGTATTTAGTACGTTAAAAAGTGAAAATTCCTATATTATTCAGTACGTTAGAAAGTGAATATTCCTATGGTATTTAGTACGTTAAAAAGTGAATATTCTTATGGTATTTAGTACGTTAAAAAATGAATATTCCTATGGTATTTAGTACGTTAAAAAGTGAATATTCCTATGGTATTTAGTACGTTAAAAAGTGAATATTCCTATGGTATTTAGTACGTTAAAAAGTGAATATTCCTATGGTATTTAGTACGTTAAAAAGTGAATATTCCTATGGTATTTAGTACGTTAAAAAGTGAATATTCCTATGGTATTTAGTACGGTAAAAAGTGAATATTCCTATGGTATTTAGTACGTTAAAAAGTGAAAATTCCTATATTATTCAGTACGTTAGAAAGTGAATATTCCTATGGTATTTAGTACGTTAAAAAGTGAATATTCTTATGGTATTTAGTACGTTAAAAAATGAATATTCCTATGGTATTTAGTACGTTAAAAAGTGAATATTCCTATGGTATTTAGTACGTTAAAAAGTGAATATTCCTATGGTATTTAGTACGTTAAAAAGTGAATATTCCTATGGTATTTAGTACGTTAAAAAGTGAATATTCCTATGGTATTTAGTACGTTAAAAAGTGAATATTCCTATGGTATTTAGTACGGTAAAAAGTGAATATTCCTATGGTATTTAGTACGTTAAAAAGTGAAAATTCCTATATTATTCAGTACGTTAGAAAGTGAATATTCCTATGGTATTTAGTACGTTAAAAAGTGAATATTCTTATGGTAGTTAGTACGTTAAAAAGTGAATATTCCTATGGTATTTAGTACGTTAAAAAATGAATATTCCTATGGTATTTAGTACGTTAAAAAGTGAATATTCCTATGGTATTTAGTACGTTAAAAAGTGAATATTCCTATGGTATTTAGTACGTTAAAAAGTGAATATTCCTATGGTATTTAGTACGTTAAAAAGTGAATATTCCTATGGTATTTAGTACGTTAAAAAATGAATATTCCTATGGTATTTAGTACGTTAAAAAATGAATATTCCTATGGTATTTAGTACGTTAAAAAGTGAATATTCCTATGGTATTTAGTACGTTAAAAAGTGAATATTCCTATGGTATTTAGTACGTTAAAAAGTGAATATTCCTATGGTATTTAGTACGTTAAAAAGTGAATATTCCTATGGTATTTAGTACGTTAAAAAGTGAATATTCCTATGGTATTTAGTACGGTAAAAAGTGAATATTCCTATGGTATTTAGTACGTTAAAAAGTGAATATTCCTATGGTATTTAGTACGTTAAAAAGTGAATATTCATATGGTATTTAGTACGTTAAAAAGTGAATATTCCTATGGTATTTGGTACGTTAAAAAATGAATATTCCTATGGTATTTAGTACGTTAAAAAGTGAATATTCCTATGGTATTTAGTACGTTAAAAAATGAATATTCCTATGGTATTTAGTACGTTAAAAAGTGAATATTCCTATGGTATTTAGTACGTTAAAAAGTGAATATTCCTATGGTATTTAGTACGTTAAAAAGTGAATATTCCTATGGTATTTAGTACGGTAAAAAGTGAATATTCCTATGGTATTTAGTACGTTAAAAAGTGAATATTCCTATGGTATTTAGTACGTTAAAAAGTGAATATTCCTATGGTATTTAGAACGGTAAAAAGTTAACATTCCTATGGTATTTAGTACGTTAAAAAGTTAATATTCCTAGAGTATTTCGTCCAAACAACTCAATTTTAGACCCGTCACTCCATAGAATATTTTGCCAGCATGCATCAGGTCACTGATCCCATCCGCAGAGTATCTCCTCCGGGAGGCACAACTATTGTTTCTATGGGAATTACCCCTCAGGGGGACACAACTATTGTTTCTATGGGAATTACCCCTCAGGGGGACACAACTATTGTATCTATGGGAATTACCCCTCAGGGGGACACAACTGTTGTGTCTATGGGAATTACCCCTCAGGGGGACACAACTATTGTATCTATGGGAATTACCCCTCAGGGGGACACAACTATTTTATCTAAGGGAATTACCCCTCAGGGGGGACACAACTATTGTATCTATGGGAATTACCCCTAAGGGGGACGCAACTATTGTATCTATGGGAATTACCCCTCAGGGGGACACAACTGTTGTGTCTATGGGAATTACCCCTCAGGGGGACACAACTATTGTATCTATGGGAATTACCCCTCAGGGGGACACAACTGTTGTGTCTATGGGAATTACCCCTCAGGGGGACACAACTATTTTATCTAAGGGAATTACCCCTCAGGGGGACACAACTATTTTATCTAAGGGAATTACCCCTCAGGGGGACACAACTATTGTATCTATGGGAATTACCCCTCAGGGGGACACAACTATTTTATCTAAGGGAATTACCCCTCAGGGGGACACAACTATTGTATCTATGGGAATTACCCCTCAGGGGGACACAACTGTTGTATCTATGGGAATTACCCCTCAGGGGGACACAACTGTTGTGTCTATGGGAATTACCCCTCAGGGGGACACAACTATTGTATCTATGGGAATTACCCCTCAGGGGGACACAACTATTTTATCTAAGGGAATTACCCCTCAGGGGGACACAACTATTGTATCTATGGGAATTACCCCTCAGGGGGACACAATTATTTTATCTAAGGGAATTACCCCTCGGGGGACACAACTATTGTATCTATGGGAATTACCCCTAAGGGGGACACAACTATTGTATCTATGGGAATTACCCCTCAGGGGGACACAACTGTTGTATCTATGGGAATTACCCCTCAGGGGGACACAACTATTTTATCTAAGGGAATTACCCCTCAGGGGGACACATCTATTTTATCTAAGGGAATTACCCCTCAGGGGGACACAACTATTGTATCTATGGGAATTACCCCTAAGGGGGACGCAACTATTGTATCTATGGGAATTACCCCTCAGGGGGACACAACTGTTGTGTCTATGGGAATTACCCCTCAGGGGGACACAACTATTGTATCTATGGGAATTACCCCTCAGGGGGACACAACTATTTTATCTAAGGGAATTACCCCTCAGGGGGACACAACTATTGTATCTATGGGAATTACCCCTCAGGGGGACACAATTATTTTATCTAAGGGAATTACCCCTCGGGGGACACAACTATTGTATCTATGGGAATTACCCCTAAGGGGGACACAACTATTGTATCTATGGGAATTACCCCTCAGGGGGACACAACTGTTGTATCTATGGGAATTACCCCTCAGGGGGACACAACTATTTTATCTAAGGGAATTACCCCTCAGGGGGACACATCTATTTTATCTAAGGGAATTACCCCTCAGGGGGACACAACTATTGTATCTATGGGAATTACCCCTAAGGGGGACGCAACTATTGTATCTATGGGAATTACCCCTCAGGGGGACACAACTATTGTATCTATGGGAATTACCCCTCAGGGGGACACAACTGTTGTATCTATGGGAATTACCCCTCAGGGGGACACAACTATTGTATCTATGGGAATTACCCCTCAGGGGGACACAACTATTTTATCTAAGGGAATTACCCCTCAGGGGGGACACAACTATTGTATCTATGGGAATTACCCCTAAGGGGGACGCAACTATTGTATCTATGGGAATTACCCCTCAGGGGGACACAACTGTTGTGTCTATGGGAATTACCCCTCAGGGGGACACAACTATTGTATCTATGGGAATTACCCCTCAGGGGGACACAACTATTTTATCTAAGGGAATTACCCCTCAGGGGGGACACAACTATTGTATCTATGGGAATTACCCCTAAGGGGGACGCAACTATTGTATCTATGGGAATTACCCCTCAGGGGGACACAACTGTTGTGTCTATGGGAATTACCCCTCAGGGGGACACAACTATTGTATCTATGGGAATTACCCCTCAGGGGGACACAACTGTTGTGTCTATGGGAATTACCCCTCAGGGGGACACAACTATTTTATCTAAGGGAATTACCCCTCAGGGGGACACAACTATTTTATCTAAGGGAATTACCCCTCAGGGGGACACAACTATTGTATCTATGGGAATTACCCCTCAGGGGGACACAACTATTTTATCTAAGGGAATTACCCCTCAGGGGGACACAACTATTGTATCTATGGGAATTACCCCTCAGGGGGACACAACTATTTTATCTAAGGGAATTACCCCTCAGGGGGACACAACTATTGTATCTATGGGAATTACCCCTCAGGGGGACACAACTGTTGTATCTATGGGAATTACCCCTCAGGGGGACACAACTGTTGTGTCTATGGGAATTACCCCTCAGGGGGACACAACTATTGTATCTATGGGAATTACCCCTCAGGGGGACACAACTATTTTATCTAAGGGAATTACCCCTCAGGGGGACACAACTATTGTATCTATGGGAATTACCCCTCAGGGGGACACAATTATTTTATCTAAGGGAATTACCCCTCGGGGGACACAACTATTGTATCTATGGGAATTACCCCTAAGGGGGACACAACTATTGTATCTATGGGAATTACCCCTCAGGGGGACACAACTGTTGTATCTATGGGAATTACCCCTCAGGGGGACACAACTATTTTATCTAAGGGAATTACCCCTCAGGGGGACACATCTATTTTATCTAAGGGAATTACCCCTCAGGGGGACACAACTATTGTATCTATGGGAATTACCCCTAAGGGGGACGCAACTATTGTATCTATGGGAATTACCCCTCAGGGGGACACAACTATTGTATCTATGGGAATTACCCCTCAGGGGGACACAACTGTTGTATCTATGGGAATTACCCCTCAGGGGGACACAACTATTTTATCTATGGGAATTACCCCTCAGGGGGACACAACTGTTGTATCTATGGGAATTACCCCTCAGGGGGACACAACTATTGTATCTATGGGAATTACCCCTCAGGGGGACACAACTATTGTATCTATGGGAATTACCCCTCAGGGGGACACAACTGTTGTATCTATGGGAATTACCCCTCAGGGGGACACAACTATTGTATCTATGGGAATTACCCCTCAGGGGGACACAACTGTTGTATCTATGGGAATTACCCCTCAGGGGGACACAACTGTTGTATCTATGGGAATTACCCCTCAGGGGGACACAACTGTTGTATCTATGGGAATTACCCCTCAGGGGGACACAACTGTTGTATCTATGGGAATTACCCCTCAGGGGGACACAACTGTTGTATCTATGGGAATTACCCCTCAGGGGGACACAACTATTATATCTATGGGAATTACCCCTCAGGGGGACACAACTGTTGTATCTATGGGAATTACCCCTCAGGGGGACACAACTGTTGTATCTATGGGAATTACCCCTCAGGGGGACACAACTGTTGTATCTATGGGAATTACCCCTCAGGGGGACACAACTATTATATCTATGGGAATTACCCCTCAGGGGGACACAACTGTTGTATCTATGGGAATTACCCCTAAGGGGACACAACTATTGTATCTATGGGAATTACCCCTCAGGGGGAACAACTATTATATCTATGGGAATTACCCCTCAGGGGGACACAACTGTTGTATCTATGGGAATTACCCCTCAGGGGGACACAACTGTTGTATCTATGGAAATTATCCCTCAGGGGGACACAACTGTTGTATCTATGGGAATTACCCCTCAGGGGGACACAACTGTTGTATCTATGGGAATTACCCCTCAGGGGGACACAACTGTTGTATCTATGGGAATTACCCCTCAGGGGGACACAACTGTTGTATCTATGGGAATTACCCCTCAGGGGGACACAACTATTATATCTATGGGAATTACCCCTCAGGGGGACACAACTGTTGTATCTATGGGAATCACCCCTCAGGGGGACACAACTATTGTATCTATGGGAATTACCCCTCAGGGGGACACAACTATTATATCTATGGGAATTACCCCTCAGGGGGACACAACTGTTGTATCTATGGGAATTACCCCTCAGGGGGACACAACTATTATATCTATGGGAATTACCCCTCAGGGGGACACAACTGTTGTATCTATGGGAATTACCCCTCAGGGGGACACAACTATTATATCTATGGGAATTACCCCTCAGGGGGACACAACTGTTGTATCTATGGGAATTACCCCTCAGGGGGACACAACTATTATATCTATGGGAATTACCCCTCAGGGGGACACAACTGTTGTATCTATGGGAATTACCCCTCAGGGGGACACAACTATTATATCTATGGGAATTACCCCTCAGGGGGACACAACTGTTGTATCTATGGGAATTACCCCTCAGGGGGACACAACTATTATATCTATGGGAATTACCCCTCAGGGGGACACAACTGTTGTATCTATGGGAATCACCCCTCAGGGGGACACAACTATTGTATCTATGGGAATTACCCCTCAGGGGGACACAACTATTATATCTATGGGAATTACCCCTCAGGGGGACACAACTGTTGTATCTATGGGAATTACCCCTCAGGGGGACACAACTATTATATCTATGGGAATTACCCCTCAGGGGGACACAACTGTTGTATCTATGGGAATTACCCCTCAGGGGGACACAACTATTATATCTATGGGAATTACCCCTCAGGGGGACACAACTGTTGTATCTATGGGAATTACCCCTCAGGGGGACACAACTATTATATCTATGGGAATTACCCCTCAGGGGGACACAACTGTTGTATCTATGGGAATTACCCCTCAGGGGGACACAACTATTATATCTATAGGAATTACCCCTCAGGGGGACACAACTATTATATCTATGGGAATTACCCCTCAGGGGGACACAACTATTATATCTATGGGAATTACCCCTCAGGGGGACACAACTGTTGTATCTATGGGAATTACCCCTCAGGGGGACACAACTGTTGTATCTATGGGAATTACCCCTCAAGGGGACACAACTGTTGTATCTATGGGAATTACCCCTCAGGGGGACACAACTATTATATCTATAGGAATTACCCCTCAGGGAGACACAACTATTGTATCGATGGGAATTAGCGCTCCCAGGGGGAAATGTGTGAGGGCCCGAGCTGAGAGTTAGGTAGGACTTATTTTTGTCGAAATAAAATGTTTTTGTTATGTTAAGGACCACCTTTCCTCCCCTTTCACTGCTGTCTTGTTTTGCAGCACCAACTTTTATCCAACTGAACTTCCTGTTTCTATGCCCTTTCTGCATAGATTCCGGCGTTCCCTTGTCTCCATATTAAATGTTGCCTCCCTCCTTCCTCTCTTCGAAACTATCTTATTTTTAGCAGGCTTGAACTAAAATTTTCATATATATATAATTATTTTATAATATATTCTAATTTTTGTTACTTTGATAAACTCTTTATGCATACACACTCAAATAAAGGATCAGGCACGTGCCGTATTTGTTCAGCATAAATACACAAAGTACTCTCTCCCGTCGGATATACGAGGCCTGTCGAAAAAGTATCCGACCTTAATTTTTCCCGCGCAAAGTAGTGATTCTAAGGCGGCGCCACTGTGCACGGTGGAAGGAGGAATCTTAATGCGCATGCTTGACTTTTTTCACCGCATTCACTTGGGCCAGTCACTGGCTGGTGGTCGCCAAGTAAGGTGCTGTTCTAAGTGTTTGTCGGATTTAGTTTTCTTGCAAGATGACTGAACGAATTGAGCAAAGACACTGCATCAAATTTTGTCAAAAGCTTGGTGATTCTCAAATTGAAACAATTCGTAAGATTCAGCAGGTGTTTGGGGAAGATGCTATGGGTGTAACACAAATTAAGGAGTGGTTCAACCGATTCAAAGATGGCCGCACATCAGCGGAGAGTGAGCAGCGTTGTGGCAGGCGTTGTGGCAGGCCGCACATTCATCCCATTTGATCCGCAATTTCTTGGCCAAACATGGAATTACGACCGTTCGCCAACCTCCCTACTCTCCAGACCTGGCTCCTTGCGACTTCTGGTTGTTTCCAAAATTGAAGACACCACTGAAAGGATCCCGTTTTGAGAGTAGAGAAGAGATAATGCGGAACGCGACGACAGAGCTGAACACCATTCCAAAAGAAGACTTCCAGAGGTGTTTCCGGCAGTGGAAGGATCGGTGGGCTAAGTGTGTGGAAGCACAAGGAGCCTACTTTGAAGGGGATTAGGGTCCCAACCCCGTCAGGTTGTTGAAGTATTTTTTCTGGCCAAAGGTCGGATACTTTTTCGACAGGCCTCGTAGTTGGTCCATATCAATGTTGAAGTTGTTTGGAAATACTGGCAACAAGACAATAGTGAACATTTAAGGAGGGAGGCTTGCAAAACTGCTGGTCGTAACAAAACTATGAACTTTGCTCTGTGATGCAGTTCATGAAACCAATAATGTATAAACATCGATGAATAACACTTTTTAAACAATAAAAAAAATCTGCATTATAATTAAATACATGAAATCGATAATGCACCAACAGAAGAAACATATTTGCCATTATATCTACCCAATACTTGTTAAAACTTTGACTGCGACGTGTGCCACCGGTGGTACACGGAGGTAATTTTCACAATGCTGCTGACCGACCAGTAGTCACAAACTCAATTTTCACAAATACTTAAGCGAAGCTAAATGAAGGCACGATCCAGTTCATGTTTGCTATTTTCAAAATAGTTTACTACAATTGACTTTAAATTCGAGTGTGGCATTGAACTTAATATTTAGTTGCCGCAGTCAAACTGTTAATTTATTCTTCAATTCTTCTGAGATTTGAACCGAATTTGGAAGAATTCCTTCCTTTTCTAGTTATATTTCCAACAGATGTTGCAGCCTGCAGCTGTCGCCGCCGTCAGCCAAAGTAATCTGTTCTGGTGACTGCTGCAAAGTAAGGAGAATGTTGTTCTGGTGACTGCTGCAGAGTAAGGAGAATGTTGTTCTGGTGACTGCTGCAAAGTAAGGAGAATGTTGTTCTGGTGACTGCTGCAAAGTAAGGAGAATGTTGTTCTGGTGACTGCTGCAAAGTAAGGAGAATGTTGTTTTGGTGACTGCTGCAAAGTAAGGAGAATGTTGTTCTGGTGACTGCTGCAAAGTAAGGAGAATGTTGTTCTGGTGACTGCTGCAAAGTAAGGAGAAAGTTGTTCTGGTGACTGCTGCAAAGTAAGGAGAATGTTGTTCTGGTGACTGCTGCAAAGTAAGGAGAATGTTGTTCTGGTGACTGCTGCAAAGTAAGGAGAATGTTGTTCTGGTGACTGCTGCAAAGTAAGGAGAATGTTGTTCTGGTGACTGCAGCAAAGTAAGGAGAATGTTGTTCTGGTGACTGCAGCAAAGTAAGGAGAATGTTGTTCTGGTGACTGCTGCAAAGTAAGGAGAATGTTGTTCTGGTGACTGCTGCAAAGTAAGGAGAATGTTGTTCTGGTGACTGCTGCAAAGTAAGGAGAATGTTGTTCTGGTGACTGCTGCAAAGTAAGGAGAATGTTGTTCTGGTCACTGCTGCAAAGTAAGGAGAATGTTGTTCTGGTGACTGCTGCAAAGTAAGGAGAATGTTGTTCTGGTGACTGCTGCAAAGTAAGGAGAATGTTGTTCTGGTGACTGCTGCAAAGTAAGGAGAATGTTGTTCTGGTGACTGCTGCAAAGTAAGGAGAATGTTGTTCTGGTGACTGCTGCAAAGTAAGGAGAATGTTGTTCTGGTGACTGCTGCAAAGTAGGGAGAATGTTGTTCTGGTGACTGCTGCAAAGTAAGGAGAATGTTGTTCTGGTGACTGCTGCAAAGTAAGGAGAATGTTGTTCTGGTGACTGCTGCAAAGTAAGGAGAATGTTGTTCTGGTGACTGCTGCAAAGTAAGGAGAATGTTGTTCTGGTGACTGCTGCAAAGTAGGGAGAATGTTGTTCTGGTGACTGCTGCAAAGTAAGGAGAATGTTGTTCTGGTGACTGCTGCAAAGTAAGGAGAATGTTGTTCTGGTGACTGCAGCAAAGTAAGGAGAATGTTGTTCTGGTGACTGCTGCAAAGTAAGGAGAATGTTGTTCTGGTGACTGCTGCAAAGTAAGGAGAATGTTGTTCTGGTGACTGCTGCAAAGTAAGGAGAATGTTGTTCTGGTGACTGCTGCAAAGTAAGGAGAATGTTGTTCAATGTTGATCTGTGGAATTCCTCAAATCTATCACAGCTTCAACTAATCCATCGTGCTGCTCCGTGATGTTGAAGGCATTGGACGCAGCAGCCGAGGGGCTGTAGGCCTCTCCAGCAGTGCCCGCAATGCTGCTCTCCTCTCTGTGTCTGTCAAGTCCTTTGTTTTTCTATTGTATACTTGCTATTGGTATCGCACCTCAGGAGGGGACAACTCTTGTATCTAAGGGAATTAGCGCTCCCAAGGGGAAAATGTGAGGGCCTGAGCTAGGAGTTAGGTAGGCCTTCTTTTTTTAAATAAAATGTTTTTCGTTATGTTAAGGATCATCTTTTTTCGGTTCACTGCTGTCCTGTGTTTCACCACCTACTACTTTCTTCTTCAACTTCTGTCTTGTTTCATGAACTTCTTTCTCAACTAAGTGTTTCTATGCCCCTTTTGCATAGATTCCGTGTTCCTTTATCTCCGTACTAAATGGAGCCTTCCTCTCTTCGGAACAGTTTTTTTGTAGCGGCTAGGGAGGCTTAAACTAACATAACCTAATCTGCTCTGTAAACGCAACTTGCTATTCGTTCTCCTCTGCTCCACGGGTGTCCGTTAGCTCCGTGTTCTTTCTTCTGGAAATCTTCTAGTCTATAACAATAGGCCAGGGGGTCTCAAAGCGGGGTTTGCGGGCCCCCAGGGGTCCGTGGCACTTTGACGGCGGGTCCGCCACTTTTAACGAATTAACCAGTGGATGCAGTTAAAGTATTTATTTATTTATAACTTTCCATGACTGTTGATATTATGAACCAGTGCGTACAATGTATATATAGAAATATTCCTAAAGGAACTCATATGAGGGGGTCTTCAGCTTATTTGTGTGTAATAAAAGGGGTCCTTCGTTGAAGAAAGGGGTCCTTCGTTGAAAAAAGGGGTCCTTCGTTGAAAAAAGGGGTCCTTCGTTGAAAAAAGGTTGAGAACCGCTGTAACGGCAGTCACCGCTCCCAGGCGGGCATGGTGAGGGTCCGGCCTAAAGGTAAGGTAGGATTTTTTCTAAGAAGTATTTTTTATATAATTTGGCCCATCTTTTTTCGGATCACTGTTATCATATTCTGATCACCTACTATTTTTTCAATTTTCATTTTGTTCTGCGAACCTCCTTCACGACTCACAGTTTCTATCTATGTGCAGGGTCTCTGGCGCAAGCATATACCTTGTACAGAAATCCCCGTTCCCTCATCTCCATATATGTACCTAATGGTGCCTCCATTTCCTTCTCTTCAGAACACCTTTGGTGTGGTTAGGGAGGCCTGATCAAAATAATCTAACGTCATTTGAGAGTTAGCGCTCCCGAAGAGAGAAGTGATGTCCCTATCCGAAAGGCTCGTTTCTATAAAATATAGTTACTTTTTTGTCCAGGATCAATTTTTTGTTTCTGTTACTTCCCCCAGCACTTACGATTTTACTCTTTTGATTATATGTACATGGGATCCTGACCCTTTTAATTTGGCTTTTTGTACGTGCAAGGTTCCTACTAAACTAAATGGTTCCTTCCTCTTTCCTTTCTTAGGAAGGCCATTGTTGTACTTGAGTAAACTGAAACTTGATTACGATCGTGTCTAACTTTAGCGCGTAAAGTTTTAATTAAATCAAGTTTTAACTCATGTTAAACTTCCTAAATCAAAGTTTTTCCCCAGATTATTTCTCTCCTTTTTCTGTATGAAGAGAAATGCATAATTACCCTAGAGTATTTCTCCCCTTCCTCTATATGAAGAGAAATGCATAATTACCCTAGAGTATTTCTCCCCTTCCTCTATATGAAGAGAAATGCATAATTACCCTAGAGTATATCTCCCCTTCTTCTATATGAAGAGAAATGCATAATTACCCTAGAGTATATCTCCCCTTCCTCTATGTGAAGAGAAATGCATAATTACTCTAGAGTATATCTCCCCTTCTTCTATATGAAGAGAAATGCATAATTACCCTAGAGTATATCTCCCCTTCCTCTATATGAAGAGAAATGCATAATTACCCTAGAGTATATCTCCCCTTCTTCTATATGAAGAGAAATGCATAATTACCCTAGAGTATATCTCCCCTTCTTCTATATGAAGAGAAATGCATAATTACTCTAGAGTATATCTCCCCTTCTTCTATATGAAGAGAAATGCATAATTACCCTAGAGTATATCTCCCCTTCCTCTATATGAAGAGAAATGCATAATTACCCTAGAGTATATCTCCCCTTCCTCTATATGAAGAGAAATGCATAATTACCCTAGAGTATATCTCCCCTTCCTCTATATGAAGAGAAATGCATAATTACCCTAGAGTATATCTCCCCTTCCTCTATATGAAGAGAAATGCATAATTACCCTAGAGTATTTCTCCCCTTCCTCTATATGAAGAGAAATGCATAATTACCCTACAGTATTTCTCCCCTTCCTCTACATGAAGAGAAATGCATAATTACCCTAGAGTATATCTCCCCTTCCTCTATGTGAAGAGAAATGCATAATTACTCTAGAGTATATCTCCCCTTCTTCTATATGAAGAGAAATGCATAATTACCCTAGAGTATATCTCCCCTTCCTCTATATGAACAGAAATGCATAATTACCCTAGAGTATATCTCCCCTTCTTCTATATGAAGAGAAATGCATAATTACCCTAGAGTATATCTCCCCTTCTTCTATATGAAGAGAAATGCATAATTACTCTAGAGTATATCTCCCCTTCTTCTATATGAAGAGAAATGCATAATTACCCTAGAGTATATCTCCCCTTCCTCTATATGAAGAGAAATGCATAATTACCCTAGAGTATATCTCCCCTTCCTCTATATGAAGAGAAATGCATAATTACCCTAGAGTATATCTCCCCTTCCTCTATATGAAGAGAAATGCATAATTACCCTAGAGTATATCTCCCCTTCCTCTATATGAAGAGAAATGCATAATTACCCTAGAGTATTTCTTCCCTTCCTCTATATGAAGAGAAATGCATAATTACCCTACAGTATTTCTCCCCTTCCTCTACATGAAGAGAAATGCATAATTACCCTAGAGTATATCTCCCCTTCCTCTATATGAAGAGAAATGCATAATTACCCTAGAGTATTTCTCCCCTTCCTCTATATGAAGAGAAATGCATAATTACCCTAGAGTATTTCTCCCCTTCCTCTATATGAAGAGAAATGCATAATTACCCTAGAGTATTTCTCCCCTTCCTCTATATGAAGAGAAATGCATAATTACCCTAGAGTATATCTCCCCTTCCTCTATATGAAGAGAAATGCATAATTACCATAGAGTATATCTCCCCTTCCTCTTTATGAAGAGAAATGCATAATTACCCTAGAGTATATCTCCCCTTCCTCTATATGAAGAGAAATGCATAATTACCCTAGAGTATTTCTCCCCTTCCTCTATATGAAGAGAAATGCATAATTACCCTAGAGTATTTCTCCCCTTCCTCTATATGAAGAGAAATGCATAATTACCCTAGAGTATATCTCCCCTTCCTCTATATGAAGAGAAATGCATAATTACCCTAGAGTATTTCTCCCCTTCCTCTATATGAAGAGAAATGCATAATTACCCTAGAGTATATCTCCCCTTCCTCTATATGAAGAGAAATGCATAATTACCCTAGAGTATATCTCCCCTTCCTCTATATGAAGAGAAATGCATAATTACCCTAGAGTATATCTCCCCTTCCTCTATATGAAGAGAAATGCATAATTACCCTAGAGTATATCTCCCCTTCCTCTACATGAAGAGAAATGCATAATTACCCTAGAGTATATCTCCCCTTCCTCTACATGAAGAGAAATGCATAATCAAATAGGAATAGATTTCTGTTTTCACTGAATTGCCCCTCAGGGAAATGCATAATAATAAAATAAAATCATAATATCAGGGAAGGCCTTCTCCTTGTTGAAATGTTTTTTTTATAAGGAACTTCTAATTTCGATTCAGCGCTGTCATGTTCTTCAGAAACCTTTCTTCTTCAGCGATCTTCTAATTTCACAGCATTCATTCTTGACCACTGGGCCTCTGGTGTGGGGACACACCTTGTGCACAGATTCCGCGTTCCCTCAACTCACTACTGCAGGTACGTTCGCTTTTACTTTCTTTGAAAGCCGCTTCCTTCGGAAGGGAGGCTTTCATTAATGTACCTATAGGTACATATATATTATCTCTTCAAGTATTTAGAATGCAAATGCAACATCTGGTACATTTCTCCGCATTTTCATTCGTTGGCATCCACTTAACCAAACTTGGGTATAATAATAAAAATCGGCATCTAAGAATGCTTTATTCCAACCAAGCCTGATACACACCCCCTGGTACATTGGTATATCAAATGCCTCATAACTAACACCAGGACGCCATGACGGTTGGTATATCAAATGACTCATAACTAACACCAGGACGCCATGACGGTTGGTATATCAAATGCCTCATAACTAACACCAGGACGCCATGACGGTTGGTATATCAAATGCCTCATAACTAACACCAGGACGCCATGACGGTTGGTATATCAAATGCCTCATAACTAACACCAGGACGCCATGACGGTTGGTATATCAAATGCCTCATAACTAACACCAGGACGCCATGACGGTTGGTATATCAAATGCCTCATAACTAACACCAGGACGCCATGACGGTTGGTATATCAAATGCCTCATAACTAACACCAGGACGCCATGACGGTTGGTATATCAAATGCCTCATAACTAACACCAGGACGCCATGACGGTTGGTATATCAAATGCCTCATAACTAACACCAGGACGCCATGACGGTTGGTATATCAAATGCCTCATAACTAACACCAGGACGCCATGAAGGTTGGTATATCAAATGACTCATAACTAACACCAGGACGCCATGACGGTTGGTATATCAAATGCCTCATAACTAACACCAGGACGCCATGACGGTTGGTATATCAAATGCCTCATAACTAACACCAGGACGCCATGACGGTTGGTATATCAAATGCCTCATAACTAACACCAGGACGCCATGACGGTTGGTATATCAAATGACTCATAACTAACACCAGGACGCCATGACGGTTGGTATATCAAATGCCTCATAACTAACACCAGGACGCCATGACGGTTGGTATATCAAATGCCTCATAACTAACACCAGGACGCCATGACGGTTGGTATATCAAATGCCTCATAACTAACACCAGGACGCCATGACGGTTGGTATATCAAATGCCTCATAACTAACACCAGGACGCCATGACGGTTGGTATATCAAATGCCTCATAACTAACACCAGGACGCCATGACGGTTGGTATGTCAAATGCCTCATAACTAACACCAGGACGCCATGACGGTTGGTATATCAAATGCCTCATAACTAACTCCAGGACGTCATGACGGTTGGTATATCAAATGCCTCATATCTAACTCCAGGACGCCATGACGGTTACCCCCGGTCAAGCCGGTACCCATTTCCGACACCTGGGTAAAGTGGGGTATTATGCTTTGAGTTTTCCCCTATACCCAACGGAGAAAGTCGCCGCAGAGCGCTGGGCTTCGAACCCTCGATATTTTTACGAAAGAGCGGGTTCTTTAACCACTCGGCTACGACGAGCACTACTAACATCTCTGTGCAGGTTACGGAGCGCACTTCAAGTTCCGCGGCTCTTCGCAAACTTTCCTGCATTTCGAGTCCAGGTAAATTTACCAGGTTATTCATGACCTATTTTACCTTGCATATAACTCGTAATAATAAAGCGTGTTCTGAGTTTCCATCTCCACCGCAATTTTTATGTGCATCTACGAGTTACTTTACTTGTATTTCCTAGTCAGCTCGCTGGCATTGCAGTGAAACGAGGTTCCCTGGATTGTCTCTCGATATTTCAATGTTGACTTTGTTTTCGTGTATGCCCTAACCCTCTAGGATCAATAGACGTAGCGGACGCATGGATGTATTTAGGGGAATGATAAACATTCCTCAACTCTGCTGAGGCCTGAATGTTGCCAAAGCGAGGCCTTCAGCAACATACTAAGCTTTGCTGGTCTAAGCTCCAAAAGTAGTTCAATTTCTGCAAGTTATTGTAAAATTTCGATGAACGTTTGTTCACTTAACGAAGTGCGCTACCTTGGCTCTCTAGTGTGGTGCGTTGTGCTCGTTGACACGTTAAGTACGTGCGACGTGACCCACCGGTGGCCACCGAGGGAATTTTCATAATGCTGCTGCCTGACGAGCAGTCACTAACTCGATTTAGAGAAATGCTCAATGAAAACTAAATAAAGGCGCGATCTGTTTAATGTTGGTTATTTTCAAAATTAATCTCTAAAATTACCTGTAACTTAAGTCGAAGCTTGAACTTCAGTTCAGTCCGCCGCACTTGACGTGTTAAAATGGTATTTGCTTTTTCTCTCTTTGTTTCACAAATCGTTTCCCCTCTGGGAAGGGCATAAAGCTATTGCAGAAGGAATTGGCGCTTCCAGCCTAGGGGAGGAAGTGAGGTCCTGAGCTGGAGTGTAAGGTAGGCCTTTCTTTTGCGGACACGCAGTGGAATCGCAGTTTCGTTATGATGTCCTTCTGATCCTTATGTCTTTTCCAAGTTCTAATTTCATGTTGCACGGACTTCTATCGATCATATTCGTAACGGGTGGACCGTTAACTTCTTGTTCATGGTGCCCGTTTCCTCATTCCTCTCTTGGTACATTTTTGTTACTGAAGAAAACCTTAAATTCATCTGCTCAAACTACTTGTTCCGAGGAGGGCTTAACATGATAAATGGGCTTAAATAAGTGCTTAAATAAGGGCGTATCACGTTTGCCCAGCACCTCCAGTCTGTCTTTTTGGGAGACGCATTGATCAGCCGGCAGGAATGTGACGGCCCGAGCTGAGTGTTAGATAGGCCTTCTTTTTGTTGAAACATGAAAGTTCCTTATGATAAGGACAATCTTTTTTCCGGTTCACTGCTGTCCTGATCTTTTCAGTTCGCCTACTACTTTCTTCTTCAGCTTTAATCTTGTTTCGTGAACTTCTTTTTAATTTACTGTTTCTATACCCCTTCTGCGTAGATTTCGCATTCCTTTCTCCGATACGCTCTTTTTTGTACCGGTTAGGGAGGCCCTAACTATCATGCAATCTAATCTGACAGTTAGACCCTATCTTTAGTCTCAATCACGTGAACAGCATACGGGGGTGTTACTGTCGGTGTTGGGTTTTTTTTCGGGGTAGGGGATCACCGCAGCACGGTGGGGAATAGGTATAGGTAGTCACTGGTAAACTGTACCGCAGTAGAACTTATGAAGTTATCTGAAACGTAGGTGTCTGTTGCCTGTTCATATACCACGGTAGGGGAAAGAAGGTAGGTTCAAACCAGTCGTTTTTCGTTGACGGTGTGGTTCAGCTGACGTCACGGCAACCAACCAGAAGCGGCGCTTTTATTGCATCTGGTAGCACTGATACCCCCAAATCTGGCTTCACTATTGGCCTAACGGCATGGCGTTTTGGTGACGTCATAATATTAGTTTGAAATAAAGCTGTTCTCTTGGCTAGCCAAACAAGAGGTGTATTTCCCCCCATAGAAATGACCCTACCTTATTACCTCTGCCGTATCTAGACAGACTCCGCGTTATAGTTACGCCATATATTTTCCCAACGGGTAGACGATGCGTTCCAATTTAACTATGCGTCCGATTTAGCTAGGCTATCATAGGTTGAATGATAACGGTTATGGCACTAATGATTTATTTATCGATAGTTTATAAAGATGTCTACTAACATGAATTTTATCGAACTGTATATGACAGTACAGCTAGGATGAGTCTAGTTGCAGGTTGTGACGGCGACGACAGATGGCGGTCGGCAGGGACCGTACTCCTGCTGGTGAAAGGTGAGTGCCCCCCATCGAGGGGGAGGTCCCCTCCAGTGAGGGGGACAGTGCCTCCACCCAAGGGGGAGGGGGAGGGGTTCGGTTGAGGTCCCAGGGGGATCATGTCCCCCAGGGGCCGTCTACAGGACCCGCGAACCTCCTTGGGTGGTGTGTGCTGCTGGGTCTGGGCCCCCACGTGGGGCGAGCCCCTTGGGCCCACACGTGGGGTGAGCTCTCGGGCCCCCACGGTGGGCGAGCCCCTTGTGCCCTCACGTGGGGTGAGCTCTCGGGCCCCCACGTGGGGCGAGCCCCTTGGGCCCTCACGTGGGGTGCGCTCGACCCCGCGTGGGGGGAGCTCATTTGGGCCCTCCCGTGGGATCACCACCGGAGTTCCGCACGGGGTGCCCGGGAAATGCAAGCGTGGGCCCCGGACAAGTGATTTTCTTCACAGAACAGACTGTCCGGACCCCCCGTCGGAGGGAGAGAGCCACCTCACGTGGACCAGCCCCACGCCAAGTTGCGTGGGGCCGGGCCCCACGAGGGCCCCCTCCCCGGGAACCTCTCCATAGAGACTGTCCCACGCCCCCGTGAGCCCAGCCTCCATGGAAAGGCTCCCCCCCCTGGGAGCTTCCCCAGCGAGGGCTCCCCCACGCAGGCATCCATGGACTTCCCCACAGGCTTCTACGTGGGGTTGCACACCACCAGGGCTGCTCCCCTACCTCCCCCTACCCATAGCTACTCGGCCCCCCCAACACTTCCCTCTAGCTGCCCCTCCTCCCTCTACCATAGCTACCCTACTCCCCCTCCCTCCACACGTAC